>JARFIX010000062.1:0-600000 GCA_036346125.1 Lycocerus yunnanus
AAATTTTTTCAAAAAAAAAGGGGCTTCTTGGATAAGGACTTTCCTATAAAAGGCCTTATTCGCTTTTGTAAAGGTAGTTAATTTTCTGTGTTTTTATCCATTTTGCTTTTTTAAAATATTTGGTATTCTTGTTTCTGAGTAATGTGGAATACAAATTTTTTCCTTTCCACATGTTTTGAAAAATGGTTGCATTTTCTCGTTGTATTTGTTTTCCAATTTCTGGATTTAAATTTGTTATTTTAAAATTGTGTTAAATTTTAAATTTTCATAGACTTTTGAAATTTACTTGTTATTGTGGGAATTCATCCTTTTCCCTTTTTAAAATGGTATTTGACTTTATTAACAAAGTTTCTTATAATTCTATTTGGACTTTCTTTTGTCGGTTGAAATTTTACATACCATTTTTAATTAGTTTTCCAATTGTTGGAGATTCTTTTAATTTCTTTCCCTTGGGCTAACCTGTTTCAAATCTTTTTAAACTGAGGGTTCGTTATGTATTTTTTAATTTTCCCAAATTTAAATCGTATTGTTTTTTTTCCTTTAATTTTTTTAAATGGTTTTTTTTTTTTCAATTTTTTAAATATGTCTTAAGTTTTGTTAATGTTTTATCGGAAAGTTTTTTCGTCTTGTTTTCTTCTTTTTAAATTTCTGTAGTTTTGTTTTGTGTTAAGTTTTTATGTTTTACTAAGATGTTGTTATTTGGTTTTAACTTTTTGTTTATTTTTGTTGAAAATTTTATGTTTTATTTTGTATTCCTTTAATTTATTTTTGTTATTAATTTGTTAATTTGCACACGAGCGGGCTAGGTTTACCCAACCACCCGCTCGAGGGGTGCAAGAAAACTAGGCAGCCAGCCAAAGACGAGGCTACCAAAAGGCTCCGGTCGCATGATTCCTTCCTCACCCTCGAGCAATCAAGGGAAGAGGGCGAAGACCACCCACCGGAAACTAAAACTACAAAAAGAGCGGACAATGTGTCCTACAGGGAGGCGGCCGGAAGGCACCTCCGTGTGGCTGTAATTGATCGCTCGAACCTCCTGGGCAAGCTCGATGAGTCCCAGGCAGGTAAAGTAGAAACCAGCCTCACCGCTGCCCTTGATACTTTTATCATGGCAGCGGATAATGAAGCAAGACCAGCACCCACATTCGGGGGGCTATATCACTCAGGGCAGATCCTTCGGATCACCTGCAGTGATCAAGGCTCGCTAGAATGGCTGCGAACCACCATAGCAAACCTCCCACCACCATGGGAGGGAGCTAAACTTGACGTGGTCCAGGTGGACGAGCTACCGAGGCTAACCAAGGTCACCCTTTGGGTTCCTGAGAAACCAGAGCCCACTGAGGCTGTCATAAGGCGCCTCGTTGCCCAAAACACATGGGCTAAAATAAAGAATGGTGTGTCTTCTCGACACGGACAAGGACGAGCCGAAAGGCAAACTTCTTGTCTTCGGTGCCGGCCAGGAGGACAGCGCCACCATTAGAGCCAGAGAGAGAGGTTAAGCTACAAGTTTACCTCACTCAGGTTAAGTTGCAGAAGATGGAAGATCCTCCCACTTCTGCAACTACAACGACGCCAACGGCCCCTGCCACTCCCATGGAGACGGATGTAAATCCGAAGGCGGCGCCGGAAGCGAAACAAACCAGTAAGCTCACAAGGTAGGCCCAATGGCTTCCTTGGCAAACTGGAGTTTGTTACAACAAACCTGCAACATTGTCGGGGGCAGTAGCAACTCTATGCCGCCACCTTGACAGTTGCAAGGACACAATCGCTCTTATTCAAGAGCCATGGTCAGTAAAATCCACCATACGAGGTTTTACAAAATTAAATGGTACTATTTTACAGGTAACACCACAAATAGAACTAGGACATGTATATACATACCTAGCACCATCCAGGCTAACCTTTTGCCGCAGTTCAGCGACTGCGATTTAACAGCAGTTCGCATTGGCTGTGACTTCGGGAATGGCCAAGTGGACGTCATTTTGGCATCCCTCTACCTCCCGATAGATTCGCCGGAGCTACCACCTCCCGGAGGATGGTGGATCTCGTGAACTATTGCGAGCAACACCAGACCCACCTCATAATTGGCTGCGACTCCAACGCTCACCATACCGCATGGGGGAGCAAGGACTGCAACAATCGAGGTAAGTCCCTATTAGAATACTTTATTAGTACTAACTTAGTAATCCTTAATCGAGGGGACACCCCTACCTTCTATGCGTCTCCCCACCGCAACTCTGTAATTGATATTACCACTGCGTCGTTAAGTATTTCAAATTATATATATGACTGGCACGTGTCCAACAAACTGACAATGTCAGATCATAGATGGATCTGCTTCAAAATGAAAGCAATGACAGTGGAACCCCGCCAGTACAGAAACCCTAGGAAGGTTAACAGGTTGCTCTTTACAGAACACCTCACCTCGTCCTTGGGAACAGACGTACTGGCGGGGCTTTCCACAAAAGAAAACTAACAACCACTGAGGAGATTGAACAGTATGCAAGCGAGCTGCAGAACTCCCTCACAAACGCTTACGAGCTTTCGTGTCCGCTGCAGACGGCTGGACTACGGGGTCGAGCGACACCTTGGTGGTGCTCGGAACTCGACCAGCTGAAAAAAGCAGCACGGAAGCTCTACAACAAGGCGCAGCACTCTAAAAGAGACTCTGACTGGGCGGCCTTCAAGGCGAGACGGTCGGAGTACAAAAGTGTAATACGCCAAAAACAACGTGAATCATGGAGAGTCTTCTGCAGCGGCGTTGAGTCGACCGCTGCTGCAGCTAGACTAAACAAGATCATCTCCAAAGATCCACAACAGCAGCCAGGCAGCCTTCAGCGAGAGGATGGAACGTACACGGAAACACTCTCGCAAACTGCCGAAATACTGCTACACACACTTTCCCAATAGTAAGATAGTCCCAGATTTTGATTGGACTGGCATTAGAACTCAGCCACCAACTGAGACTAATTGGGAAATTGCAGATGGGGTCGTTAATGAATCCAAAACGGCATGGGCCATTAAAGCCTTTAGCCCTTTCAAATCACCGGGGCCTGACAGGGTGTTTCCAGCCCTACTTCAATGGGGCCTGGAACACCTGCTGGAGCACCTGGTCAAAATGTTCAAGGCGTGCATTGCGCACGGCTACATACCAAAGGAATGGCGAAGAGTCCGGGTTATCTTCATACCCAAGCCGGGCAGAAGTGACTACTCTACCCAAATCCTTCAGACCAATCAGTTTGACTTCGTTTTCCTAAAAACGTTAGAAAAACTGTGCGAGAGAGAGATTCGAGATACGGTTCTGGTCCACAGACCGCTACATGTGAATCAACACGCATACACCCCGGGGAGATCGACTGAAACGGCGCTTCACAAGGTTGTGGAGCACGTCGAAAGATCGCTGTGCTACAAAGAGTGCACCCTAGGGGCGTTTATTGACATAGAAGGGGCCTTTGATAAAACCACCTTCAACAGCATAAATGCTGCACTTCACCGATATGGAGTTCCCGACCATCGCAAAATGGATCAGTTTTATACTGAAGTGGAGAGCCGTAGAGGTGAATGTTGCAGACACAAAATTAAGGGCGTGGTTGTTAAGGGCTGTCCTCAGGAGGGTGCTCTCTCCACTACTTTGGAACATGGTGGTAGACAGCCTTCTGCAACGCCTCAATGACAAGGGTTTTCATACCGTAGGTTATGCAGATGATATCACCATACTGCTTAGGGGAAAATTTGAGAATGTAGTTTGCGAACGAATGCAGGCAGCTCTCAAAATTTTAGAAAATTGGTGCACCGAGCACTGTCTCTCTGTCAACCCAGCGAAGACAGAGCTAGTGCTATTCACCAACAAAAGAAAGCTGAAGAGCATGACAATGCCCAGCCTAATGGGAATTCCCCTAAAACTAGCAAACGAGGTCAAGTACCTGGGTCTAATACTTGACAGGAAGCTAAATTGGGGGAAAAAACCTACAAAACAAACTTGGGAAAGCGGGGATGGCCTTCTGGCAGTGCCGAAGGGCAATGGGACGGTCATGGGGTCTTACCCCTAAAATCACCCTTTGGCTCTACACTGCGATTGTCAGACCTATGCTTTGCTACGGGGCCCTAGTCTGGTGGCCCAGAACCAGGCTGGTAACAGCGGCATCCTCCCCGCACCGAATTCAGAGACTTGTCTGTCTGTCTGTGACCGGAGTGATGCGAACGGCTCCCACTGCGGCGCTTGAGTCCCTTCTCTGCCTCCCTCCACTTGATCTTCATGTGCAGGAGATGGCGGTTAGGGCCGCTCTTAGACTACGCAGCTGGCGGCTATGGAATGGCGGGCGAGGAGCTGTTGGTCACATGCGGATTCTGGAGGGCTACCTCGAGGAGGTGCCCCTCCTGCGTCTGGAACCCGACAGAATTCCCCCCGCATATATATTCAATAGGAAGTTCGACATCCTACTGAATACAACAGAGACCTGTGAATATGACATTCGTCTATTTTCAGATGGCTCCAAAAACGATGTGGGTTCAGGGGCAGGAATATTTTCTGCCGAACTCGACCTAAACATAAGCATACCGCTGGGTACACATATATCAGTCTTCCAGACGGAATTGGTTGGTATATTACACTGCGCACGAATAATCAAGGAAAAAAGTATCCGTGATAAAAATATCCAGATATCCACAGACAGTAGGGCGGCTCTCCTGGCACTCAGGAGTCAAAAGGTCACCTCTGGTCTGGTGCTCGAATGTATTCGGGCACTAAATGAGATATCAACTTCAAACAGTCTCTCCCTTAGTTGGGTTAAGGGACACCAAGGCAACGAGGGTAACGAAAAGGCAGACGAGCTGGCAAGAAACGGCACAAACAGCCTTCCCTGCGGCCCTGAGCCGATGATAATGCCAGCTGTCAAATTCCTTAACAACCTTCTGAAACAGTATACCCTAAACCTGCACTCCAGCAGGTGGGCAAATGAAACCGAATGTAGACAGGCGAGGGCTGCGATAAGAACACCCTCAAATAAACATTCTAAATATTACTTGAAACTGTCCAGAGTCAATCTACGGACAATTGCAGGGATCTTGACTGGACACTGCAAGTTAAACAAACACCTCAACACAATGGGAATCGTAGATAGCCCTACATGTCGAGGTTGCAATGAAACGGACGAAACAGCTGAGCATGTGCTATGTCACTGCCCAGCTCTGGCGTCGAAAAGAGGTGCCATGTTAGGGGACTTCTGGCCTGATATGGCTAGAATTAGTGACACCCCACCCGCCAAAATCCTTGAATTTGCCTTATCGGTGGGTTGGCTCGAGGAGTGACGGGAGGGGCGCTATAACGGAGGTAGTACAATGGGCCCGGTTTAGCGGCCTAAGTGCGCGTGGGAGCTTTGCTCCTGCCCTCCTACCTAAAATCCAGAATCCAGACTTACGAGGAAGCCGGAAGCAGATGGTGGACGGCGAATTGATTAAAAGTGAGTTGGGATAGTTTAATAAAGAAACGAAGAGACCTACAAGAAAATTCAACACGAGGTTTTGGTTATGCAACAAGAAAGAAAAACCCACCTGATGAATTACGGGGTTAAGGAAAGAAAGCTCGAAGTAAGCAAGTGGAACGATCAACAGATTAAATTGCAGTTCGTCAAATAAGGTAAAATTTCAAACTACAAAAACTATTTCACTTGTGGGGCGCAGATGACTTACAGGGCTTCAATCTTAAGTGCGATTATCGTAAAGTTCAACGTACTTAGTGCCATGCGCAAATTGTACGTTATTAAATTCATGAAGAATACAGGGTATTACAAAAATAAAAGACATGTTTAGTGTGGTAACAATAGCTTTAATTTGGGTAATTTAATTAACATAGGGGGTAGAATTAAGTTGTTTGTTTGTTTTTAGGGTAAATTGCTTTAATATAAGACGTACGAGAATTTAGTATCAGTTTTAAATTCAAAATAAATGTTTGAGCTTCAAATCAAATTAAGTTTCATTGCGAGTAGAGAAGTTTTATTTCAGAGAAGTAAGTAAAATTAAGCAGCCACGTAACGGTAAGTCGAGCGTAAACACCGTGCGTAGCAATATATATTTGCTTTCACGTTAATACTCTATTTTGTGCAATAATAACCATAATAAGATCATGTTATTATTTTGCTCTTATTCAAGCAGTCAAACATGATGATTTCCCGAAAAATCCCAAAAAACAATGGTCATCGCCTTCCCAGCTGATCAAATACTTTTACCTTCCGCTCACTTTTACCAGTCAATGTTTATTATTTTGAATGTTGGTATAGAATTCTTTATTATCGGGTAATTTTATAATCAGAAGTTAATTTTAACTTTATTGGTTTTAAAAATGCTTCGAAGGTAAATCTCGAGAACCAACTGTTGAGAAACTCCAAAAGCAATTTTCATTCAGGGAATTACGGGGGGGTTGATCACTGACCAAAAATGTGTACACCAACTTTGCATTTACAATAATTTGCAAACAATTGCAAAATTTGCAAACATTTGCAAAAATTTACACAGATATTTGCAAACGATTTCAGACATTTGCAAAGATTTACAGTCATTTGCAAAGATTTGCAGTCATTTGCAAAGATTTGCAGTCATTTGCAAATATTTACACACATTTGCACAAATTTACCCACATTTGCAAACATTTGCAGAAACTTGCAAACAATTGCATATCGTTTACAAAATTATGTACACCAAATATACCAGGTGGTCAACCCCTCGGGGAATTACCTGGCGGCTCTAAAGACTTTCCCGATAGAGGTAATCCCAGCTCCAAAAAAAATTCACAGTGCTGGGTAAACCCGGAGAGAAAAACTTCTCAATCCGTAGTGAAGATCAAAAGCCAGGCCGAAAAAAAATCTTTTAATCGCTATGAAATATGTAAAAATAACATTTCCACTGGATGTCTTCGCTACTCCTTTTCTCAATTTTCATAAAAATGTGAGAAAAAAATGTAATTTTTAGTTTTCGATGTAAATTTTTCTTCTAGTTGAAGCAAACTTTTTCCTGTTGTAGAAACAAATGTGAAAAAAGTGATTGAAAGAAAACTTAATCGTCTGGGCCAAACTAAAAGATTTAAGCAAAGAAAGTAAATTTCTGAAGTTATTTCACGTCCACTATCGTGAGGTGCAATCCATATCCAGCACTGATACCAATAATTAATTGTAATATTACTTTTAATCCTTGTAATACACATTTGGTGTGTACACTTCACCATAGAGATTTATGAAGAGGCCCAAAAAGTTATGTTAATTTCTGGGAAATAAATTAATTTTTAAATAACAAAAAAATAAAGTGTGGTTTGCGTATTAAATATTGGATAAAAACACTAAAAAAATACAAAATAAATAATATCTCCCTTTTAGTAAACTTTTGTAATTTGTTGTGTTTTTACCCAATATGTTGTGGACTTCCTCTTCATTGATCCAGCAAACATAGATTATATTATGTACATAATTATTTCTTACGTAATCTTGCAAGAAGGACGAGGGAGTTAAAAATTTCAAAATTATCATTTATGTACGTAATTAATAGATTCCATAACTTCTTGATGGTTAAAATTCATTATTTTTGACACAAAAGTCACCAAATACTTGAAGTACCTACACAAGTTTATCTACAATAAGGCACATTTTCCAAGTCTTTCAGAAATACACAACGCACAGTTTAACGAATATTAAAAGTAATAATTACCTTCGATAATATGTTGTTATTGCAATTTATGGTTTGGACAAATAAGTGAAATGCAAGGGGTCAACCGCTAGAGGAAATCGTGTACAATTAACTTCACACTTCACGTACTTCATCATAATTCTCCATACTTCTTACAGAAGAGACTTACAGAAATACCAAAATTTGAGCACTGGAGGGTGTTCCACACCTCCCAGACCCCCCGGATTGAGAAGATTATTTTTATCAGAAGTAAACTAAATATCTTCCGTTGCAGAGGCACTAGAGGGTGTTTCACTCCCCAGCCCCCCCGGATCAAGTAGTTTATTTTTTATCAGAAGTAAACTGAACTCTCCTGTTGCAGAGATCTACCTCCCAGGAGTACGGAATTTATAATTAGGTAGTTTATAATTAATTGTCAGATTACGAATTAAACACATTTACTTGGCCATAGCTAATTTTAATAAACTTGAGATATGCTTAAATATTTAATTCACTTTTAATAAAAAATAAATTATTTAAACCGGGGGGTCTGGGGTGTGGAACACCCTCCAGTGCTTCTGCAACGGAGATCTTCAGTTTACTTCTGATAAAAATAAACTACTCGGTCTGGGGTTCTGCAATGTTCTTCATTCCAAAATTTGTGCACTGGAAGGTGTTCTACACCCCCCTCCCCAGTACTTCATTAGATGTGTACAAAAAACTTCACCAGCGGTTAACCCCTCGGTGAAATGCTAGGATGAAAATTCTATTTTTCATATTAAACTTATAAGGTATTCAAACAATTCTGTAACACAAATCGAATTGTACCAGGGTATACAATAGCAATAGCAATTTGTATAATTTGATAAATTATATAGTATATCAACAGGAAGTAAACATAAAAACCTTAATGTCTTCCGAAAAGTATTATTTTAATAGAAAATCATCTTATTTCATTCTATATATACAGTATATTCTTATATTTTAAAGTTATTCTAACGATCCAAACAAATTTGAATATTCTAAAAATCTACCAAAGTTTAATTTTGATATCAAAGTATTTGATGTTGGCATGACCAACTGTAACATTTAGAAAGAGGGGGGAAGAAAATTTTTTATTATTTATAGATTTCACTGCGCTAGTCACTAAAATATTGCATCGTTATAGCAAAAGCCAAGCAGATATGTTAAAATCTTCAATTCGCTTTTGGAAAATAATAAACTGCTTAGACTTATGAACTAATGGTCGCATGAATGGATTAACAAGATTAAAAAAACAATAAACCAATAAAACAACAATAACAACAATAAAACAACAATAAAACAATAAACAATAAAACAATAAACAATACAATACAAGACCGACCCGGAAGAGGGAAAAAAATGTTTTGCCTACACTCGCCGGAATCGCAATATCACACAAAACACAGAGCATACAAAGAAAATATTTTAATGTGTTTCTGTGTGCAGCACCAAGTGATTATTTTTTTTTTTCTTTTATTTCATTGCGTCGTGAAAAAGTAGTTTGTGTGAAAAAAACTTGTAAATGCAGTTTTTTTCTTTAAAACCTTTAGTTTGGCATACAAAAAAGTCCTTGAAGTTCTCCACATTATACTTGCACCGTAAGATCGGCAAATTTTGCAAAGAAGGTTTCTGGAATCATTATGTTATGAATCGGTAAGTTCCTCTCTTTAAAATAGGTATAAGCTAAATTAAATTAGATCAAATTCTTTGTAATACTAAAAAAATATATTTGTTCCGTTTCCGAGATACTCTCTCTTTGGTCTCAAAAACGTAGTTTTTAGTTTTCGATGTAAACTTTTCTTCTAGTTGAAGCAAACTTTTCCTGTTGTAGAAACAAATTTGAAAGATGAATAAAACTAGGTTTAATAATCTGCGCCAAACTAAAGGGTTTAAGCAAAAAGTACATTTCTGAAGTTATTTCACGTCTACTATCGTGAGGTGCAATCCATATCCAGCACTGACACCAATAATGATTGATTGTAATATCAGTTTTAATCTTTAGGGTACGCAATCGGTGTGTATACTTCACCATACAGACTCCATACTCCGATTTCCTCATTTAAATACAAAATCGTTACTTCAATTTTATATCTACCATTTGGAATAAGTGGAGGCAAATGCTTTTCGTCCATAACTAAATTGCAAATGCGATAAGTAACATCCTAAAATCTAAAACCGTTAAAATCGTCTTTACCACAATGCAGACATCGTTAACAAAACCTTATAGAAGTACATCGTTCTTACATTTCCACATTTAATACCGTCAGCTATTCCAACTACATTTGCCTTAAAATTACTTTTTACACTGGCTTGATAGCGCAGCGGAAAGTGCCGATATTCGTTACTTAAAAACTTATAACCTTGCACGATGCCCTAAAAATGTACAGAATCTCTACATAACATCCGAATTAAAAATAGATAACTTTATTTGGCAAGCAATTTTTGCGTACGCTCGGCTGCGCTACACTTCGCTTTATCTATGCAAAAATTTCTATTAAACAAATAAAAGTCTTATTTAAATTATCGTTTTCCCCTGAATCTATTTAAATTCAAATATAAAATAATTAATCTATATAATTTTAAATTTTAATTGTTATTGTTAAAATTGCTATAAAAACGACATGGAATGCGATGTTCTTATGCTATACGCTTATTATTTCTCCCGTTATAACAGGTTAATTATATCGTCTATCCAATATTACCTCCAGTTTATCTTGCACGTCAACTTTCAAATTAAAAGTAAAATTAATGGCCGGAGTGGTGCGATTGTATTTAAATGTTTTAATTCACATAAATTGAAATATTTTTACTGTAACTGTCTGTTTCTGCTCGAACATCTCGTACTTTGTAACCAGTTTGATAAAACTAAAATTTATAAAATTAATTAGAATAATGAATTACTCACGGAAAGTTATCAGTTGCTTTTCTACTGTTTCTGTTTGCTATCTTAAGGTACGGTTTATTAGAACAGTGCGCGACGCATGACGTAGACGTACAGCACTATGAACGCTGTGAGTTCAACTGAATGTCTGCGTCGAAATTAAAATCGAGTAGATTTTGACTTACTCTGCCGACGTACACTGCTTTTAGTCTATAGTACGCGCACCTGAGCACACTAACAAACTTCCCATAATATCATGATTTAGATTTCTACAGACGGTGAGTTATACGTCGCGCATTGTTCTAACAAACCGTACCTTTTAGTTAAATCAAAAACCCGTGTCAACAACAGCATTCAATGTTACGCTCATGCTTAAAACAAAATCGGGTCTTTAGTAACAAGTTATTTTCTATTAAATACTTCAGGGGTTTTGCTGATGGAAACAGGTGTCTGGAAAATTTAACAAATCCTTATGATGGAGTTTGAAGGAGTTCCTACGTTAAATTTATTTATTTTTTATTTTTAAAAAATATAAATGTAAAATAAGTCTTACGTAACCTTACTAGAAGAATGAAGGAGTTCAAAATTTAAAAAATTACCCTTACGTAATAGACTCTCCTTACCTTGATTGTTTAAAAGTACTTTATATGTGCCTACGGTATTTTATCTACTAGACACCTTTTGCTGGTCTTAATAAATGAGCAATTGTAAATAGTTTATTAACTTGTGAAATTATTATATGTTGAATAAAATTTTTTACAATCTTAGTATAATGTGAAAATTTTCCAATAGTTTAACTGATGAGTCCTTGATAAGGCGAAACCACTTTGTACAATGGGGTTTAGACTAAAAATGTAAGTTGGAAAATTTTCAAATTTTACTAAGCTTGTAAAATTTAAAACTTTTATTCAACATAAAATGATCAATGCACAATTTACTATTTTAAATTTAATAGTTACCTTAGAAAACAAACGGTCATTGCAGTATATAGCTTGAACAAATAATTGCAATGCAAGCAATAAAATTATATTTTTCATTTTGAGCTTTTTCGATATTCAAATTCCAATATATTCTGTGCTCAAGATTGAAGTGAACCTATGTGTATAGTGTCAGTAGTAATTATAATTCGACATCTAGACAAAATTACATGATATCTATTAATCAACAGGAAGCAAATATAAATTATTTGTTTCCTGTTTACATAATATCACTTAAATAATAATTTTGTTTGACATTAAATTGTAATTAGTACCAACGCAATTAATGCTAATTTTCATCAGTAGATTTCAATCTACGGAGCGAAATTATTGTAATATCCAAATGAGCTCAAAATGAAAATATAATTTTACTATTGGCAGTTAGTTTCAAAAATATATCCTGTAATAACAGGATTTTGTCCAAGGTAATATTTGTTATCCGATCGTTGAATACTTAATCTAATCATTTTGGTTAAAATTAACTTGAAACTTGATGCACACTCTGTTCTAATGCTCGGTTTCACAAACATTTAAACTACAATTATATTATTTAAGCCTAGGATATTTAAGCCGAAATCGTAGTTTAAATGTTTGTGAAACCGGCATAAAATAATTATTTAACTAAATTTAAAATTTAGCTAAAGTTAAATTAGTAATTATGATGTTACATTTTATGCACTAATTGGGAAATAAAGCGCAAAATTGGCCATAAAATTGTTATTTTCAAAATACAATTTTGAAATACACAAAAACACAATCGAACACAACTCGGCACAACTTAAATTTTTTATTTTCAAAAATGTCACAGCTAACTTCCATCGATAAAATACATTTTTGGCCATAAAAATTTTATTTTTAAAAATACAATTTTTTATTTACGGCACAAAGCAGCACAAATCTAACACAACTCGGCACAACATTAATTTTTATTTTTCAAAATGTCACGGCAACTTCCATCGATAAAATACATTTTGACCATAAAATTTTATTTTTAAAATACAATTTTTAATTTACGCACAAAGCAGAAATACACAACTCGGCACAACATTATATTTTTAAATGCATACTTCCATCATAAAAAATCGAACACAATGAATACATATTTATTTTTCAAATGGCATAACTTCCATCGATAAAATACATTTTGCCATAAAAATTTTATTTTTAAATTACAATTTTTATTACGGCACAAAGCAGCACAAATCGAGCACAACTCGGCACAACTTTAATTTTTTTATTTTTCAAAAATGGCATCGGTTAACTTCCATCGATAAAATGCATTTTGGCCATAAAATTTAATTTTTCAAAATACAATTTTTATTTACGGCACAAAGCAGCACAAATCGAGCACAACTCGGCCAAATTTAATTTTATTTTTAAATGGCATTAACTTCCATCGATAAAATACATTTGGCCAAAAAGTTTAATTTTCAAATACATTTATTTACGCACAAAGCAGCACAAATCGAGCACAACTCGGCACAACTTTAATTTTTTATTTTTCAAAATGGCACGGCTAACTTCCATCGATAAAATACATTTTGGCCATAAAAATTTTATTTTTAAAATACAATTTTTATTTACGGCACAAAGCAGCACAAATCGAACACAACTCGGCACAACTTTAATTTTTTATTTTTAAAATGGCACGGCTAACTTCCATCGATAAAATACATTTTGGCCATAAAATTTTATTTTTCAAAATACAATTTTTATTTACGGCACAAAGCAGCACAAATCGAGCACAACTCGGCACAACTTTAATTTTTTTATTTTTCAAAAATGGCACGGCTAACTTCCATCGATAAAATACATTTTTGGCCATAAAATTTTATTTTTAAAATACAATTTTTTATTTACGGCACAAAGCAGCACAAATCGAGCACAACTCGGCACAACTTTAATTTTTTATTTTTAAAAATGGCACGGCTAACTTCCATCGATAAAATACATTTTGGCCATAAAAATTTTATTTTTAAAATACAATTTTTTATTTACGGCACAAAGCAGCACAAATTGAGCACAACTCGGCACAACTTTAATTTTTTATTTTTCAAAAATGGCACGGTTAACTTCCATCGATAAAATACATTTTGGCCATAAAATTTTATTTTTAAAATACAATTTTTATTTACGGCACAAAGCAGCACAAATTAAGCACAACTCGGCACAACTTTAATTTTTTATTTTTAAAATGGCACGGCTAACTTCCATCGATAAAATACATTTTGGCCATAAAAATTTATTTTTCAAAATACAATTTTTTATTTACGGCACAAAGCAGCACAAATCGAGCACAACTCGGCACAACTTTAATTTTTTTATTTTTCAAAATGGCACGGTTAACTTCCATCGATAAAATACATTTTGGCCATAAAATTTTTTTTTAAAATACAATTTTATTTACGGCACAAAGCAGCACAAATTAAGCACAACTCGGCACAACTTTAATTTTTTATTTTTCAAAAATGGCACGGTTAACTTCCATCGATAAAATACATTTTTGGCCATAAAATTTTATTTTTAAAATACAATTTTTATTTACGGCACAAAGCAGCACAAATCGAGCACAACTCGGCACAACTTTAATTTTTTTATTTTTAAAAATGGCACGGTAACTTCCATCGATAAAATACATTTTGGCCATAAAAATTTATTTTTCAAAATACAATTTTTTATTTACGGCACAAAGCAGCACAAATCGAGCACAACTCGGCACAACTTTAATTTTTTATTTTTCGAAAATGGCACGGTTAACTTCCATGGATAAAATACATTTTTGGCCATAAAATTTTATTTTTAAAATACAATTTTTTATTTACGGCACAAAGCAGCACAAATCAAGCACAACTCGGCACAACTTTAATTTTTTATTTTTAAAATGGCACGGTTAACTTCCATCGATAAAATGCATTTTGGCCATAAAATTTTATTTTTCAAAATACAATTTTTTATTTACGGCACAAAGCAGCACAAATCGAGCACAACTCGGCACAACTTTAATTTTTTTATTTTTCAAAAATAGCACGGCTAACTTCCATCGATAAAATACATTTTTGACCATAAAAATTTTATTTTTAAAATACAATTTTAATTTATATACGGCACAAAGCAGCACAAATCAAGCACAACTCAGCACAACCTTAATTTTTTATTTTTCAAAAATGGCACAGCTAACTTCCATCGATAAAATACATTTTTGGCCATAAAAATTTTATTTTTCAAAAAACAATTTTAATTTACGACACAAAGCAGCACAAATCGAGTACAACCCAGCATAACTTTTATTTTTAATTTTTCCAAAATGGCACGACTAATTTCACGCACATGTAAATTGTTTTGTTAATTATTTAAACAAAGAAAACGACTTTTTAAACCAAACGTTTATAAGTTGAAAAATTTTAAGGCGATTCGCTTCAAATTGACTTGATAGTGATTTTCAAGATCAGCGAAACAGATTATGTTGCAAACAAAATATGTTTTAAAATAGCTAATCCAATATGGCCGACTTTTCGATAAAAATTTAATTAAAAATGACGTAACTTATTAAATATTAAACAAACATCGTTCGGTTTGACACTATGGGTGATTTTTAGGTCACTGAAATATATTACAATGTCAAAAAGTAATAATAATAATAATAACTATCTTTATTACATCACAAAAAAACAGGTACAATTCCAAGATAATCTGATGTAAAAGGTGGAGATCAGCATATTATGCCGGTTTTCATCTCAACGCTCGGGTGTGCCGTCTATCATGCGAGAAAATCATCAACTCTGTATAACGGCTGTTCGATCATCATATCTTTCATCTTCCTTTTAAAATTGGTTAGTGTAAGATGTTTCAGGTCTTGTGGCAGCTTGTTATACAGTTTTATTTTCAGGTTTTTGTTTTCTGAGCATTTTAATCGATATCTTTCGATTTTGATGTCATTACGATGTCTCGTGTCGTGTTTATGTTTGGCCGTGTTTTGTAGCGTTCCTGAATCGCATCTTGTTTCCACTACACTGGCGTATACATATGCCGAAGGAAGGGTCATTACACTGAGGGAGCGGAATAGTGGCTTGCAGTGCGTTCTACTCGGTACACCCTTCAGTACCCGTATGGCCCTTTTCTGCACGGTGAACACCTTCTTGATTTGTGCATCCGTGCCCCATGTTAGAAGACCGTATACCATTCTAGCGTGAAACATAGAATGGTATACGGTTTTGCTGCCTCTCCGGCCGTTTCTTTTATCCTCTGTATAGCAAAGATAGCTTTCCCCAAGGACTTGATAAGATAGGAAACGTGGTCGTTCCATGTTAACAAGGTATCTAGGATTACGCCTAGGTATTTTGTAGAGCTTCTTTCTTCTTGTTCGGTTCTTCTATCCATAGTGAAAGTTTGCTGCTGCGTTTTTTCAGGATTCATTAATAACCTGTTGGATGCAAACCATTCCATAAGTTTTCCTAGCCCTTCTTGTACTGTTTCGTCATTTTCCAACGTGTAAGCTGTATCATCTGCATATAAGATGATTTCACCTTTACAGTTGATGGGAGATCGTTCATAAAGAGAACAAAGAAAAAGGGCCCAGGATGCTTCCTTGCGGTATTCCACAGGTTACCTTCATCTCTTCGCTGTGCTCTTGATTCCAGAAAACCGTTTGCTTTCTGTTATAAAAGTATGATCTGATCATTTCGTGTGCCTTTCCTCGTAGTCCGTAGTGTTGACATTTTTCTAAAAATATTTTATGGTCCATCATATCAAATGCTTTGGACAAGTCACAAAATGTGGTATGACACCTTTGTTTCTTCTCCAGCATGTTGTATATGTGAGACATGAGGCTCATTATTGCATCGGTGGTGTTTTTTTCCCTGTTGGTACCCAAATTGTTTATCTGAAAAATTTTGTGTTTTGCAAAATTTTGGGGTCTGTCATATAGAACTCTTTCGAATATTTTAGACATAACGGGTAGTATTGAAATTGGTCGGTAGTTATTTCTATTCTCTTTGTCTCCGTTTTTGAAAATAGGGATTACTTTGGATCTCTTCAGTACATCTGGAAAGTTTCCTTTACCCATACACTCGTTGATAATGTGAACGAGCACAATCGATATCTCTTTTCGTATCAGTTTTATAATTCTAGCATTTAAACCATATATGTCATATGTAGACGTGTTCTTCATATTTATGATGATGCTTTCTATTTCACTTTCATCTGTGGGTGCTAGGAACACAGTGTTCTTCAAACTCCCGCTCGTTGAATTTAAATATTGTGAGGGTTTCGTATCCACCTGTGGAATTCTTCTGTGAAGGTCATGTGTCGCCGTTGCAAAATGGATACCAAAGTCTTTTGCACTGATTGTTGCACTGTTGGAGGAATCTTTTATTTTCTTTCCAACTTCTCTATTTATAATCGTCCATGTCGTTTTTTGTTTATTGTCGGATTGAGTGATCTGTTGCAAATTTATTCGTTTCTTGTTTTCTTCTAATTTTTTGTTAAATAGTTTTCTTAACGCGTTGTAACTAAGTTTATCTATGGTGTTGAAGTGTTTGTTTTGATAACGGAGTGCCTGTATTTGCTTCTTCATACTTAAAAGTTCTTTCGTGAGTTTGGTTTTTGTGCTATGTACTTTGTATGTTTTTACTGGAAATGTTAACTGTGCCTGCTCCTGTATGATTTTGTTGAAAAGTTCGAATTTTGTATTTGGATTTATTTCCTTGTAAATGGGATCCCAATTTATGTCTTCTATTATTTGTATAAATTTTTCTTGCAACTTTGGAGAGTTTTCTTCTAGTGATTTTGTCTCCATTTGATTTTTGTTTGTCAATTTGCCATTCAATATATAATGCGTCATGATCAGATATGTTCAGTTCAATTACGTCAGCTACTAAGTAGTTGATATTGGTAAAAATATTGTCAATGCATGTTTGCGATGCTGTTCGTGTCGCTTTGTTTACCGTTTTCCGCAGATCAAATGATTCCATTAGCGCTTGGATGATCAGATTGTCATTAGAGTGGTCGTTGAAATTGATATTAAAATCTCCTGTTATCACAAAGTTGGTTGTTGATTTATACAATTGGTATATTTCTTGCACGATATCTTCCAGTAGTTCCACAAACGTGTCCAGGTTACCAGAAGGTGATCGATACGTTGTTAAGATGATGGTATTAATTTCCTTGATATAACAGGCTGCAAATTCACCTTCCATTTCGATTGATTTTGTCGAGATGTTGTGTAACGGTATGCATTTCCAGTTGTCGTGAACAAATATTGCCACCCCTCCATGTTTGTGCTTTGATCTTGTGTAATAATTCACTAAGTTATAGTTTGGGATATTGTACATATTGATGTTGTCTGAATTCAACCAATGTTCGTTTATACATACGATGCCGATGTTTTCTTCGTTGAGTACATGTTCCAACGAGGCCACTTTGTTTGACATACATTGAATGTTGAGATGCATTAACTTTATTGTGTTTATGTTACTTACGTGTTGGTTGTCTGTTGTTAGGCTATGATTTCTTTGTGTAACGTTATGATTATTTATACTAATTTTCCGCAAAGTCCGGGTGACTCCTCGAAAAAACTGAAATTTTTTTACAATAACACCAGTCGGCCATGTTTCGGGTTGATAAGCTAAGTTTGCCAATCGTCCATCAAATCCCACTTTAAATGATTTGTTTGTGCTAGTATTTTTTTCATGCTTCGGTATTTCTTCGACCTTAAAATTATAATTCGGATATTTGTTCGTTAGGTAATTAATAATACCTGTTGTGTTGGTATTTACACTTAATCGACCCACGTACAACCATTGGTATGTTGCAGCTGCCTCGAAACTAATGCTTTCATTCACTACGTTTGGTGCTGTACCTTTTGTCACAGTAGTTACCTTTCCTCTGTACTTTTTGTGATTTTTAACCGTAGTCCATCCAGTGTTTTTGTTTGCATTTTTGATACCTTCTGCCACTTCTTCTACTGTAATTTTATTTGTTGCTCGTTGCGTGTTTTCAACGTTTTTTTCTGGTTCTTGTGTTTCTTCGGTTATTGTTTGCTTTGTGTTTAAATCTATCACGTACTTTTGTTCGGTATAGGTTCACGTTTCTCAATCGGTATAGCAGGTTTCTGCTGTTTTTGTTTGTTTACGATCTCTTTTGTGGGTTCTAAGGCCACGTTCACATCGTTCGCGGCGATTTTTTCTGAGAGCAGTTTATTATTTAGAGTTTTTTCATCGATTAGGTCTTGCATCAGCTTGATTTGCTGCCTCTGCAAGCATATGAGTTCATTGTGATCGCAATTCACCACAATTGGCGCACGTGATTTTCATTCTTGCCTTTTGTCGCCATCCATTCTAGCAATATTTTATTGTCTTGATGTTTTGCAGTGAGCTTCCGCTCACCATTATTTCAATCAACTCATCCTTGAGTAGTTTTTCAATTCATTGATGAATTTGCTTTCTTCCATTTTTATTGTTTATTATCTATTATAGGATTTGTAGGTTGGTAGTTGTACCTAACCTCAACACGTCTGCACGCCTTCACTGTTCACATCTCACGAATAAATGGCGGATCCAATATTACCGACTTTTGATAAAAATTTTATTAAAATGATATGTTTTGATATTTGTTGACTCATGGCTATGTACCACGTTTTTGGTTAAAATCCAAATTCATTGGTTACAATTGTTTCAGAGTGGTACAATATGTTTAAAACGCAATTGTTAAAACAAATGCGATAATTTACAGATTTTGGTTGAAACTATTTTTTTTTTAATAATTTTACCCATTTCAAGAAGAACAGGTCTCTAAAAATGTTAGATCGAATGGACGAAAATATGAAGATAATCGACAAATTAATCGATCTCTTAGTTACCATCCTGTCCAGAAACCCTAATGGGCATTCCAATTAACATAGCAGTATGGAATGCTAATTCCATGTCGCCACATGGGCAAGAGTTAACATTATTTTTAAAAACGACTTACTTAGCTGACATCTCTCAGACACATTTCACCAACCGTAGTTTTACTCAATTTGTAATACTAAACATCCAGATGGTACTGCACATGACGGTACTGCAATGATTATAAAACAACACTAAAACATTTTCAGCTAGAAAACGTACAAGAAAATTATTTACTAGCCACGAGTAGCAAAGTTTAAACCTGAATGGGCCGCTGACATTTGCTGCAGTCTACTACCCCGAAGATACACCACTAAAGAAAACCAATTGCTGAACTTTTTAAAACACTAGGAACCAGAGGTTCATCTCAGGAGGTGACTATAATGCAAAACACCGGGGATCAAGACTCACTAACCCTGTTGACCTGTCGACTGGTCAACCAACATATTGGCCGACCGACAGAAATAAACTGGCTGATCTTATTGATTTCTGTGTCATTAAAGATATCTCAAAATATTATCTGCACGCTCAGACTTGTTTAGATTTATCATCGGATCACTTCTCAATTTTAGTAACATTGCACTCCTTAAGCAAAGCCAAGCACACTTGCACCACAGCCGTCCTGATGGGGTCAATTTCAGACTACAAGTTGATGAGAATATGAACACTAACCCGCCACTCAAAACAAAGAAAGACTTAATTGAGGTCGCCACAGTGCTGAATGGAACTCGACTTCTATGCTGGAACACGTGGAGAGAAATCAATGTACAGATACGATAAGAAAAGCAATTGCGGAAAAAAAAACTTAGAAGAACTTAACAGAACACGAGACACTGCGTGATAAAAACAGATTAAATTAAGCAACAAGGTCGTTAAAAAGTATAAAAACTAAGCAGTTCAAGAACATTTAAAAAATCTTACTCCCACGGAGGCAACAGAATATTCGCTATGGAAGGCAACGAGAAAAAAGATATTGCACTGTCGCATTCTTAGACATATCGCAAGCATTCGATAAGGTGTGGCATCCTGGATTGTTATACAAAATAAAAACAAAACTAACACTTTCATATTACCCAATACTACATTCGTACCTCTCTGATAGAATATTGTAATTATTAAAGTTTCAAGATGACGGCTCAAAATTCTATTCAATCCAATCGGGTGTTTCGCAGGGTAGCGTGCTGAGACCGATTCTGTATTTTTATTTGCGTCAGTTTTACCGACTACCAAGAATACAACTGTTGAAACATATGCAGACGACACAACAGTTATGGCCTCACACTCTGATCCTACTGAAGCTACAAGATACCTACAAGACCATCTCTAAAATTCAAGTTTGGTTGAAAGTATGGAGAATTCGAGCCAACAAACCAAAATCTACACAGGTCACATATATGTACAATGAAAGAGGTACTTGCCCGTCGGCAAAATGTTACCCCAAACTGATGTAGTAGATACCTTGGCATGCACCTTGATCGTAAGCTTACATGGAAGCATCATATCTGAATTAAATGATTGGAATTATAAAAAAGTGATTTTCAAAAAGCTGAAAAGTCCATTATTAATGTTGGCATTCCTAGCAAGTTATTTGTTAACAATTTTATTGGAAGCAATTGCCAAGAAATCAGAATGTTATCAGGAATAAAAGTTATCCTACTGGCTGCTTCAGTAAATAATAAATATAATATTTGGGTTTTAGATTTAAAATAAAACACATGTTGTACAAAGAAAATTTTATAATGTGTTCTGCGTGCGGCACAAAGTAAATATTTTTTATTTTTATAGGTAATTAAAATTACGTTAATTACGCTAAATTTATTTTCTAAAACACTACAATGTTGTAATGTTTATGAAATTGTTTTGTTTTAATTCTCTCATTAAATAAGCAAATCCTTTTAATCAAAAACTAATTATGTATCATTTATTTTCATTTGTACCTCTTTAGTTTTTGAGTAATATGCAAAAGTTTGGAAGGGGAGGCTGAAGTTAGTTTTGATGCTTGTTTGTGCTAACTTTATTTATATTTGTACCTATTGACATTTCGAAATTTTTAAGAAATAAAAGAGTCAAATTGGCACAGAAGGATTAATTAAATTTTGATTATGTTTATCATTAATTTTTGTTTGTACTTTTTCTCTTTTAAAGTACCTAATTTACAAAAGTTTTAGGGGAGAGGGGTAATTAAATGTTATGTCCAAAACAATTCATATAGTTCGTTATTCGCTTGTACAGGTTTGTTCAAGGAATATTTTCGTTTGTAACTCTTTAGTTTTCAAAATTTCGAGAAAAAATTTAAAATAACACTAACTCAATAACGAAATTCTGGCTATCATGTCTTAGGGAATCGGATACATGCTAGCCCCCCACAAGACAAAAATTACACTGACATTTTATTCATATTCCAATAAATAATAAATACAATATTTAAATTGTAGATTTAAAATAAAACACGTAATATAAAAAATTCTTTAATGTGTTCCTGTGTGCAGCACAAAGTGAATTTTTTTTTCTTTTATTTTTTTTGCGTTGTGAAAAAATATATTGTGGGAAAAAACTTGGAAATGAAATGTTTTTCTTAAAAACCTTTAGTTAGGCATAATATGACAAAGCCTTTTAGGTTTTCTATTACATAAGTTTGCACAAGAAGTTGGCCAAATTTTACGAAGAAAGTCCATGGAATCATGAAATTTTGGATTGATCCTTAAAATTATAAGCAAAATTGAACTAGTACATCAGAATGTGCATTAAATTAAAAAAATATATTTTATTTATTTCTGAGATGCGCCCATTGTAGAAATTTTGTTGCCTCAAAAAAATGTAGTTTCTAGTTTACGATGTAAACTAGTTGAAGCAATTTTCTTTCTATGGGAGAAATAAATGTGAAATAAAAAGTAGTTTAAAGATAAATAAAACTAGGCTTAATAATAATCTGCGCCCAACTAAAAGGTTTAAGCAAAAAAAATACATTTCTGAAGTTATTTCAGGTTCACTACCGTGAAGTGCAATCCATATCTACCAGCACCAATTATTATTAATTGTAACATCAATTTAAATCCTCAGGATACGGAATTGGGGTGTATACCTCACCATACAGACTAAACACTGTGACTTCCTCATTTAGATACAACCACGTTATTTCAATTTTATATCTACCATTTGGAATAAGTGGTGGAAAACGATTTTCATCGGGAACAAAATTACAAATGTGGTAAGTAACATCCTAAAATTTAAAAACTTTAAAATCGTCTTTCTACGATGTACATATCGTTTACAAAACCTTATAGAAGTATCCAGTTGTAACGTTGCCACATTTATTTGCGTCAGCCAATCCAATTACATTTACATCGAAACTCTTTTTTACATTGACTTGATAGCGCACTGGAAAGTGCCGATATTCGTTACTTAAAAACTTATAAACTTGTATGACGCTCTAAAAATGTATAAAATCATAATAACATTCCAATTAAACGTAGATACTTCTATTTGGCCAACAATGTTTGCATACGCTCGGCTGCGCTGCACTTTGCCTTATAAATGCAAAAATTGTTGTCAAAAAAAAATACGTTTTATCGTTTTTTCCCAAGACTATTAAAAATACAAAATATAAAATAATCGTTGTGTTTATTTTTTTGTTCATGTCTTTAGTTATTTTATCTGCTCAATCTTACCTCCAGTTTATCTTGCACGTCAACTTTCATATTAAAAGTAGCATTAATGGCCGGGGTAGTGCGATTGTATTTAAATGTTTTTATTTCAAATAGATTGACATATTTTTTGCTGTAACTCTCAAATTCTGTTCGCCAATCTTTAATTTTATAAGCAGTTTGATGAAACTAAAATTTATAAAATTAATTGAAATTATTCTCGAAAAGTTAGCAGTTGCTTTCCTACAACAACTGTTGTAGACATTTGAGGTTATGGTCATACTTAAAACAAAATGGCTGATTTGGTGTCAAATTCGAAAAAGCAACTTCAATCAATGGGGGTTGATTAAAGCAAATACTACTGTGCAAATGTGATGATACTAATACGTCCAACTTATGGCAAATAAAATAAACTTTTGGATAAAGCATAAATTAGCGTCATCTGTTGTAGGAGTTATTAAATACAATAGAAATATTTATTGTAATTATAAGAAAAATTAACTTTAATACAAACACGACAGTAAACTTATTAATTTATTATTAAAATTCCAGTCTCGTATTACAAATGAACATAACCTACGGTTTTAATAGTTATCTCGTAGTTCCACCTCGGAATAACTTTAACTGCTAGATAACCCAAAAGTAAAAGTTAAAAGGCCAAAATTTGTTTTATCCTAAAGTTATCTCAAAGTTATAGTTAACTTCGACTTGAAAATTGAACATAATCGGATGATAACTCAAAATTATGGTTAAAAAAACATGAAGAAAACCGAAATATTTATATAACCTTAGATTATCTCAAAATAACCTCAAGTTAGCTATAACCTCGAGAAAAAAAATCGGGCATTAACCTAACAAGAAAGACGAGGGAGTTAAAAATTACATTTACGTAATTAATAGACTCTTCCTAACTGATTGTTAAATAGTTGCCATTGTTTGGACACAAAAGCTACACATTTCAATCTATAAAACACATTTCTTGGTCTTGCAGAAATACACAATGCACAGTTTAACGATTTTTAAAAGTAATAGTTACCTTGGATAATATATTGTTATTACAAAATATTTGAACGAATAAGTAAAATGCTAACAATAAAACTATATTTTTCATTTTGAACTTAGTACGCAAACAATTTGGACCATGCGTTGAAGTATACTACTGATGTGATGGCAATAGTAAATAATTATACTGACAATAGTATATTGTATCAACAGGAAGTAAATTTAAGAACTCTTCAGTTCTCCAATGAGAGATAATTTTCATAAATAAAACCACTTTTTTAAATACGTAATATTTTTATATTTTAAAGTTACACTAACGATCGATCGTTATGAGAATGATGTAATAACATTTTCTGTGGGTTGAACAAAGGATCACCATTCAACATATTTGATGTTGGCATGGCCAACTATAGTTAACATTTGAAAAGAAGGGAAAGAGCGTAAACTATTCAAAAATTAGATAATTTAATTTAAGGACGATCGCTTATGTAAAAGTATAGCAGTGATATTTTCAATGTTATATTTTATTTATTTTTGGTTTTTTTTCATTATCATGAAACTCTTTTTTTCTGTTACCTGACCAAAATATTGAATTTTAAAAGAAAACTCGCTTTCTCAATAATTGTAGACAAATTTAATTTTTTTTTAACAAACATGTAAAATTAAAAATTATAATATCTAAATTGATTTTAGGAAAATTAAGGTTAACTGTAATTTGTCTTCGAACAAAAAATAACATAATTTTCCTATAAAATATTTGTTAAAACTGCCCCAATACAAATTTTATCAAAAATTTAATAAATTACAAAAAGAAAGATTTGAATTTTTTATTGCGGGTTATTTCCTTCATTTCGTCATCGACTACAAGTTGATATGCATTCAACTTTTGCAATCTTTTTTGAAATTGTCAAGATTTTTGCCTCTTCCTATTGCAACTAATTTGATACCAACACAATCAATTGATCACTTCCGCTTATTCAAATTTGCACCATCTGAAATTTTGCAGATAAACAACATTTAATTTATTGTTCACTTCCTAAATTATTTACAATTAATTTTTTAGTAACCAAAGAAGTAGTTTGATTTCTTTGATGAATTTAAATTTAAAACTTGCCAAGCAAATATTCTAAAAAAAATTAATTTATCAAACAAATCATCAGCAAAGTCTTTATTTTTGTTAATATTTTAACAAAGTGATTGGTTTCAGATTTTAATTCTTTAGCAACGAGAAGTTTAACAAGAAAAGGTATGATCCTAGTTTAGTATCCTGGACCCGATCTGAATGATATTTTCCACGATGATGTATTGAAAAGCACTTATTATGAATATCTAAAAAAATTTCACCGTAAATGTTGACTTTGCCCGTTAAAAATTATTTTAGATACGGAAAATTGGTCATTGAAGAGCAGTGAAAACAAAGAAAATTTAAGTTGGAACGGGTTAGGAATCTAAAATGTTAGAGTCTATCGGTTTATGGTTGACAAATGTCATAGTTATTATCTATACATTTTAAACCACGTTGAAGATTACCTCGTACGATTTTAGGTAAAATGCACTCTTTGTAAAACTGGACGTAGTTTAGATTTCATCCAATTAGTCCAAAAATCATCGTCTCGGAAAATGTTTTCAACAAAAATATAATTGCTATTTACAAAAACAATAAAATAACACATTTTTCTATTACTTATGTGTAGCTGTCCTTGGATCTGACAATAATAATCGTGGGTCTGCTTTAAGCTCAATTTTCCATCTTTGTGTTCTAAACATATGTTCAAGGTTGATGCAGCTTCTTCTAACGAAATTTTTAACTTGGAAATTTTCAAAAGGCACTTGACTTCTACTATCTTGTCCTCTCCGATTAAACCATTTGGAGAAGCACCAAGAAATGGATATTGTAGGTCTATAAAAAACCCACTTCGATTCACATGTATTCCATGTTTTCCTTCTAATAATGAAATAGCTAAACTTTCATTGATTATTCCAAAATCGGTAGATTTGCTGCTAAAATTGCTTGGAATAGGAATTTTTTTCACTCGACTATGGCAGGATGTTTGGTCTCTTCTTAATATTACTGAACCGAAGTTGGACGCAGTGAGACGATTCCTTTTTTTCGACAGTTGATTGTTCTATTTGTCTTTCTTTAATTATATGGAAGGTTTCTAAAATTCTGGCGCAAGTCTCTTGCATTTCTTCCGTACTAAGTTCGGACTGCAGTGCATTTGGACTATAATCTAAGTGTTTTTGATTTTGGCTTGCTTTTGCATTTAATTGTTTTGGAGCTTTTTAGTAAGACCACTTCTAATTTCATTTTCTATTAACAAATTTCCAGAAGTACAAGATCTTGCGTAGTTTTCAGAAATTTTCAAAGTTTTTGGTAATAAATATCCAATTTCAACAATTCGATGTCCTTCTATTTTTCTGTCTATGATTTGCAATTGCTTGCAAATGTTTGCAAATGTGTGTAAATTTTTGCAATTTTTGCAAATTATTGAAAATGTAAATTGATGTTCACATTTTTGTTCAGTGGTCAACCCCCCGATTTTACCTGAAATCGTATGAGGTAATCTTCAACGTGTATAATTAATGCAACGTATAATAATTATTATCATAATTATATATTAATTATATATAGTTAATAATAGTATATTATAACCAAGGTAGTGAACATAGTGTTATAACCTAGTGCCAGATTAAATCCCAAGGTGCGTAGCACGGGATTTAAAGCGCGGTTATAACACCTTCTACGTGGTTTATATACAATTTTTCCACTACTAGGATTGTTTACTCTTATAATAATAATTGTTAATGAATAAAGTAAATCGTTTTAATTATTTATTTCAAATTATAAAACAAATGATAGTTTTTGTTTTGATGTTGACACTTGCTTGAAAATGTTTAATTAATTTTGACATAAAGGTTACATTAAATATTTTGATATTTGTAAGTTTTGCGAGTATATAGTTGACGAAAACTATTTTGTCAATAAGTGTACTATTTGTAACGATAATTGATTGTAATAATTATTAATAATCGATTTATAAAGTTTCTAGTCATAATTAGCTGTCATAATTAATTCGTTTTCTCATTTCGCCTAATTGCTAAACGTCACAAAATTCCAATTTAATCAACATTTTAAATATCAAATTAATCTTATTTATAGACCGATTTTAATTATTTAAACACTATTGATAGAATTTCTTGGTTATGCTAATTCGTTTTACACATAAATTTTCTTTCAAAATGGCCCGAAGTTTCCGGACTACGCATTTATGTTCATTATTAACTACTAGTGAATAATAAAATATTATTCACCTCAGGTGACAGAAGGCGTGGTTCACAGTTCGATAACTTACGTTGAAATGATAGTGTTTATGGCTGGTAGTGGAAAAAATATTATTAATTACAATTAAAATTAATATTAATTGAATTATAATTATTATTATACACTGATACAATTATTGTATCATGAGTTTAACCTAGTAAAAATAACTTAAAAATTTATGCCAATCTCTTAAATATAAACTCTTAAAACTTTATTTAAGAGGACCGTGGATGAAAGTGACGGGATGCAACGTAAAATGTTATAATTTAAAGATCAGATTAGCTGTAATGCAAGGTAAACGTCAAAATATAAAGGTTAAGTAAACTACAGAATGCTAATCAACTGTGGCAAACATAAATTCAAATTTGAATTGTAAGATTTAAGTTGGCATTGCCGATTGGATGGCGCCACCTAGGATCAGAGAGGTACCTAGCGGCAGACGACGGAGATGTCAGGAGGTTAGCAACGGACGTGAGACGAACACCATGTAATCGATGTGAAATTAAGTATAAAATGTAATCGATTTATTTATTTATTCATTTGTTATCTGTTATATAAATATTTTATTGAAATAAACGTTACTCCAAACAACTTCAAATTATTCAGTGGCGAGAAACCATTGTGAACCATGTAGTAATTTATTTCAAACAGCCGGAAGCGGTCTATTAAAAATATCCCGTACAGGCGTTCTTCAAAATGTGCACGTTAATGACGTGGAATCCCAGTGTGGATTTTGATAAATAAAATAGTATTTATTAGTATGTTGTTTATATCGGCTGTCAAAATAGTTGCAACATAATTGTCAAATGCATCAATTAGTAGTTGTATCAATTTCCGCCGTTTGAAGCGACCAATTAATGAAACATTCAACGAATATTTAAAATTTATCGTAATTATACTTTCAAATAAAATCAAAATTCACGTAATATTTATTTAAAAATTAAGTACAAATTGAAGCTTTTTTACAATGTCCAAATTTTGTACGTTTTGGATCGTTAACTGTTGATTGTAGATAATTATTATATTAAAAAATAAAATATAAATTCAAAAAAATAGTTTTCTATGAAAATGTGCTCTACCGAAAACGTTCGTTTGTATATTTACTTCCTGTCGATTTAAAGATATTACGTATATTTATCTAAATACCAAATTATAATTGCTATTGTCATCATATACACAACATACATTGTTTCACTTCAATCTATGGTACAAAATTGTTTGAATCCTAAGAATTTCAAAATGAAAAATGTAATTTTATTGCTTGCATTGCAATTATTTGTCCAAGCTATATACTCCAACGACAGTTTGCTTTCTAAGGTAAGTATAAATTTTAAAATATTAAATTACGTAGCATATTTTATTAATATCAGCGAAGTGTCTTGCAGATAAAAGTTTTATAACTGCAGGTATTTAAAGTACTTTTGAACAATCAAGTTAGGAAAATCTATTACGTGAGGGTAATTTTTAAACTTTGAACTACCTCCGTTTTCGGTGGCGTATTTAAGAAATACGAGGAGGCAAACCAGATTAATTTTAGAACCTTTTAATACATTCTTGCGCGTCAGTTGTATAGACATAACTGATAAATTCCAAAAATTAAAGGAATTCAAAATTTATTTTAAACTTAAACTTATTTAAATCTTAAAATTGCGTGGTAAACATTATTTTTACTACGGAGAGCTTCAGAGATCAGATCTGAGTCATCCTTGGAGGAGAGGCAATTTATTGCCCCCTTGCCCTCCCTTAAATACGCCACTGCCGTTCTTCTGGTACAATCTACTTTATATTTATATTATTAAACAATAAATAAATTTAACGCAGGAGCTCTTTGGACTCACCTCGCAAGGATTCGTTAAATTTTCCAGTCCCCCACTTCCAGCAAAACCCTAACGTATCTAACTTGGTACTATAGATGCCATTTTGTTTTAAGCATGCGCATAACCTTGAATTTCGGTGTTGACGCAGGTTTTCGAGTTAACCAAGATCATGGACTTAGAAGGTAAGGACTGGCAACTCTTTTGTTAAAATTCCCAAAATGGCGTGCGGTAAACCGTATCAAATTGAACTAAACTACCAGGTGGCGCGGTTTTACTGAAGTAATCATAAAAAAACATAACCATACATTGTTATTTACTTTAAAATAGAAAGTCTAAATTACGTAACCAACTGGTGGTTTAGTTCAATTTGATACGGTTAAGCGCACGCAAAATTTAGAACAGTTACCAGTCCTTTTACCTTCCAAGTCCACGACCAAGATGATGAGCAGTAGTGGAACAGCAACTGCTAACTATCCGTGAATAATTTATTATTCTATTTAATTAATTTGATAAATTTTAGTTTCATCAAACTGGGTTCAAAATTAGAGATGTTCGAACAGAAGTAACGAGATACGATAAAAAATATTTCAGATTATTAGAAGTAAAAACGTTTAAATACAATCGCACCACCCCGGCCATTAATGTTACTTTTAATATGAAAGTTGATCTGCAAGATAAACTGGAGGTAATATCGGGTGGATGATGCAATAATTCTATTTTAACATATGAACGAAAAATATTAAGCATATAACATAAGAACATCGCATTCCATCCGATGTCGTTTTTCTAGCAATTTTTACGAAAACAATTAAAATTTATAGATTATTTTATATTTTGAATTTTAGATAGCTTCAAGGAGAAACGATAATTTGGATAAAACGTATATTTGTTTAACAACAATTTTTGCATTTACAAAGCGAAGTGTAGCGCAGCCGAGTACATGCACAAATTGCTTGCCAAACAAAGTTATCTACTTTTAATTCGAATGTTATAATTATACAAATTTTGTACATTTTTAGGGCATCATACAAGTTTATAAGTTTTTAAGTAACGAATATCGGCACTTTCCAATTCGCTATCAAACTAGTTTAAAAAGTAATTTTAAGGCAAATGTAGTTGGAATGGTTGAAGCAATCACTAAATGTGGCAATATTACAACTATGTACTTCTATAAGGTTTCGTAAACGATATCTTCATTGTGGTAAAGACGATTTTAAAGATTTTTGATTTTAGGATGTTACTTATCACGTTTGCAATTTAGTTATCGATGAAACTCATTTGCCTCCACTTATTCCAAATGGTAAATATAAAGTCCAAGTTACAAGTTTGTATCTAAATGAGGAAATAGCAGTTGGGAGTCTGTATAATGAAGTATACACACCGATTGCGTACCCTGAAGATTAAAACTGATTTTACAATTAATTATTGGTGTTGGGTAATATGGATTACACTTCACGATAGTGGACGTGAAATAATTTCAGAAATGTACTTTTTTTGCTGGAACTATTTAGTTGGGCGCAGATTATTAAGTCTAGTTTTATTTATCTTCCAATTACATTCTTTGCATTTGTTTCTACAACAGGAAAAAATTTGCTTCAACTAGAAGAAAAATTTACATCAAAAACTAAAAACTACATTTTTTAGGACGAAAGACAAAATATCTCGGAAATAGAACAAATATATTTTATTAGTTTTACTCGGAGTTTAATCCACTTTAATTTTGCTTACTTTATGAATCCAGGGTACATCTTCGCAAAATTTGGCTTCTTCTTCAAGGGCTTTTGCGAATGCAAAACTAAAGGTTTTAAAGAAATGCATTTCTGAGTTTTTTTTCACACAAACTACTTTTTCACGACGTAATGAAATTAAATGAAATAAAAAAACATTCACTTTGTGCTGCACACAGGAACACAGTAAAGAATTTTTTTTGCATACTACTTGTTTTATTTTAAATCTAAAATCCAAATATTGTGTGATTATTATTTACTGGAGCGCACATTACAGGATAACTTTTTATTAACGATAACGATCTACTTGGTTAGTACTACATATTGACACATATGATTTTGATGGTGGTATGGATGGAAGGAGAGTTTCTCGAGTCTTTGGTGGAGCTAACTTTTTGAAACGGGTACATGGAGTTGTTAAATAGCCCGCATCTGAGTAGGTGACCACTACTCGGGGTTGGTATTGTTGGTCGCAGTTCGTGAAAATTGCAATAGATAAAGAAAATCACACCGAAGAGGACATGACGACGAGAATAGAAGATACGATGAGGGAGAAAAGGAGAGAGAAGTTATTGACCTGCGAAAAACGCGAAAGATGCCTTTGCTCTTTACTGTCGAACGGACAAGCAAAAATTTACACAGATATTTGCAAAACAATTTCAGACATTTGCAAAGATTTGCAGGCATTTGCCAAAATTTACACACATTTGCAAAATTTGCAAATCATTTACAAAATTATGTACACCAAATATACCAAGTGGTGGGTGCGGTTCAAATTACCGGAATAGGATTTTTACCATTTTTGAAGTGGATTATGAAAGATGACGGTCTAATTAGCTTATAAAAAAAAATAAAATTTGCGGTCGGTTCACACATTTTTGGAAAAAACGGTTTTAAAGTTAATTTAGAATGCAATTTTATCATTGGCTCTTTTGAAGTGTTACCCCGCCCTCAAAATTGAAATAGGTTGTTTCGACTGTAAATATACCAGAATCTCGGTTTTTACAACGAATTATGATAGATAATGGTGTAATTAGCTAATAAAAAGAATTAAATTTGTGATCGGACAACAAATTTTCGAAAAAAAGTCACTTTTTGTGTGAATTCGTTTCTGATGTGATTGCGCTGTTAAAACCCACTCTCCGCACCCTTTCGAGACCCGGAGGGTCTCGAAAGGCGCTTCGAACGGTTTTGACACGCACTTTACTTACTAAAAACATCCCCCAAGCGGCTGCAGTTCGAAAAGTTTGGAAGTTGACGCAACAAGTTAGCCCCGTCCTATGGGCTATTCACGTATATGAAATCACAAGTACTGCAAATAGAATGCATATACACTTACATGTATTTCTTATGGGAAAATTGCAATTTTCAAAATTAAATTGTGGCCTTATAACAACTCCGACAAGATTGATCCTTACCTTAAAGAGCTTGTATTTTTGTGTTCTTTCGTTTGGTAAAGCCATTTCTATAGGAAAAAGTGTATTTTCGAGTCCGGTAAATCGAACCCTACCCCAGGTAGTCAACCTCTCGGTGGCGTAGATATACAGATTTCAATTTAAATTATAATCGGTGTTTTTCGGCACGATTCGGTAAGATAGCAAAAATGCGACGGTTGATGCTAAGGAGAGATAGGTACTTTGTTCAAATCATCGATCTTTTATTAAATAGATATGACATACACCCATTTGTTGTGAGCAAACAATAACACAAACAACGTTTGTTTTCCTTTTCACGATGTATCACAGGTTGCATAGTACCGTACAGGTAATAACCAATAAAGTTTGTTGTCCTTTTGATGGTGTATCACAGATGGCATATCGTACAGGGTCGTAATAATATACAAACATGTTTACACTGTTACAATATCACCAACTTACAATAAATAAAGGAAATTATTAATTAATTCCTATTAAAATTGGAATATAATAAACCATTTTTGGTTTGTTTACTGTTTCAAATCGCTTTCAAACGAATATTTTGTTTATGTTACAAAAGTGACAACGTATACAAAATATTCTTCCGTGTATGCAAATTGGGTGTACACATTTTTGTTCAGTGGTCAACCCCCCCGTACGCCACCTACTCCGATGAATTCTCGTCCAAATGATAAATCAAGACCTTAAGTGAAAGGTTTTGGATCATAAACTCTACGACTGCTGAAACCGGGTTCGAGACTGTGAATTTGTAGCCTAAAGATTCAAAAGCAAATTGAATCGTTTCAATATTTCTGTAATCTTTTTTTTTAACTTTTGCATTATTTCCAGGAAATATTTTAGTCGATGGTGGGAACTAGAAATTTATTGGGCAACTTTAGATAACTAGTCCGTTCGACAGTAAAGAGCGAAGGCATCTTTCGCGTTTTTCGCAAGTCAATAACTTCTTTCTCCTTTTCTCCCTCATCGTATCTTCCATTCTCGTCGTCATGTCCTCTTCGGTGTGATTTTCTTTATCTATTGCAATTTTCACGAACTGCGACCAACAATACCAACCCCGAGTAGTGGTCACCTACTCAGATGCGGGCTATTTAACAACTCCATGTACCCGTTTCAAAAAGTTAGCTCTACCAAAGACTCGAGAAACTCTCCTTCCATCCATACCACCATCAAAATCATATGTGTCAATATGTAGTACTAACCAAGTAGATCGTTATCGTTAATAAAAAGTTATCCTGTAATGTGCGTTCCAGTAAATAATAACCACACAATATTGGGATTTTAGATTTAAAATAAAACACGTAGTATGCAAAAAAAATTCTTTACTGTGTTCCTGTGTGCAGCACAAAGTGAATGTTTTTTTATTTCATTTAATTTCATTACGTCGTGAAAAAGTAGTTTGTGTGAAAAAAAACTCAGAAATGCATTTCTTTAAAACCTTTAGTTTCGCATTCGCAAAAGCCCTTGAAGAAGAAGCCAAATTTTGCGAAGATGTACCCTGGATTCATAAAGTAAGCAAAATTAAAGTGGATTAAACTCTGAGTAAAACTAATAAAATATATTTGTTCTATTTCCGAGATATTTTGTCTTTTGTCCCAAAAAATGTAGTTTTTGATGTAAGTTTTTCTTCTAGTTGAAGCAAATTTTTTCCTGTTGTAGAAACAAATGCAAAGAATGTGATTGAAAAATGAATAAAACTAGACTTAATAATCTGCACCTACGTAACTAAATAGTTCAAGCAAAAAAAGTACATTTCTGAAGTTATTTCACGTCCACTATCGTGAAGTGCAATCCATATCAACCAACACCAACAATTAATTGTAAAATCAGTTTTAATCTTCAGGGTACGCAATCGGTGTGTATACTTCATTATACAGACTCCCAACTGCGATTTCCTCATTTAGATACAAACTCGTAACTTGGATTTTATATTTACCAGTTGGAATAAGTGGAGGCAAATGAGTTTCATCGATAACTAAATTGCAAACGCGATAAGTAACATCCTAAAATCAAGAATCTTTAAAATCGTCTTTACCACAATGAAGATATCGTTTACGAAACCTTATAGAAGTACGGAGTTGTAACGTTGCCACATTTCTTAATCGAGTCAACTATTCCAATTACATTTGACTTAAAATTACTTTTTAAACTAGTTTGATAGCGAATTGGAAAGTGCCGATATTCGTTACTTAAAAACTTATAAACTTGTATGATGCCCTAAAAATGTACAAAATTTGTATAATTATAACATTCGAATTAAAAGTAGATAACTTTGTTTGGCAAGCAATTTATGCATGTACTCGGCTGCGCTACACTTCGCCTTGTAAATGCAAAAATTGTTGTTGAACAAATATACGTTTTATTCAAATTATCGTTTCTTCTTGAAACTATCTAAAATTCAAAATATAAAATAATCTATAAATTTTAATTGTTTTCGTAAAAATTGCTAGAAAAACGACATCGGATGGAATGCGATGTTCTTATGTTATATGCTTAATATTTTTCGTTCATATGTTAAAATAGAATTATTGCATCATCCAATGATATTACCTCCAGTTTATCTTGCACCTCAACTTTCATATTAAAAGTAACATTAATGGCCGGGGTGGTGCGATTGTATTTAAACGTTTTTACTTCTAATAAATTGAAATATTCTTTATTGTATCTCGTTACTTCTGCTCGAACATCTCTAATTTTGTAACCAGATTGATGAAATAACATTCGAATTAAAAGTAGATAACTTTGTTTGTAAGCAATTTATGCATGTACTCGGCTGCTACACTTCGCCTTGTAAATGCAAAATTGTTGTTGAACAAATATACGTTTTATTCAAATTATCGTTTCTTCTTGAAACTATCTAAAATTCAAAATATAAAATAATCTATAAATTTTAATTGTTTTCGTAAAAATTGCTAGAAAAACGACATCGGATGGAATGCGATGTTCTTATGTTATATGCTTAATATTTTTTCATTCATATGTTAAAATAGAATTATTGCATCATCCACTCGATATTACCTCCAGTTTATCTTGCACCTCAACTTTCATATTAAAAGTAACATTAATGGCCGGGGTGGTGCGATTGTATTTAAACGTTTTTACTTCTAATAAATTGAAATATTCTTTATTGTATCTCGTTACTTCTGCTCGAACATCTCTAATTTTGTAACCAGTTTGATGAAACTAAAATTAATTAAAATAAATTATTCACGGGAAGTTAGCAGTTGCTTTTCTACCACAGTTTCATTGATAAGAGAGAGTTATGGTTAACATTTAAGGTATTGTGCATGCTTAAAACAAAATGGATGGTTTGGTACCAAATTCAAAAACAAACTTTAGTCGACGGGGGTTGACTAAAGGGCTGCTAAAAACATTTTGAGTTAGTTGAACACTTTTGTTTGTTCTGGAAATACAATTTTTAAGCTAAGTTGTATTAATTATGTAAGAATTATGCGGGAAGCAGGTGAAATCCTTATACGAAGATCCAAAAAGTTCTTATGTTAATTTCTTAAAAATAAATAAATTTTTAAATAATAGAAAAATAAAGTACCTTTGGTTTGCGTATTCTAAATATTAGATAAAAACACTAAAAACACTCTTTTAGTAAACTTTTGTAATTTTTTGGGTTTTTATTCAATAGTTAAAATGTTAAATGTAAAAAATGTTAATAGACTCCACAACTTCTCGATGGTAAAAATTCACCATTTTTAGACACAAAAAGCACCCCATACTTAAAGTACCTACTGTACAAAAATTGTATCTACAAGATATATTTTCTTTGCAGAAATACACAATACACAGTTTAACGAATTTTAAAATAATAATTACCTTCGATAATATGCTGTTATTGCAGTTTATAGCTTGAATAAATAAGTGAAACGCTACCAATAAAATTATATTTTTCATATTGAACTTATAAGGTAGTCAAACAATTCTGTAACATAAATTCAATTGTGCCAGCAATAATAATTTGTGTAATTTGATATTATAGCATATGAACAGGAAGTAAACATAAAAACTTTAATGTCTTCCGAAAAGTATTATTTTAATACAAAATCACTTTATTTTATTCTATATAATATACAATATATTATTATATTTTTAAGGTATACTAACGATCCAAACAAATTTGAATATTGTAAAAATCTACCAAAGTTTAATTTTTGCTTTCAAAGTATTTGATGTTGGCATGACCAACTGTAATATTTAAAAAAATCGGATGTGGCCATGCCCATGACTTTATCATACTTTTATTAAATATTAAAAAAATAAGTATTAATAAAAAAAAAGAAAATAATATTTTCCATTAACTAATGTGACCCAAAATTTAATCAGTTCTAAGTGTAAATATAAAGATACAAAATACCAACTTTAGTTTTGAAACTCTCTTTAGTTTTTAAAATATTTAATAAAAACTAATATTAAATAAAAAGATTTAAAAAAAATTGCTTCCGTTAAACAATTTTATCCAAAATTTATTTAGCTCTAATTCCTGCCATAAACATAACAAATCTCAACTTTAGTTTTAAAAATCCTTTTAGTTTTAAAAATATTAAATAAAGGCTAATATTAAATAATAAAATTTAAAATAATAAGAAACAATAGTTTTTATAAACAAATTTTAACTAAAATTTAATCAGTTTTAAATATCGATTAAAATATGCGAAAACCGAAGTTTAGTTTAGAAATTCGTATTACTTTTCGAAATATTAATTAAAAACTAATATTAAATAATAAGATTTAAAAAAATTAAAAAAAATAGTTTACATGACCCAATTTTAACCAAAATTTAAATAACTTTAACTCCAGCTATAAAAATAGGAAATCTCAAATTTGGTTTTGAAAATTCTGTTAGTTTTTAAAATATTAAATAAAGACTAATATTAAATAATAAAACCTAAAAAAAAAAAACAATAGTTTTCATAAAACAATTTTAACTAAAATTTAATCAGTTCTAAATCTCGACATAAGTATGCTAAATCCTAAATTTTGTTTTGAAATTCTTATTAGTTTTTGAAATATTAATTAAAAACTAATATTAAATAATAAAATTTAAAAAAACAAAAAAAAATAGTTCCCATGAACCAATTTTTACCAAAATCTAATCAGCTCTAAGTCTCAATATAAGGATACAAAATCCAAAATTTTGTTTGAATATTCTTATTAGTTTTTGCTGTAGGTCGCACACAAAATTTGACCACACACATACACACAGACACACACACACACACACACACACACAGACATTTTTTGGAAATGGTCTTATTTTACTCAGGGGACCTCAAAAAGTGTAAATCCATCAAAATCTCAAATTTTTTTTTCTGCACGAAAACAATACTTTCTCATATTACATATGATAAAGTAAAAAGGAGGCAAAAAATTTCTTATTATTCATAGATTTCACCGCGATAGTCACTAAAATATCGCATCGTTATAGCAAAAGCATTGACCAAGGGGTCAACCGCTAGAGGAAATCGTGTACAATTAACTTCACACTTCACGTACTTCATCATAATTCTCCATACTTCTTACAGAAGAGACTTACAGAAATACCAAAATTTGAGCACTGGAGGGTGTTCGACACCCCCCAGACCCCCCGGATTGAGTAGATTATTTTTATCAGAAGTAAACTAAAGATCTGCCGTTGCAGAGGCACTACACCTTTTCCAACAGTAATTGAGAAAACCTCAATTGTAATTAAGATTTTTCAATTGATATTGAGAAGTCCTCAATTGTAATTAAGATTTTCCAATTGATATTGAGAAGTTCTCAATTGTAATTAATATTTTCCAATTGATATTGAGAAGTTGTCAAATGAAAATGAGAAAACGTCAAATGAAGATGAGAAAGCATCAATTCTGCAACGGCATACAGCAAAACTGTAAGTAAATTACAAAAAAAACTATTTATAATATAATTTTTCCCGTTATAAGTATGGAACGTAGAAGAGGATCGTTTACTGCAGAATTAGCCAGTGATTGGGTAAGGGCATTAATGCAGCGATGGCAAGATATGGAAAACGAACTGCCTGACTTAGTGCTTGTGGTAGACAACGCGCCTTTCCATTCAAGGAAGAAGGAAGGAGATTGTGCTCGTGCTGCACAACACTGCACAACGCACCACGCAAAAGCCTTAGCAATGGAAGATATGGAAGTCGGTCGCTGAAAATGTGATTTAAGATATGGCTATGAACAATAACAATTTATGCTGTATTTGTTATATAATATCAATAAATAAATAAAATTAAAATGTTGCTTTAAAACAAAGTATATTAAAAATTTATAATATGCTTTCCGAATTACAATTGAGGTTTTCTCATCTTCATTTGACGCTTTCTCATTTTCATTTGACGACTTCTCAATATCAATTGGAAAATCTTAATTACAATTGAGAACTTCTCAATATCAATTGGAAAAGGTGTAGAGGGTGTTTCACTCCCAGCCCCCGGATCAAGTAGTTTATTTTTTATCAGAAGTAAACTGAACTCTCCTGTTGCAGAGATCTACCTCCCAGGGAGTACGGAATTTATAATTAGGTAGTTTATAATTAATTGTCAGATTACGAATTAAACACATTTACTTTACCATAGCTAATTTTAATAAACTTGAGATATGCTTAAATATTTAATTCACTTTTAATAAAAAATAAATTATTTAAACCGTGGGGTCTGGGGGTGTGGAACACCCTCCAGTGCTTCTGCAACGGGAGATCTTCAGTTTACTTCTGATAAAAAGTAAACTACTCGGTCTCGGGTTCTGCATGTTCTACAATGTTCTTCATTCCAAAATTTGTGCACTGGAAGGTGTTCTACACCCCCCTCCCCAGTACTTCATGTACTTCATTGGATGTGTACAAGAAACTTCACCAGCGATTAACCCCTCGGCATTGACTATAATTAGTCAATGGCAAAAGCCATAGGGGTGTAAGTTGGTAGAATAAAGATTACGAATTTTCCTAAAGTAAAACATTGCTTTAATTTATTTTACTCATTTTAGTTTCATCAAACCGGTTACAAAATTAGAGATTTTCGAGCAGAATTACACCCCTATTCTGTAAGCCGTTCGTTAAGCGGTTTCGTTACGTTTCGTTGAAAACGTAGTTCAGTTGTCGAATTGGTATTCACTACACGACAATTCGTAACCGAATTCGTTACCAACTTCGTTATTACGGTATTATTGAACGAATGCTCTTGAGGTGTCGTTGAGCATATTACGAATTCGTTGAGAAGTGACAGATTGTATTTTGAGGTTAGTAATCGACATTCAAAGTAATATAACTAGTGAAAAATAATTACAAAGTCGAAACATAATTGTTAATTCCTATATAAAATGGATCCAGAATTGTTACAGATTATTCTTATATATGAACAACCACAAAATATAAACAGGTATGAAACGAAATTTTACAATAATCACTAACTTTCTAAAAATATCGTCAATAATATCAATAATTTATAATTTGTGTTTAGGAACAATTTAAGAAATCACTATGGTCACCTTCGAGATACAAGTAACCTATTCAATTTGCCAGAAAATAATTTTCGAATGCTGTTTTGACTTTTGATAAAACTTGCTAAAGCTTTGGTTAGTACGTTAATTACAATAATTATGGTACACGTTGAAGAAAGAGCAACATCAAAAGTCTGTAGATACAAGTTACTTGTTTGGCCTAAATCAGGTTAATGTAAGCCGATGCACTAATAAAGTCACCGATGCATCGTACAACAATTTATTAAACATTTGGATTCAATTTCCATTAACTAATGCTGAAAGACAAATAGTTAAACGCGACCTTTATGAAAAATTTGCACCCATCATAGTTAGTTGTGTAATAGAAGGTTCGCATATAGCAATCGTGGGCCCTTCCAACAACGATGAACAGTTCCCGGGATATTTATGTGTTAATAGAAAAGCTTATCACAGTATAAATGTTCAACTAATATGTGAAGCAAATCTGAAATTACTGGCCGTAAATGCAAAACATCCTGGATCTATTCATCATGCTGCGATATAAATGACAGCTCGTGCACAGCAATAATAAGAAGAATAATTAGAAAAATAAGAAGAAATAATTTTATTGTTAATAATTATACTTAATTAATTTTTTAAATTTTAAAAAAATATTTACACCTACAATACTAGAACTTTTATTTCCTTTATAGATATTTCATTTACTTGAACTTAAGAATTCAAATAACAATTATTACCTAATAATATACCAAACCAAATATTCATTCTAATTCTTTAAAATTAAGATAAAATTTGGGATTTTAGCTGGGGATTGGTACTTTTTGCACAATACTTTATTAGATTTCGAATCAAATATTCCCAAGAACTAAAATTTTTGGTTTCGTAAGTTGGTTTCTTTCTGAAAAAGGCCGTCCATTTGTAGGTTAAGTTTCTGTTGATTTGATTACAAAAACGGTTTAGCTCTTCAAGTTTGTGAGCAAACAACTACTATTATTTCTGATTTAAATAATATTTTTTTAGTTAAATTATAATTAACACGTGAATTGTGCTGTTTTACTTGTAAAATGTAGTGCTAGATGCACATACGCATTATTAATCGATTACATACAAAATCCGATTACGTTATCAAGTTTTTACAGATCAATAATTTTTCGGTTTTATAATAATTTTTAAAATTTTAAATCCGAAGATATCTAGTGCGCGGCACGAGTACAACTTCGGAATTAATCGTGTCAAAAACGCTTAGCGTTTTCGTTGAGATTCATGTACGAATGAAGCCCGTAACGAATTCGTTAGAGTTCGGTTACAGAATACGATTCTGAACGAATTCGTTCAATCCTTTTCTACGAAACAAAACTCAACGAAATTCGTTACGGTAACGAAAAAGTTACAGAATAGGGGTGTTAGACAGTAAAAAATATTTCAATTTATTTGAACTAAAAACGTTTAAATACAATCGCACCACCCCGGTCATTAACACAACTTTTAATTTCAAAGTTGACGTGCAAGATAAATTAGAGGTAAGATTGCCATACAGCGTAGCCGAGCGTATGCAAAAAATACTGGCCCAAAAAAGTTATCTACTTTTAATTCGTTTTATAAATTTTTAGAACGTCGTGCAAGGTTATAAGTTTTTAAGTAATAGTACGAGATCCCACTGCATGATTACTACGTCCATCTGTTTTTTAATCAAAACACAATTTTTTTAATTAATTAGTAATAGAGGAATACGATTTTGTCGGGTTGCCTATCAAAATATGGCCGCAAGTAGGGTTTTTTAACTGTTAAAGATATACAAGAGCAAGAGAGAGTTGGCCCGTTGTAACTTCAAACATTCATAACGTATTTCAATAAATTATATATCAAATTAAAGATAATTTTATCTCTACGTGATTTTCTAGGGTTGCCTACGCACAGGTGGCCGCAAGTAGGGTTTTTAACTGTTAAAGATATACAAGAGCAAGAGAGTTGGCCCGTTGTAACTTCAAACATTCATAACGTATTTCAATAAATTATATATCAAATTAAAGATAATTTTTATCTCTACGTGATTTTCTAGGGTTGCCTACGCACAGGTGGCCGCAAGTAGGGTTTTTTAATTGTTAAAGATATACAAGAGCAAGAGAGAGTTGGCCCGTTGTAACTTCAAACATTCATAACGTATTTCAATAAATTATATATCAAATTAAAGATAATTTTTATCTCTACGTGATTTTCTAGGGTTGCCTACGCACAGGTGGCCGCAAGTAGGGTTTTTAACTGTTAAAGATATACAAGAGCAAGAGAGAGTTGGCCCGTTGTAACTTCAAACATTCATAACGTATTTCAATAAATTATATATCAAATTAAAGATAATTTTTATCTCTACGTGATTTTCTAGGGTTGCCTACGCACAGGTGGCCGCAAGTAGGGTTTTTTAATTGTTAAAGATATACAAGAGCAAGAGAGAGTTGGCCCGTTGTAACTTCAAACATTCATAACGTATTTCAATAAATTATATATCAAATTAAAGATAATTTTTTTCTCTACGTGATTTTCTAGGGTTGCCTACGCACAGGTGGCCGCAAGTAGGGTTTTTAACTGTTAAAGATATACAAGAGCAAGAGAGAGTTGGCCCGTTGTAACTTCAAACATTCATAACGTATTTCAATAAATTATATATCAAATTAAAGATAATTTTTTTCTCTACGTGATTTTCTAGGGTTGCCTACGCACAGGTGGCCGCAAGTAGGGTTTTTTAATTGTTAAAGATATACAAGAGCAAGAGAGAGTTGGCCCGTTGTAACTTCAAACATTCATAACGTATTTCAATAAATTATATATCAAATTAAAGATAATTTTTATCTCTACGTGATTTTCTAGGGTTGCCTACGCACAGGTGGCCGCAAGTAGGGTTTTTTAATTGTTAAAGATATACAAGAGCAAGAGAGAGTTGGCCCGTTGTAACTTCAAACATTCATAACGTATTTCAATAAATTATATATCAAATTAAAGATAATTTTTATCTCTACGTGATTTTCTAGGGTTGCCTACGCACAGGTGGCCGCAAGTAGGGTTTTTTAATTGTTAAAGATATACAAGAGCAAGAGAGAGTTGGCCCGTTGTAACTTCAAACATTCATAACGTATTTCAATAAATTATATATCAAATTAAAGATAATTTTTATCTCTACGCGATGACCTAGGGTTGCCTACGCACAGGTGGCCGCAAGTAAAGATTGTTAACTGTTACAGATATATAAGAGCAGAAAGGTTTTTATTCTAAAAAATTAAACAAAACATCAAAAAATTATTTAACAATTTTAAAAGTTATATTACAATATCGTTTCATTTAGTCGTTTATTGAGTCATCGGAGCTGTCTTCTCGTAGTTACAAATATCCGAATCATCATTCTCAGAAGATTCCTTAATAGATTCGCAAATCACGTCTTTGGCTTGCAGTGGTGAAGAGTTTCCAACAAACCATGTAGGTTTTAGATAATTATCTAAAAACCAACCGCTGTTTTCAGCGCTAAACTTTATGCAATTCGGCTCGGTGGCATTTTGCCACATTGAATTAATAAATATCGACCGCAACAATTTTTGTTTTAAGGATTTCCAACGTGGTGAATGTTGGTCGAGTCAAAACCTTTCACATTTTCATAAATTTTCGTTGGTTTTGTCGTCGCATACATGTTATTGAAAATCAGATATCTTGCAATATTTACACTTTGACAATTTCTTATTCCATATATAAGAGTAGTAAATTCCTGGACTACTTCAATTCTATTATCATCAAAAATGTCATTTGGATTAGATAATGACGCAAAAACCTGCTGAATTTTCAGGTTTTTTATTGGATGAAAAATGTATAAACTATCTAGAAATGATATTCCATCAAATTCAGAAGTGAAAAATTTTGTTAAATATTTACAGCTCATTTTAGAAGTCTCTCCCAGCGCACAGTGGGGCAACAAGCCTTCAAAGTTGGCAATAAATCAAAAATTAAAATATACTTACACTTTACTCACTCCTATTTTTGATGCACGGTACCCCGTACATAGTAAATCATACGATTTTAGTAGTTAAACCCACTCCTATCCTCGTAACAACCCTTAGTCGAAGATAGTTACTTACGAAGACTTTACGTGTATTTTATTGCTTAAATTTCTACTTACTTTTGTGCTGTGTTTAAGCTGTATTTTGAAAATTATTAAAATCTTTCGTTATGAAACCATCAAGTTCAGGTATGTATTAACATTTAAATAATTATAGAGTTGCAAAATGTTTATAAAATTTAAAAAAAAATTGTATGTTAAAAGGAACGTTTAATGTAAAAATCAGAAATTACTCCTAGAAACATGTAGGCTATTAGTTGTGTGCCCAAGCCGATCCTTTTAATTTTGAATTTTTATAATCAATATTGATTGGACTTTTCAGAATTGGTTAATTTTTTGCACTTATTTGCACTTTTGTCACTATTCGAGTTTCTTTCGAAGCTAGCAAAATAAAAATAACAACATTTCTTACATATTAATGTAATTTATTTTAATTTTTTTCAGGAACGAGTTCGAACACTTAGTTTATAAAGAGAAGGGCACTTTTTGATATTATGAAAGTTCTAAAAATAGTGAAATTGATAGGCAGTTTAATTTTTGAGCGATGAGATCAAGAACGAACACTTAGTTCCGATCACCTAATACGACCAAGCAGAATTTACAACAGAAGAAACTACGACACCTTCCTAAAAAGCAGTACAATTGTTGAAACCTAAAACCATTCAGCACTTTAGTGGTGATATTGATGACACTGATGATGAAGAAGATGATGGTAATAGTGAAGACGATTATGACCAAGAAAATTGTTAGAAGTTATCATAGCTCCTTAAATTAAAATATTTTATTATTGTTCTCCATGACTTCTATTGTATTTTTAAGTAAATAAACACTTAAAATCTATCCACATCTTTTTTTTGAACTACAGAACATTTAAAAATTAATATTTGAGTTAGAACCCCAATTATAGAGTCTATGATTTATTGCCAACTTTGAAGGCCTGTTGCCCCACTGTGCAGCGGTCTGAAATCATCTAGTCAAACTGATAATTTTAAGTCAGTACAAGATTCGAGGAAGGATTTAACGTCGTTCAGAAAGGATGCTAAAGAGCAAAATTTAAACCTAGAAATAGAGCTATACTGTGTTGGGATAGTGGAATAAATGTAAAAAAATCAGCAAGCCGATGCAATATTCAACTTTTCATTTACAAAACTTGAAACGCGTTTTTCTCAAAACTACGTTTTTTAAACGGTGTGCAACATAACTTGAGCAATTTTTATCCGATTACCTTAAAAATTTAACTGTAGCTTCTTAAATATATAATTTATGGAAGTACCAACGATTTTTGCGATTAATAAATAATAACATTTTCTATAAACAATTTAAAATCGATTTTTTCGTAAAAAATTTAAAAAAAAGTTTAAATGTATGCCAAATTTGTAAAAATTAATATTTTATAATAATCACAGGTACTTCCAAAGAAAAACTCATATCAAATAAGAAAAAATTTGTTGTAATGTTGTAGCTGCTGGCTGGACCCTGCACACCGTTTTTCTTTTTGATAAAATCAAGTCTCACTTGATTCACTGCTACAATGCCATTTTAATGTAAAATCAAAATAAAAATATTCTTGCATACCTTTAAATATCTATAATAAACCATGAAAACTATACTTGATTCCTATATTGGTTATGTAGATAAAATTCTCAAAAGCCTAATTTTTCGTGTTAATGAGTGATGTAACCCTTAACAGTGAAAAACTCTACTTGCGGCCACCTGTGCGTAGGCAACCCTAGAAAATCAGGTAGAGATAAAATTATCTTTAATTTGATATATAATTTATTGAAATACGTTATGAATGTTTGAAGTTACAACAGCCAACTCTCTCTTGCTCTTGTATATCTTTAACAGTTAAAAACCCTACTTGCGGCCACCTGTGCGTAGGCAACCCTAGAAAATCACGTAGAGATAAAAATTATCTTTAATTTGATATATAATTTATTGAAATACGTTATGAATGTTTGAAGTTACAACGGGCCAACTCTCTCTTGCTCTTGTATATCTTTAACAGTTAAAAAACCCTACTTGCGGCCACCTGTGCGTAGGCAACCCTAGAAAATCACGTAGAGATAAAATTATCTTTAATTTGATATATAATTTATTGAAATACGTTATGAATGTTTGAAGTTACAACGGGCCAACTCTCTCTTGCTCTTGTATATCTTTAACAATTAAAAAACCCTACTTGCGGCCACCTGTGCGTAGGCAACCCTAGAAAATCACGTAGAGATAAAAATTATCTTTAATTTGATATATAATTTATTGAAATACGTTATGAATGTTTGAAGTTACAACGGCCAACTCTCTCTTGCTCTTGTATATCTTTAACAGTTAACAAACCCTACTTGCGGCCACCTGTGCTAGGCAACCCTAGAAAATCACGTAGAGATAAAATTATCTTTAATTTGATATATAATTTATTGAAATACGTTATGAATGTTTGAAGTTACAACGGGCCAACTCTCTTGCTCTTGTATATCTTTAACAATTAAAAACCCTACTTGCGGCCACCTGTGCGTAGGCAACCCTAGAAAATCAGGTAGAGATAAAAATTATCTTTAATTCGATATATAATTTATTGAAATACGTTATGAATGTTTGAAGTTACAACGGGCCAACTCTCTCTTGCTCTTGTATATCTTTAACAGTTAACAAACCCTACTTGCGGCCATATTTTGATAGGCAACCCGACAAAATCGTATTCCTCTATAAATAATTAATTAAAAAAATTGTGTTTTGATTAAAAAACAGATGGACGTAGTAATCACGCGGTGGGATCTTAGACTATAACGAATATCGGCACTTTCCGATGCGCTATCAAGTCAGTATAAAAAGTAGTTTTGACGCAAATGTAATTGGATTGGCTGACTTGATTAAATGTGGCAATATTACAAATGCGTATTTTTATAAGATTTTGTAAACAATATCTGTGTTGTAAAGAAGATTTTAAAGTTTTTGGATTTTAGGATGTTACTTATCACATTTGCAATTTTGGTCCCGATGAAGCTAAATTTCCTCCACTTATTCCAAATGGTAGATATAAAGCTCAAGTAACGGGTTTGTATCTAAATGAGGAAATCGCATTGGTGAGTCTGTATGGTGAAGTATACACACCAATTCAGTACCCTAAAGATTAAAATTGATATTATAATGAATTATTATTGGTGTTGGTGGATATGGTTTGCACCTCATGATAGTGGACCTGAAATAACTTCAGGAATGTATTTTCTTTGTTTAAGCCCTTTAGAAAGGGAGTATAAAGGCTGTATCTCGGAAACAGAACACATCTTTTTTTTTTAGTATTACGCAGAACTTGTTCTAGTTTAATATTGCTTATATGTATCGATCTTAAAGATAGGAAATTACCAATCCATAACTTGATGATTCTAGAGACCTCTTAGCAGAATTTGGTCGGCTTACAGTGCAAGTCTAACGTAGAAAAGTTTTCTGGCTTATTCATTTGCCAAACTAAAGGTTTTAAAGGAAGAAATTGCCTTTCCGAGTGTTTTTCTCACAAACTACTTTTTCACGACGCAATGAAAAAAAATAAAAAAATATTCACTTTATGCTGCACACAGATACATAATATAGTATACATTAAAAGCTTTTCTTTGCATGCTATGTGTTTTATTTTAAATCTATAATCCAACACAGAACGTGAAGATGCCCAACTATTTCTTGATGTCAAAAACCGAAGATGACCATTATGGAACTATTTGATGGATTTTATATTAAGTACAGAATTTAGAAAATAAAGTGCTAATGTGTTATTTATGTTTTGTTACTAAAATTATAAAAATTGTAAATGTTTATTATTACTTGTTGAAAATATATGTTAAATTAAATATTTTAAAAAGTTTCAAGTATAATGAAATTTGACAAAATGTATTATTTTTTTTTTAATACAATTCTAATGAAATTTAAAAAATTTTCCAACTCACATTAAAGTTTAGGACCTCTCTTTGCGTAAAAGTGGTTTCGTCTTTTCAAGATATCATCAGCTAAACTATCCCTAAATGAACTAAATGGATTAAAATCCATTAAAATTAAAATCAAAAACTATATTGGAAAATTTTTATAATAAAATTAATTGACATGTGTTTTGACAAATCTATACTGACATACTTTTTGTCAAATTTCATTATACTTGAAACTTTTTAAAATATTTAATTTAACATAAAATTATAAAAGTTGAAAACGTTTTATTAGCGTTTGATCAATTTGTGTGATAATTTTTATAAAAATTATTTGAAGAAAAAAGAACTTGAAGTATTTGTTTTCTATTCACAATGATCTGGTTTTTTAAATATTAAACGGTACCACTGTAATTAATGTTAATTTTCATCAGTAAACTTCAGTCTTTGGGGCAAAATTGTTGCAATACCTAATAAGTTCAAAATGACAAGTCAATTTATGGAGATCGCTAAAGTAAAAATAATTAATAACATAACTTTCTTGTTAGACGAGATGTGTACTTGCCTAAGACAAAATCGTACAAAAATGTAGTAATTTTTGCTACTTTGGCAGTTTTTTTAAAATAGTAGATTATCGTAGAGGTGTCCTAAGCCATACATAATAGGTCTATGGGATATAATGCAGTGTCACCTATTTAGCAAAAAACAAATCCTAGCATTTAAAAAATTAAAATAATTAAAACGTCAAAATTTAAGGGTAAAGTAAACTTCTGAAACAGCTGAAGTCGTACAGACCTTCAAACCGTGGACATTAATAGCATAGAATCTCAACGTACACAGATATGTTATTCTATTTTGTGACATTTAAAAGAATTATAAAAAAATTTGAATTGTCAAACAGTAGGTGCGCAAAAATTTCAAAATATTTTGAAAAATTAAAAAATTAAAGTTGAGCTGAGTTGTGCTCGATTTGTGCTACTTTGTGTCGTAAATAAAAAAATTGTATTTCTAAAAATAAAATTTTTATGGCTAAAAATGTATTTTGGCCGTAACCAATATGCCATATTCAACTGGCCCGCTGATGAGAATGGTAAAATTACCAAATGGCCGGGTCAACTTCCATCGATAAATACATTTTTAGTCATAAAAATTTTATTTTTCAAAATACAATTTTTTAATTTATGGCACAAAGCAGCACAAATCGAGCACAACTCGGCACAACTTTTATTTCATTATTTTTCCAAAATGGCACGGCTAACTTCCACTGATAAAATATATTTTTGGCCATAAAAATTTTATTTTTTAAAATACAATTTTTAATTTACGACGCAAAGTAGCACACGTCGAGCACAACTCAACACAACTTTAATTTTTTTATTTTTCAAAAATTGGCACGTCTAACTTCCATCGATAAAATACATTTTTGGCCATAAAAATTTTATTTTTTAAAATACAATTTTATAATTTACGGCACAAAGCAGTACAAATCAAGCACAACTCAATACGATTTTTATTTCCTTATTTTTCAAAAACGGCACGACTAACTTCTACCCTCAAAATCCGCGTTAAATTTTATTAAAAATGAAAAACTTGGTATTTTATGACTCGTGGTTATGTACCACGTTTTTTGTTTAGAATCCAAATTCATTAGTTACAGTTGTTTCAGGGTGGTACAATATGTTTAAAACGGAATTGTTTAAACAAATACGATAATTTACAGATTTTGGTTCAAACTATTTTTTTTTCTAATAATTTTACAGATTTTAAGAAGAACAGGTCTCTGAAAATGCTAGATCGAATGGACGAAAATATGAAGAAAATCGACAAATTAATCGATCTCCTAGTTACCATCCTGTGCAGGAACCCCTAATGGGTACTCCAATTAAAATAGCAAGATGGAATGCTAATGGCTTGTCGCCACATAGGCAAGAGTTAACATTATTTTTAAAAAATGACATACGTAGCTGTCATCTCTGAGACACATTTCACCAACCGTAGTTTTACTCAATTTATCACACTAAACATTCAGATGGTACTGCACATGGCGGCACTGCAATGATTATAAAAACAGCACTAAAACATTTTAAGCTAGAAAACGTACAAGAAAATTATTTACAAGCCACGAGTATCAAAGTTGAAACCTGGAATGGGCCCATGACATTTGCTGCAGTCTACTACCCCGAAGATACACCACTAAAGAAAATCAATTGCTGAACTTCTTTAAAACGCTAGGAACTAGAGGTTCATCTCAGGAGGTGACTATAATGCAAAACACCGGGAATCAAGGCTTACTAACTCTATTGACCGGTCAATCAACATATTGGCCGACCGACAGAAATAAACTGCCTGATCTTATTGATTTCTGTGTCATTAAAAATATCTCAAAATATTATCTGCACGCTCAGACTTGTTTGGATTTATCATCGGATCACTTCCCAATTTTAGTAACATTGCACTCCATAAGCAAAGCCAAGCACACTTGCACCACAGCCGTCCTGATTGGGTCAATTTCAGACTACAAGTTGACGAGAATATGTACACAAATCCGCCACTCAAAACGGAGAAAGACTTAATTGAAGTCGTGGAATACTTTAATAGTACCATCCATAGTGCTGAATGGAACCCGACTTCTATGCTGGAACACGTGGGGGAGAAATCAATGTGTAAATACTATAAGAAAAGCAATTGCGGAAAAAAGAAAACTTAACAGAACACGAGACACTGAGTGATAAAAACAGATTAAATCAAGCAACAAGGTCGTTAAAAAGTATGCCGTAGTATTATAAAAGCCAAGCAGTCCAAGAACATTTAAAAAATCTTACTCCCACGAAGGCCACAGAATATTCGCTATGGAAGGCAACGAGAAAAAAGATATTGCACTGTCGCATTCTTGGACATATCGCAAGCATTCGATAAGGTGTGGCATCCTGGATTGTTATCTTCTATCTATATATATAAAAATGGATGTATGTTTGTGTGTGTGTGTGTGTGTGTTTGTTCCTTATAGACTCCTAGACCGTTCGACCGATCCCAACCAAATTTTGCACAGTTACTCTCTAGGACCCTAAAGAGGTTTTCCGCTAAAAAACCGGGACCGAAAAGCTTAATTTAAAAAAAAAAGTGAAAATTTGCGGACGCGCATGAATGGAACGAGATTCCCATCGCCAATACCTGTAATTGATATATGGTAATTTTACGTTGGTATATTCACATTCAGTACCTACACCATTATATTATTATTATTAACGGGTTGTGGTTTGGGACCCACTGCACTGAAGCTTAGCTTATTGTACCCCACGTTCCAAGTTTTTACTCCAACAAGTGCGTCTCCTCAACAAAGTCGAGTATGCATTTGAAGGGTGCTTGCGCAATCTCCTCAGCTTCCGGAAAAGGAACACCAAGGTGTCGTAGCCTTTTGCTAGCTAAGGCCGGACATTCACATAAGATGTGGCGAGGGGGTTTCCTCCTCTTCGCCACACTTCCTACAAGTGGAGTCTTCCACCAACCCCATATTCTTGAGGTGTCTGTTAAGGCAGCAGTGTCCTGTGAAAAGTCCTACTATCCTTCTTAATTGATTCTTGCTCAGTATGAGAAGTTTGTTCCTCTTTGCTTCGCTTAGGGGCCCTTATGAACATCCGCGATTGCCTCAGTCCAGCTAGGCCCGCCCAGTAAGCAAGGTGTTTTCTTTCAGATTGTCTCTGATTCTCCTCTTTGCGGTCTTATATGAGATTCCGCATGAGGGTTCTGGGCCCATGAGGCTTGTACTAGCGGCTCTCCTAGCTAGAGTCCGCTTCTTCATTTCTTTGATGCCCTGATGTCCCGGCACCCACATCAGCGTGACGCTGTTGCCGGTGTCCAGTTTCATCAGGGCGTCCTTGCATTGTTTGACAACCTTGGAGTTTGTTTCAACTCCTTCCAAGGCCTTTAGCGCCGCCTGGCTGTCCGACATGATGCAGATGCTCCTGTTTTCACAGTTCCTCCGCAACAGTTCCTCAGCACAGACAGTTATCGCGATAACCTCCGCCTGAAATATGGTGGCGTGAGTTCCCAGGTTGATGCTGAACGCCTCACCCGTTCTACTTCCACGCACTCCAACTCCAGTACTTGACTCTGTTTTCGACCCATCTGTGTACCAGATGGTATTGTATCGCCGACACAGCTTTTGTGAAGTTTCTACCTCGCCCTCCCAGGTACTACAACCCTGAGAGGTCTTCGGAAGTCCCTTACAATGCTGGTTCTGTCAGACGGCATGCTTAGCATGCTGTTACTCGTTATTGAGTTGATGATCATGGTGTGATATCCCCCCATAGGGTTAATCCCACCATGTCCATTGATGTGCAACCTATACGCTGCAAGAAGAGCCTCAGTCTCCACGACCAAGTGCAGCGGACGGAGTCCCAAGAGGGCCTCCATGGAAGCGGTGGGCGTAGATGTCATTGCCCCCGTTACTCCCAGGCACGCCAATCTTTGCAGCTTGTTGAGCCTGTTTAAGTTTCCCTGTTCTTGGCTTTATGCCACCAGATCAGGGCCGAGTGTTATCGTGGGTATCACTACTCTGGTGTACAACCAGAGCACCATTTTCGGTCTGAGTCCCCATGTTTTGCCAATCATGCTCCTACAGGCCCAAAGGGCCCTGGTCGCTCTGATTGTGGAGTTATGAATATGAGATGTGAAGGTCAGCCTGTTGTCCAAGGTTAGACCCAGATATTTGACCTCCCTCCTTAGAGGTAGCTCCTCCCCCCACATCCTTAGAGTTCCCACATCATTTAAATTTGTGCGTCTTGTAAACGCTACAACGGAGGTTTTGCTCGGATTAACCGAAAGTCCCTCCTTAGTGCACCATCTTTCGACAGTTCTCAGGGCTCTTTGCATCAATGATGACACAGTTCCCCCAAATTTACCAATAACAAGGATAGTGATATCATCAGCAAATCCTTGACCATGTACCCCCGCCTGTTCCAGCTCAAGCAGGAGGCCATCCACCACAAGGCACCACAGTAGGGGTGAGAGGACCCCCTGAGGACACCCTCGCGCAGCAGAGACCTCCGCCGTCGCCTGCCCAAGGCTGGCTCTAATGCTTCTGTCTCTCAGGGTGGAACTAATCCACCCCGTGATGGTCGGGTCAACGCCCCTTCCATCGACAGCTCTTTCGATAGATTCGAAGGAGGTGTTATCGAACGCCCCCTCTATATCCAGAAAGGCTCCCAGGGCAATTTCTTGACCTCCGAGAGCCTTTTCAATCCTGCAAGTCAGTTCGTGTAGACTTAGCTCGCACGATTTACCAGGTTGATAGGCATACTGGTGTCTATGTAGAGGCAAGTTTGCCAATACATCGTCCCTTATATGCCTGTCAATCAGTTTCTCCAAGGTCTTCAGGAGAAATGACATTAAGCTTATTGGTCGAAATGACTTAGCTTGGGCGTAAGAGGCACGCCCTGGCTTGGGTATAAATACCACTCTGACCTTTCGCCAATTTTGAGGCACATAATTAAGAGCTAAGCTTGCTCTGAATAACGCGCACAGGGGGGAGGCCAAGGTCTCCAACCCCTGTTGTAGTAGAGCAGGAAAAATTCCGTCCTCACCTTGAGATTTGTATGGTTTGAATGTTCCAATCGCCCAAGCAACTCTCGAGGTGTTAATGATTTTGTTAGCCACCTTCCAGTGCCGCCTGCCGGCCCAACGAGTTGGTGTAGCATGGAGGCAGTGGTTGGCAGCAAAGTTATCAGGTTTCGGAGTGCATCCCGGGAAGTGTGTCCGAAGCAGTAGCCCCAGAGTCTCCTCTCCCGATGATGTAAACCCGCCCTGTGGTTTTGTAAGCGTGCCCACTTTTCCGTGGTTGCCTTTTAGTAGCGCTCTTTGGAGTCTAGCACATTCAGGAGTTTTTTCAACCTCCTCACAGTACTTCCTCCACGAGTCTTCTTTAGCCTTGCGTATAGCAAGCATGTATATCAGGCGGGAGCTCTTGTAAGCTTCCCAGTCACCTGACCTCTTGGCCCTGTTGAATGACCTTGTGTGCTCGCCCTGAGAGATTCGAGCTCGCGGTTCCACCAGATGGTGTCCCGCTTAACTCTCCTCTCTCTGGTCGGGCAGCTTTCTTCATAAGCTGTCAAGATGGCCGACGTCACCATGTCGTTCATCTGATCTAGCTCAGCCGTGTTGGTGGGTCTCGATGGACATTCCCCCACACCCTGTTTTAGTCTCTCCCTAAAGAGAGCCCAGTCACAGGTTCTTGGGTTCCTGTACGTCATCCCCAACCAGGGAGGGGTTTCTATATTAAACCTAATGTATTTATGGTCAGAGAGTGACTCCTCCTGAGAGACATGCCACTCCTCAACCATCCGACCCATGAAGGGGTGCCAGCGTCAGGTCGATGACCTCCTCCTAGCCACATTGGCAAAGGTAGGCTCATCGCCCCTATTAATTATTTCTAACTTATGGCTAAAAATAAATTCAATTAAGAACTCACCTCTGCTGTTCGTGTCCGTGCTCCCCCATAGAATGTGGTGTGCATTGGAGTCACAGCCGATCACCAATTGTGTTTCACTGCTTTCGCAGTCCATTACCAGTTCCTTGACCTCCTTTGGGGTGGTCCTGGCTGGTCATATGGAAGGTAGGCTGATGCCATCACCAGGTCCCTCAAGCTTCCTTCCATTGTTATTTTTGCTTTGGCCGCTATTAGGTCTCTAGTACTAAGTCCCCATAGTGGTAGCAGGCTGCCTTTTTTCGCAATAATGCACACTCTAGGATTGTCCCCGGGCTGATAAGCTCCCAGTCTCCTAGTAAGTTAAGACCTCTGACACAGCCCCTGTTATCCAGGGTTCTTGTATCAGGCCACGTCGATGTCGTTTTTGATAATATACCTCTGCAGGGCTGCCGAAGCAGCCCTGCAGTGGTGAAGATTAATCTGGACGAATCGCAGCATTACGTCCGCGATTCAGTCTGGAGAGCTGAGTCTCTGTTCCCCTCTCCACCGCCGCCACCTGGAGGTGTGGAGGCAGTTGGAGGTGTGGTTAGGTTAGGAGGTGTGAGTGGTCGGGGCAAAGATGCCCCGCCCTTCAACCTCCATTGCCTCTGTGTCATCCTTCTCTTTCTTTTCCCCAGTTCCTTAAAGGTGATCCTGGAGAAGTTCAGGAAGGGCTTAAGTTGAACTTCCTGGATTTTACCCCAGGAAAGTTCGTCGACCAGCATGATAAGTTGCTGGCCTTTCGCATCAGGCTTTTTGTCCAGAATAGTCCAGGTCTCAGTTCTGAGCCCTGCGTTCTGGACTTTGAGCCTTTAGAATTCGTGCCGGTTCCTCTAGGGGTCCCGGCACCCACGTCATGACCCTAATGGGTTTGGGGATGTCCTTGGCGTCAATGACGCTAAGTTTCGCCCCCTCCCAGGGTTTGCCATCTGCTACCACCCCAGCCAGCCAGTCCTTAGTGGCCTGGTCAGCACAAGAGGCGGTCAGCAGCCCCCCTTTGGCTCTCATTTCTGAGAACTTAGGTGATGGTCCACCTTCCTCGATGTTATCCATAGCACCGAGCAGCATTCCCCTAACCAGGTCGCACTGCTCGCCGCTAAGAAGGACTGCCGGATAGCCCTCCGGAGATGGCTACCCTTACGTCCGTTAAGGCAGACCTATAGGAGAGGGAAGGTTCAGTGCCCTTCCTTCTTCTAGGTCTTCTACACCCAAGGGTGTGCTACCATCCGACCGGTTTCGCTTTTGCCCCGGTCGAGGTACTTTGTTGTGTTTTAGGAGTAGGTTTCACTGAAGTCCCTGCTTCCTTGTTTTGGTTTTCTGCTGCTAGGAGTCGCTTGGCGCGCCTCTTTGCAGCCCCTGAGGGTCTGGGTGGATTCATCCTTTCGGAACCTCCACCCTCTTTTTCGATTGTTTTATTTACTAATTGGTTCATATTTGTTCCCACGAGTAAAGGGGAAAAGATATCGCCATCGCGCAGCGCCCCATACGCGACAGAAGGCTTTATACAACGGGGTTCGCCGGTGCCCCGAGGTTTCTGCGACTAGTAACTGGGCTACCCCCCCAGCCTTGCATCCCTTAGGCGTCGCAGTACCGTAGGAGTTGGGAGTTTTTATAGTGGTATCTGTCCACGCGGCCCAGGCGGCTAAGCCAAGACCCTCGTGCCCCTCGTCACTACTATCCTCGCAGGAGCGTAGCCTGCGAAAGAGTCGTTGCAGCCCACAAGCGGTTTACGATGTGTTCTTTTGTGTTTGCCGATTAGTCTGGCCTCCTCTACCGCAGCCATCGTAACCATTAAGAGGATGGCAAGAACCGGGCACAAAGAGTTTTTAGGTCCCGGCCGGCCCCGACCACCCCCCGTCAGCCGATGGGGAGATCATCCCCACCGCCCGCATCTGGAGTATATGCCCCCGGTTTCATTGGAGACACGCTAGCCCCCTTACCACGCCAAGGTTGCAAACACTTGGAGGGGGTACACCATTATAAGTGATTTAATTTCGTAAAAATAAATCAAGTTATAGCAACCAAAGGACAACGGGAAGCAAGATTGAAAACCGTTCTGAAATACTGGAGAAGAAAAGCTCGGGTAAAGCAACCCTGCAAAATCAAAATACTTCAGACAAAGGCAAAGTATTTTATTTTTAATGAGACCCCGGGCGAAGCCGGGTATCCAGCTAGTACAAAATAAAAACAAAACTAACACATTCACATTACCCAATACTACATTGGTACCTCTCTGATAGAATATTTCAATTAAAGTTTTAGGATGAGCACTCAAAATTATATTCAATCCAATCGGGTGTCTCGCAGGGTAGCGTGCTGAGACCGATTCTGTATTTTTTATTTGCGTCAAATTTACCGACTACCAAGAATACAACTGTTGAAACGTTTTCAGATGACAAAACAATTATGGCCTTATACTCCGATTCTACTGAAGCTACAAAATACCTACCTACAAGACCATCTCCAAAAAAATTCAAGTTTGGTTAGAAGCATGGAGATTTCGAGCCAACGACGATGCAAAATCAACAAATCCACACAGGTCACATATACAATGAAAAGAGGTACTTGCCAGCCTTACTTGGCATACACCTTAATCGTAAGCTTACATAGAAGCATCATATTTGAATTAAGTGAATGGCGTTATGAAAAAAAAGTGATTTTCAAAAAAGCTGAAAGGTCCATTATTAATGTTGGCATTCCTAGCAAGTTATTTGTTAACAATTTTATTGAAAGCAATTGCCAACCAATCAGAATGTTACCAGGAATAAAAAGTTATCCTACTGGCTGCTTCAGTAAATAATAAATATAATATTTGGGTTTTAGATTTAAAATAAAACACATGTTGTACAAAGAAAATTTTATAATGTGTTCCTACGTGCAGCACAAAGTGAATATTTTTTTTTTTTTATTTCATTGCATCATGAAAAAGTAGTTTGTGTGAAAATAACACGGAAAAGCATTTTTTTACTTTAAACCTTTTAGTTTGGCATACCAAAAAGGCCTTGAAGTTCTCTACGTTAGACCTGCACCGAAGAAAGTCACTGAAATCGAAAAAAGTTATGGATGGGTAATTTTTTTTTGCTAAAATAGGCTTTAGCAAAATTAAACTATAAAAATATATTTGTTCTGTTTTCGAGATACTTTCTCTTTCGTCCCATAAAATGTAGTTTTTAGTTTTTGATTTAAAGTTTTCTTCTAGTTAAAGAAAACTTTTTCGAGTTGGAGAAACAAATATAAAAAAAGTGGTTGAAAGATAAAGAAAAGTAAGCTTAAGCATCTGCGCCTAACTAAAGGGTTTAAACAAATAAAATACATTTCTGGAGTTATTTCAGGTCGACTATCGTGAGGTGCAATCCATATATCCAACACTGACACCAATAATTAATTGTAATATCAGTTTTAATCTTTAGGGTACGCAATCGGTGTGTATACTTCACCATACAAACTCCACACTCCGATTTCCTCATTTAGATACAAACCAGTTACTTCAATTTTATATCTACCATTTGGAATAAGTGGAGGCAAATGCGTTTCATCCATAACTAAATTGCAAATGTGATAAGTAACACCCTAAAATCTAAAATCGTTAAAATCGCCTTTTCCACAATGCAGACATCGTTAACAAAACCTTATTGAAGTACATCCTTGTAACATTACCACATTTAATCGCGTCAGCTATTCCAACTACATTTGCCTCAAAATTACTTTTTACGCTGGCTTGATAGCGCACCGGAAAGTGCCGATATTCGTTACTTAAAAACTTATAACCTTGCACGATGCCCTAAAAATGTACGGAAGCTCTAAATAACATTCAAATTAAAACTAGATCACTTTATTTGGCAAGCAATTTTTGCGTACTCTCGGCTGCGCTACACTTCGCTTTAACTATGCAAAAATTGCTTTTAAACAAATAAAAGTTTTATCTAAATTATCGTTTTTCCCTGAAACTATTTAATTGTATCGTCTACCCAATATTACCTCCAGTTTATCTTGCACGTCAACTTTCATATTAAAAGTAATATTAATGGCCGCGGTGGTGCGATTGTATTTAAATGTTTTTACTTCACATAAATTGAAATATTTTTTACTGTAATTGTCTGTTTCTGCTCGAACATCTCTAACTTTGTAACCAGTTTGATGAAACTAAAATGTATGAAATTAATTAGAATAATGCATTAATCACGGAGAGTTATCGGTTGATTTTCAACTGTTTATAGTTTAACTCGATAGTTTAACTGAAGAGTCTTTGATAAGGCAAAACCACTTTGCACAATGGGGGTTAGACTAAAAATGTAAGTTGAAAAATTTTCAAATTTCACTAAGCTTGTAAAAATTTAAAAACTTTTATTCGACACCAAATGAGCAATGCACAGTTTACTATTTTAAAATTAATAGTTACCTTAGAAAACAAACGGTCATTGCAGTATATAGTTTGGACAAATAATTGCAATGCAAGCAATAAAATTATATTTTTCATTTTTAGCCTATAAGATATTTAAACAATTTGTACCAAAAATTGAAGTGAACCAATGTATATGATGTTAGTAGTAATTATAATTCGACATTTAGACAAAAATACCTACATGATATCTATTAATCAACAGGAAGCAAATATAAAAACGAATGTTCGCGGTAGAGTAATTTTCATAGAAAACCACTTTTTTGAATTTGTAATATATTTTTCAAAGTTACACTTAACAATCAAAAGGTACCGATCTAAATACGTTTAAAATTTGAATATTGTAAAACACCAGAAAAGATTAATTTTTAACATTATTCTATGTATAACAATTTTCTAGTTTTTTCCATTAACACCAAAACATTTTCCGCGAGATTAAAGGATTAAAACTGTTACTTTTTAAAACCAACAAAAATTAAAAGAGGTTGGTACTACCTGCTTTCTTGCATTTTACAGTTTAAAAATAGTTATTTGTACAACTCGTGTTAGAAGTGATACTTTTTTTCACGAATGTGAAAATTTATTTGGCTCGACTTCGTCTCAATCCACATGAGTGAAAAAAAGACACTTCTAGCATGAATTGTACACACTATTTTTTATACTTTTATTAAAAAAGACTTAAATTATATGCATAATTTTATTTAAAGGTATGTACTTAAAGTTAAATATTAATAAGTTGGCTAATTTTAAGTAACCAATGAAAAGTGTTTATTTACGAAATTTGTCATTCTATAAGTTCAATTGTGTAAAATGAGTAATACCGACAGTGAAGATTCAGAAATTGCAGAAGAGGCTAGTTTGGCTATTGACAGTTTGTTACCAGTAAAGTCTAAAAAGCAATATGAGTACGCATACTTTCTATTCAACGAATGGTGTACGAAAAAAAGAAGTGCTGGAAAAATTTCTGAAAAGATACTGCTAGCGTATTTATCCGAAAAATCTAAATTGGTAAAATCGTCAACATTATGGTCAACGTATTCCATGTTAAAAGTACCATTAATGTAAAGCACAATATTGACATAACCAAATTTAGTAAACTGGTACCATTTTTGAAAAGAAAATCAGAAAATTATCGTCCAAAAAATCAAAAAAATTTACCAAAGAACAAGTTGATAGATTCCTAATAAACGCTGAAGACGAAACTTATTTACTAATGAAAGTAAGTTAAAATTCCACATTAATTATCAATTGAAATTCACACATTTTTTATGATTAGGTGATCTTAGTAATGGGCATATCAGGGGCATGCAGACGGGATGAATTGATGAAAATGACCATTGACAACATACAAGAACTTCAAAATTTATTAATAGTACAAGTTCCAGATACAAAAACAAAAACGGACAGAACTTTTGTAATAAATAATCAACAATTTCTTAAAATTTATCAAAATATAATGCACTTCGTCCACCGAATATTGAAACTCGTCGATTTTTTATAAATTATCAAAAGGGAAAATGTACTAAACAAAATGTTGGAATTAATAAAATTGGAGAGACACCATCGTTAATTGCTAAATATCTTAATTTACCTGATGTAAAATGTTACACTGGACATAGCTTTCGAAGAACATCAGCTACCATACTTGTGAATGCCGGAGCTGATATCACTAACCTCAAACGGCATGGAGGATGGAAGAGTACAAGTGTAGCTGAAGGGTATATTGCTGATTCAATTGAGAATAAAGTACAAATCGCAAATTTAATTTCACCGAATGAAATTTCAACAAGCTCGTGTAATTTACCAAGTACTTCTACCGAAAGCGGCATGGACAGTTTTACCCAAAATGGTAATGTTGTAGAGGAAACTAATTTCAAGGCAGTTTCTGAATCATCCACGATAAATATATCAAATTGTACAAATTGTTTATTCAAATTTCAAGTTGTTTCCAAATAATTCTAATATTAATTTTATTTGCAATGAAAAAAAGTTACTTTTTTTCATTGTTTATTACTTTTTTTCACTGTGTCATGACAACGCATAAAAATAAAAAAAGTGACACTTCTAACACCAATTTTGATCTTAAAAACCTAACTTTTTTTAATGAAAGTATAAAAAAACAGTAGTTGATAAACGCGTGACGAGGAAATTTGTGAAAATGTAGACATGAGAAAATAATTTTTGTGGTAGTGATTGGTCGTGAATTTTTTGTGATTTATCGAACTATGATCAAGTTCAGCAAAACATAAAAACAAGAAAAAACAGTTCTATTGTATGGAAAGGGCGCTACAAGCGGTTTTGACAGGCGCAAATACATCAAGATTCGGATTCACAGAAAAAGTGATTTTTTTCCGAAATTTGTTGTCCGAACACAAATTTAATTTTTTATTATCTAATTACACCATTATCTTTCATAATTCGTTGTAAAAACCGAGATTCTGGCATCTTTATTGTCGCCACAATCTATTTCAATTTTGGTGGGCGGGGTTACAGTTCAAAAGAGCCAATGAGTAAATTGCATTGTTAATAAATTTTTAAAGCCGTTTTTTTTAAAAATGATCGGGTTTCTTACCCGTCTCCCATATTTCAGCATGCTTAAAACAAAATAGATGGTTTGGTGCTAAATTCACAAAATCCAACTTCAGCCATCGGGGTTGACTAAAGATTTACTAAATAACTATTTGAGTTACGCGAACACTTTTGTTCGTTTTGGGAATGTAATTCTTTAAGTTAAATTCTATTAATTACGTAAGAATTTTGCGGAAAGCGATTGTCTAGAATCCTTATGAAGAGATCCAAAGATTTCTTATGTTTTTCTTAAAAATAAATAAATTTTTAAAGAATAAAAAAATAAAGTACCTATGGTTTGAGTATTCTAAATATTTGATAAAGACACTAAAAAAATACAAAATAAATAAAATCTCCTTTTTGGTAAACTTTTGTAATTTTTTGTGTTTTTATTCAATATTTAGAATGTTAAAGGTATGAACTTCCAACATTGATCCAGCAAACATAATAGATTATATATGTACATACAGAATATGTCTTGAGTAACCTTACAAGAAGGGCGAGAGTTAAAATTTTCAAAATTAACATTTACGTAATGAATAGACTCCATAAGTTCTTGATGGATTAAAAATTTACCAAATACTTTTGATGGATTAAAAATTCACCAAATACTTGAAGTACCTACACAAAGTACAACACACATTTTTCTTGCAGAAATACACAATGCACAGTTTAACGAATTTTAAAAATAATAATTACCTTAGATAATATACCGAGGGGTCAACCGCTAGAGGAAATCGTGTACAATTAACTTCACACTTAACGTAATTCATGATAATTCTGCATACTTCTTCGTACTTCATATAATTCAGCAGTAATTCACGAGATTCCAAAATTTGAGCAATGGAGGGTCCACACCCCCCGGATCAAGTAGTTTATTTTTTATCATTAGTAAACTAAAAATTTTCCGTTGCAGAGACACTAGAAGGTGTTCCACACCCTCTAGACCCCCCGGATTAAGTAGTTTATATTTTATTTTGTTGCAGAGATCTGCCTCCAAAAGGTACGGAATTTATAATTAATTGTCAAATTAAGAATTAAACACATTTACTTGACCATAGCTAATTTTAATAAACATGAGATATGTTTAAATATTTAATTCAATTTTAATAATAATAAATTATCTAAACCGGGAGTCTGGGGGGTGTGGAACACCCTCCAGTGCCTCTGCAACGGGAGATCTTCGGTTTACTTCTGATAGAAAGTAAACTACTTGGTCTGGGGGTTCTGCATGTTCTGGAATGTTTTTCATTTCAAAATTTGTGCACTGGAGGGTGTTCCACACCCCCCAGACCCCCCGGATTGAATAGTTTATTTTTATCAAAAGTAAACTGAAGATCTCTCTTTGCAGAGGCACTGGAGGATGTTCCACGTGAAGTACTTCATGTACTTCATGAGATGTGTACAAAAAACTTCACCACCGGTTAACCCCTCGTAATATACCTACTGCTATTGCAGTTTATAGATTGGATAAATAAGTGAAATGCTAGCAATAAAATTATATTTTTCATTTTCAACTTATAAGCTATTCAAACAATTCTGTAACATAAATTGAATTGTGCTGGTGTATCAGTAGCAATAATAATTTGTATAATTTGATATTATAGTATATCAACAGGAAGTAAACATAAATAACTATAATATCCTCCGAAAAAATATTATTTTAATAAAAAACCACTCTTTTTGAATCCATAATATATAACTTTAAAGTTACACTAACAATCCAAACAAATTTGGCTAATGTAAAAATCTATCAAGGAAGTTGAATTTTTGCTATTATTAGATACTCAAAAATTTTATGATTTTCAATAGGTTGAATAGGTAATCAACAATCAAAATATTTGATGTTGGCATGACAAAAAGAGGGAGAAGAACTAAAGCATTCAAAATTGAGTAATTTAATTTATGAACGATCACTTGTTTACAAATAATTAATATGTAATTTCGCATAATTTACAGACTAATTTTGCATCCAAAACAGTTCAAATCGTTTGCTTATCGCCTGCTCACAAGAATTGAAGATTTCTGTTGTTTTGTCATTGATCATATCACCAGAACGTGACTAAAGTAATATGGGACCACACCGGAGGTTTCTATTTTCCAATAAAAAAACAATCATCAAAATCGGTTCACGTGGTAAAAAATTATCGCTAAACATACATAAAAAAAAGATTCCGACGAATTGATAACGTCCATTTTTAAATATTAAGGGTTTGGATTAAAGGTATATTCTTACAAAAAACTACAATTACTAATTTGTCAACCGGTTTCGGCTTTATGCCATCTTCAGGACAATGCGTCAAATATTTAAGATATAGTTAAAAACATAAAAATACGCAAAAAAAATAATTTTTTTCTTGTTCTGAATTTCCGGTTAGTTGTAATAACTAACTAATTTTTATCTATCATTTCGATCATGGTGGTATGATAATCATGTGTGTTTTATAAGTTTGCGTATTTTTATGTTTTTAACTATATCTTAAATATTTGACGCATTGTCCTGAAGATGGCATAAAGCCGAAACCGGTTGACAAATTAGTATTTGTAGTTTTTTGTAAGAATATACCTTTAATCCAAACCCTTAATATAGAAATATCTTACATTGGAGTATACAGTTTTCATTTCAAAAAGTCCATTTTTAAGTCGGTTAATAACCTTCTTTTTTTGAAGCCGGTTAAAAATGCGTAGTCATCAGTTTTTTTTTAATAAACCAAAAAATTTTGATTTTGTTACAATTCGAAAACAGTGCGTTTCTGTCCGATGCTTTTCGAGACTTTGTTTTGGTAAACAAAGTTAAATTTGGTAAAATTTACCATTTGGTTTTGCGTATAGAAGAAGTCGAAAAAAGATACTCTTAATATTTAGTATTTTGGTTTACTAAAACATTAAAATACATCAGGTTTTGACCAAACCAGGCTACGCTATGGTTGTTTTCAAAAAATCTTTAAAACCGATACCATAATACGAGATTTTAAAGGTGGCTTGCTACATTTGAGCATGGCTGCATAATATGTTTATTCCTAAACATTTATTTGTAGACAATCTAATTTAAAGCAATTACTAACCAAGCATAACATTATCAGGAATGAAAAGTTATCCAGTAATATGTGCTCTAGTAAATAATAAACACAATATTTGGATTTTAGATTTAAAATAAAACACATAGTATGCAAAGAAAATTGTTTAATGTATAGTATTCCTGTGTGCAGCACAAAGTAAATATTTTTTTATTTCATTTAATTTCATTGCGTCGTGAAAAAGTAGTTTGTGTGAACAAAGCACGGAAATGCAATTTTATTCCTTTAAAATCTATAGTTTGACATACGAAAAAACGAAAATATATTTGTTCTGTTTCTGAGATACTTTCTCTTTGGTCCCAAAAAATGTAGTTTTTAGTTTTCGATGTAAACTTTTTCCTGTTGTAGAAACAAATACGAAAAAGGCGGTTGAAAGATGAATAAAACTAGGCTTGATAATCTGCGCCAAACTAAAGGGTTTAAGTAAAAAAAGTACATTTCTGAAATAATTTCACGTTTGCTATCGTGAAGTGCAATCCATATCAACCAGCACCAATGTCAATCTTAATCCTTAGGGTACGAAATGGGCGTGTATATTTCATTATACAGACTTGCGACTGCGATTTCTTCATTTAGATACAAACCCGTTACTTGAACTTTATATCTACCATTTGGAATAAGCGGAGGCAAATGAGTTTCATCGATAACCAAATTGCAAATGTGATAAGTAACATCCTAAAATATGAAACTTTTAATATCGTCTATACCACAATGTAGATATCGTTTATAAAACCTTATAAAAACACGCAGTTGTAACATTGCCACATTTTTTAATCGTGTCAGCTATTCCAATTACATTTGCGTCAAAATTACTTTTTACACTGGCTTGATAGCGCACCGGAAAGTGCCGATATTCGTTACTTAAAAACTTATAAACTTGCACGATGCTCTAAAAATGTACAAAATCTGTAATTCAAAATAAAAGTAGATAACTTTGTTTAGCAAGCAATTTTTGCATACGCTCGGCTGCGCTACTCTTCGCTTTATATATGCAAAAATTGTTGCTAAACAAATATACGTTTAATACAAAATAATCGATTTTTTTTCCTAAAACTATCTAAGATCCAAAATATAAAATAATCTATACACTTTTAAATTTTAATTGTTAGAAAAACGAAATCGGATAGAATGCGATGTTTTTCCGTCCATTATGTTAAAAGAGAGTTAATTGTTTCATCCACCTAATATTACCTCCAGTTTATCTTGCACATCAACTTTCATATTAAATGTAACATTAATGGCCGGAGTGGTGCGATTGTGTTTAAATGTTTTTACTTCTAATAAATTGAAATATTTTTTACTGTAACTCTCTATTTCTGTTCGAATATCCTTCATTTTGTAACCAATTTGATGAAACTAAAATTAATTAGAATATTAAATTATTTACGGATTGTTATCAGTTGCTTTTCTACTATTATTTGCTTTCATAGTTAACTCAAAAATTCGTATCTTATCGGCATTAAATGTTATGCGGCTACTTAAAACAAAATGGCGTCTTTAGTACCAAGTTAAATTTTATTAAATACGTTAGGGTTTGGCTGGAAGCGGGTGTTCGGAAAATTTTACGAATACTATTGGGGATCCTAAGAGGTCCTACATTAAATTTTTTTTTAACGATATAAATTTAAAATATGTCTTACGTAATCTTACCAAAAGGTTATTTAAAAATTACCCTTACGTAATAGACTCTCCATAACTTGATTACTTAAAAGTACTTTACGTACTTAAAGTATTAAATCAGCAATGTACAGTTTACTATTTGAAAAATTAATAGTTACCTTAGAAAACAAATTGTCATTGCAGTATATAGCTTGGACAAATAATAGCAATGCAAGCAATAAAATTAAATTTTTCATTTTGAGTTATTAAATATTCAAACAATTCTGTGCTACAGATAGAAGTAAAGCAATGTATATGACGTCAATAGTAATTATAATTCGACATCTAGATAAAAATACATGATATCTGTTAATCAACAGGAAGCAAATATAAAAACGAACGTTCGCGGTAGAGTAATTTTCATAGAAAACCACTTTTTTGAATTTATAATATATTTTTCAAAGTTACACTTAACAATCAAAAGGTACCGATCCAAAACGTTTAAAATTTGAATATTGTCAAAAACCAGATAAGATTAATTTTTAACATTATTCCATGCACAACAATTTTCTGGTTCCATTAACACCAAAACATTTTCCGCGATATTAAAGAATTAAAACTGTTACTTTTTAGAACCAACAAAAATTAAAAAAGGGTAGTACTACCTGCTTCCTTGCATTTTACAGTTTTCAAAAAAAAACCAATAGTTGATAAACGCGTGACAAGGAAACCTGTGAAAATGTAGACATTGTAACGTGGGTTTACGAGTTTTAGCCCACCCAAAATTTGTTCAATTATTTCCGTAATAACGTTCCTTTATTTTATAAAATTTTAGCTAAGTCCAAAATTAATTTTACAATCAGTTAGTTTAATACATTTATTTCAGGTCAATTTATTATTTTAATATATTTAAGCTTCGCATTCCGTAATTAAATTCTTTCGTTCTATCTGCGAGTTCTTTTATGTTCGGTTTTGTTAGTAGAAGTCCAGACTAGTTCACCTTGGAGCTAGCCAATCCGTAGCTTTGTCGCGAATCTTTCGTTTTCCGACCGCTACCCCCTTACGTGTATTTTAAATAAATGTTACACGTTTAATAAATTTTATACACTACAACACGTAAAATAAGTTTTATCATCTTTAGTATCGTTTTATTAAATGAATGTTGGATCATGATTTAGGAAATCATTTGTGTTCTGAAGTGTTTCGTCTATCCAAGAATGCCTTTAGAGCAACGAGTACTTATTGTACCGCTATCGTTTCGATCCATCGTAAGCCGCTCCTTGTTGAGGAATTTACGTACCGTCAAGTTCATTTTTTGTCAGCCTCGAAGCTTCTTGTAGAAATTAACAACTGCCGTCACTACAATGCAAATAGGTTCTATCATTTCTCGTCAGCATCTTTATTATCTACCGCAAAACTACTTCGAGTTTTTCCAGCTGAGTTACCGTATTTTAATTGTATCGTCAAGCTTATGTGAGTAAATTATTTTGTTATTTAAAAGTGCCAGCATTTCATGTGAATGTGTGGGGAATTACTCACAAGTTTTATTTTGCTCAAGTTTTTGTTTGTCTCTACAAACGGCGGAAATTGCTAGAACTACTAATCAATACATTTGGCAACCATGTTTTACCCAGCTATTAAATTAATATATTTTTTAACAGTCGATATCAACAACATACTAATAAATACTATTTTATTTATCAAAATCCGTGTACACTGGGATTCCACGTCGTTAACATCCACATTTTGAAGATGGTTCACAATGGTTTCTCCCCACTGTGACGCCATATTTGACGTTTACCTCAAATGACAGCTGATCTAATTTTTAAATTTTAATATTTTACCTTACATCTCGTCACTCCCATCCGGTTCTCTATTATGAGTTAATTTCGCAAAATTTTATTTTCTAAAAAACTACAATGTTGTAATATTCATGACATTCGTTTTTGTTTTAATTCTCTCATTAAATGAGCAAATCCAAAAATCATTTTTAAATCAAAAACTAATTATGCATCATTTATTTTCATTTGTACCTCTTTAGTTTTTGAGTAATATACAAAAGTTTGGAAGGGGGGGGGGCTGGAAACACGCTGAAGTTAGTTTTTGGTGCTTGTTTGTGCTAACTTTATTTATATTTGTACTTATTTATATTTGAGATTTAGAAATTTTTAAGAAATAAAACAGTCAAATTGGCGCGCAGAAGAATTAACTAAATTCCAATTATGTTAATCATTAATTTTTGTTTGTACTTCCTCTGTTTTAAAGTACCTAATTTACAAAAGTTTGAGAGGAGGAGGGGGTAATTAAATTTTATATCCAAAACAGTTCATATAGTTCGTTATTCGCTTGTAGAGGTTTGTTCAAGGAATATTTTCGTTTGTACCTGTTTAGTTTTCAAAATTTCGAGTAAAATTTAAAATAACCCTAAATTAAAATAAAAGACAAAAATTACACTGACATTTTCTATTGGTTATTCATATTCCAATAAATAATAAATTCAATATTTGAATTGTAGATTTAAAATAAAACACATAATGTAGAGAAATTCTTTAATGTGCTGTGACAATCTAATAGTGTGCAGCACAAAGTGATTTTTTTTCTTTTATTTTATTTTGCGTCGTGAAAAAGTATATTGTGGGAAAAACTCGGAAATAAAAATCCTTTTTTTAAACCTTTAGTTAGGCATAATATGACAAAGCCCATAAAGTATTCCAGTTTGGCTTGCAAAGGAAGTTGCCAAATTTTACGAAGAAGGTCCATGGAATCATCAAATTTTGGATTGATTATTATTAAAATTATAAGCAAAATTGAACTAGTATATCAGAATCTGCATAAAATTAAAAAAGTATATTTCATTTATTTCCATTGTAGAAATTCAATTTTGTTGGATCAAAAAAGGTAGTTTCTAGTTTACGATGTAAACTAGTTGGAGCAATTTTCTTCCTGTTGGAGAAATAAATGTGAAATAAAAAGTAATTCAAAGATGAATAAAACTAGGCTTAATAATCTGCGCCCAACTAAAAGGTTTAAGCAAAGAAAATCCATTTCTGAAGTTATTTTAGGTCCACTACCGTGAAGTGCAATCCATACCCACCAGCACTAATTATTAATTGTAACATCAATTTAAATCATCAGGATACGGAATTGGGGTGTATACTTCACCTGGTGAGGTGATGTATGGTGATACAGACTAAACACTGTGACTTCCTCATTTAGATACAACCACGTTATTTCAACTTTATATCTACCATTTGGAATAAGTGGTGGAAAACGATTTTCATCGGGAACAAAATTGCAAATATGGTAAGTAACATCTTTAAAAATTTTAAAAAATTTAAAATCGTCTTTCTACGATGTACATATCGTTTACAAAACCTTATAGAAATATCCAGTTGTAACATTGCCACATTTAATTGTGTCACCCAATCCAATTACATTTGCGTCGAAACTCTTTTTTACATTGACTTGATAACGCACTGGAAAGTGCCGATATTCGTTACTTAAAAACTTATAAACTTGTATGACGCTCTAAAAATGTATAAAATCATATTAATAACATTCCAATTAAACATAGATACTTCTATTTGGCCAACAATGTTTGCATACGCTCGGCTGCGCTGCACTTTGCCTGATAAATGCAAAAATTGTTGTAACAAAAAAATATGTTTTATCGTTTTTTCCCAAGACTATCAAAAATACAAAATATAAAATAATTGTTGTGTTTATTTTTTTGTTCGTGTCTTTAGTTATTTCATCTGCTCAATCTTACCTCCAGTTTATCTCGCACGTCAACTTTCATATTAAAAGTAGCATTAATGGCCGGAGTAGTGCGATTGTATTTAAATGTTTTTATTTCAAATAGATTGACATATTTTTTGCTGTAACTCTCAAATTCTGTTCGCCAATCTTTAATTTTATAAGCAGTTTGATGAAACTAAAATTTATAAAATTAATTGAAATTATTCTCGAAAAGTTAGCAGTTGCTTTCCTACAACAACTGTAGTAGACATTTGAGGTTATGGTCATGCTTAAGACAAAATGGCTGATTTGGTGTCAAATTCGCAAAAGCAACTTCAATCAATGGGGGTTGATTAAAGCAAATACTACTGTGCAAATGTGATGATACTAATACGTCCAACTTATGGCAAATAAAATAAACTTTTGGATAAAGCAAAAATTAGCGTCATCTGTTGATAGGAGTTATCAAATACAATAGAGAGATTTGTTGTAATTATAAGAATAATTAACTTTAATACGAACACGACAGTAAACTTATTAATTTATTATTAAAATTCCAGTTTCATATAACAAATGAACATAACCTTTTTTTTAATAGTTATCTTGTAGTTCCACCTCAGAATAACTTTAACTGCTAGATAACCCAAAAGTAAAAGTTAAAAGGCCAAAATTAGTTTTATCCTAAAGTTATCTCAAAGTTATAGTTAACTTCGACTTGAAAATTGAACATAATCGGATGATAACTCAAAATTATGGTTAAAAAAACATGAAGAAAACCGAAATTTTTATATAACCTTAGATTATCTCAATATAACCTCGGGAAAAAAATTGGGCATTAACCTTACAAGAAAGAGGAGGGAGTTAAAAATTACATTTACGTAATTAATAGACTCTTCCTAACTGATTGTTAAATAGTTTTGGACACAAAATCTACACAATTCAATCTATAAAACACATTTCTTGGTCTTGCAGAAATACACAATACACAGTTTAACGATTTTTAAAAGTAATAGTTACCTTGGATAATATATTGTTATTACAAAATATTTGAACGAATAAGTAAAATGCTAACAATAAAACTATATTTTTCATTTTGAACTTAGTACGCAAACAATTTGGACCATGCGTTGAAGTATACTAGTGATGTGATGGCAATAGTAAATAATTATACTGACAATAGTATATTGTATCAACAGGAAGTAAATTTAAGAACTCTTCAGTTCTCCAATGAGAGATAATTTTCATAAATAAAACCACTTTTTGAATACGTAATATTTTTATATTTTAAAGTTACACTAACGATCGATCGTTATGAGAATGATGTAATAACATTTTTGTGGGTTGAACAAAGGATCAACATTCAACATATTTGATGTTAGCATGGCCAACTATAGTTAACATTTGAAAAGAAGGAAAGATCGTAAACTATTCAAAAATTAGATAATTTAATTTAAGGACGATCGCTTATGTAAAAGTATAGCAGTGATATTTTCAATGTTATATTTTATTTATTTTGTTTTTTTTTCATTAGCATGAAACTCTTTTTTCTGTTACCTGACCAAAATATTGAATTTAAAAGAAAACTCGCTTTCTCAATAATTGTAGACAAATTTAATTTTTTTAACAAACATGTAAAATTAAAATTATAATATCTAAATTGATTTTAGAAAATTAAGGTTAACTGTAATTTGTCTTCGAACAAAAAATATCATAAATTTTCCTATAAAATATTTAGATAAACAACATTTAATTTATTGTTCAAAACTTCTAAATTATTTATCAATTAATTTTTAGTAACCAAACAAGTAGTTTGATTTCTTTGATGAATTTCAATTTAAAACTTGCCAAGCAAATATTCTGAAAAACAATGAATTTATTAAACAAATCATCAGCAAAGTTCTTTAAATTATTTGAAATTTAAAAGTTTCAGATTCTAATTCTTTAGCAACGAGAAGTTTAGCAAGAAAAGGTATGATCCTAGTTTAGTATTCTTCACTCAATCTTAATAATATTTTGCACGATGATATATTGAAAAGCACTGTTTATGTATATGTAAAAAAATTTCACCGAAATGTTTTCTTGCCCGTAAAAATTATTTTAGATACGGAAAATTGGTCATTTAAGAGCAGTGAAAACAAGGAAAATTTAAGTTGGTACGGGTTAGGAATCTAAAATGTTAGGTTAGAGTCTATCGGTTTATGGTTGACAAATGTCATAGTTATTATCTATACATTTTAAACCACGTTGAAGATTACCTCGTACGATTTCAGGTAAAATGCACTATTTGTAAAACTGGACTAGTTTAGATTTCATGCAATTAGTCCAAAAATCATCGTCTCGGAAAATGTTTTCAACAAAAATATAATTGCTATTTACAAAAACAATAAAATAACACATTTATCTATTACTTATGTGTAGCTGACCTTGGATCTGATAATAACAATCGTGGGTCTGCTTTAAGCTCAAGCTAATTTTCTATCTTTGTGTTCTGAACATATGTTCAAGGTTGATGCAGCTTCTTCTAACGAAATTTTCAACTTGGAAACTTTCAAAAGGCACTTGACTTCTACTATCTTGTCCTTTCTTATTAAACCATCTGGAGAAGCACCAAGAAATGGATATTGTAGGTCTATAAAACCCACTTCGATTCACATGTATTCCATTTTTCTTCTAATAATGAAATAGCTAAACTTTCATTGATTATTCCAAAAGTTGGTAGATTTGCTGCTAAAATTGCTTGAAATAGGAATTTTTTACTCGACTATGGCAGGATGTTTGGTCTCTTCTTAATATTACTGAACCGAAGTTGGACGCAGTGAGACGATTCCTTTTTTCGACAGTTGATTGTTCTATTTGTCTTTCTTTAATTATATGGAAGGTTTCTAAAATTCTGGCGCAAGTCTCTTGCATTTCTTCCGTACTAAGTTCGGACTGCAGTGCATTTGGACCATAATCTAAGTGTTTTTGATTTTGGCTTGCTTTTGCATTTAATTGTTTTGGAGCTTTTTAGTAAGACCACTTCTAATTTCATTTTCTATTAACAAATTTCCAGAAGTACAAGATCTTGCGTAGTTTTCAGAAATTTTCAAAGTTTTTGGTAATAAATATCCAATTTCAACAATTCGATGTCCTTCTATTTTTCTGTCTATGATTTGCAATTGCTTGCAAATGTTTGCAAATGTGTGTAAATTTTTGCAATTTTTTGCAAATTATTGAAAATGCAAATTGGATGTCCACATTTTTGTTCAGTGGTCAACCCCCCGATTTTACCTGAAATCGTATGAGGTAATCTTCAACGTGTATAATTAATGCAACGTATAATAATTATTATCATAATTAATATAATTATATATAGTTAATAAAAAATATTATTAATTACAATTAAAATTAATATTAATTGAATTATAATTATTATTATACACTGATACAATTATTGTATCATGAGTTTAACCTAGTAAAATAACCTAAAAATGTATGCCAATCTCTTAAATATAAACTCTTAAAACTTTATTTAAGAGGACCGTAGATGAAAGTGACGAGATGCAACGTAAAATGTTATAATTTAAAGATCAGATTAGTTGTAATTCAAGGTAAACGTCAAAATATAAAGGTTAAGTAAACTACAGAATGCTAATCAACTGTGGCGAACATAAATTCAAATTTGAATTGTAAGATTTAAGTTGGCATTGCCGATTGGATGGCGTCACCTAGGATCAGAGAGGTATCTAGCGGCAGACGACGGAGATGTCAGGAGGTTAGCAACGGACGTGAGACGAACACCATGTAATCGATGTGAAATTAAGTAATATGTAATGCGATTTATTTATTTATTCATTTGTTATCTGTTATATAAATATTTTATTGGAAATAAACGTTACTCCAAACAACTTCAAATTATTCAGTGGCGAGAAACCATTGTGAACCATGTAGTAATTTATTTCAAACAGCCGGAAGCGGTCTATTAAAAATATCCCGTACAGGCGTTCTTCAAAATGTGCATGTTAATGACGTGGAATCCCAGTGTACATAGATTTCGATAAATAAAATTGTATTTATTAGTGTGTTGTTTATATCGGCTGTCAAAATAGTTGCAACATAGTTGTCAAATGCATCAATAAATTAGTAGTTGTATCAATTTCCGCCGTTTGAAGCGACCAATTAATGAAACATTCAACGAATATTTAAAATTTATCGTAATTATACTTTCAAATAAAATCAAAATTCATGTAATATTTATTTAAAAATTAAGTACAAATTGAAGCTTTTTTACAATGTCCAAATTTTGTACGTTTTGGATCGTTAACTGTTGATCGTAGATAATTATTATATTAAAAAATAAAATATAAATTCAAAAAAATTGTTTTCTATGAAAATGTGCTCTACCGAGAACGTTAGTTTGTATATTTACTTCCTGTCGATTTAAAGATATCATGTATATTTATCTAAATACCAAATTGTAATTGCTATTGTCATCATATACACAACATACATTGTTTCACTTCAATCTATGGTACAAAATTGTTTGAATCCTAAGAAGTTCAAAATGAAAAATGTAATTTTATTGCTTGCATTGCAATTATTTGTCCAAGCTATATACTGCAATGACAGTTTGCTTTCTAAGGTAAGTATAAATTTTAAAATAATAAATTACGTAGCATATTTTATTAATATCAGCGAAAAGCGTCTTGCAGATAAAAGTTTTATAACTGCAGGTATTTAAAGTACTTTTGAACAATCAAGTTAGGGAAAATCTATTACGTGAGGGTAATTTTTTAAACTTTGAACTACTCCGTTCTTCGGTGGCGTATTTAAGAAATACGAGGAGGCAAACCAGATTAATTTTTAGAACCTTGTTAATACATTCTTGCGCGTCAGTTGTATAGACATAACTGATAAATTCCAAAAATTAAAAAAATTCAAAATTTATTTTAAACTTAAACTTATTTAAATCTTAAAATTGCGTGGTAAACATTATTTTTACTACGGAGAGCTTCAGAGATCAGATCTGAGTCATCCTTGGAGGAGAGGCAATTTATTGCCCCCTTGCCCTCCCTTAAATACGCCACTGCCGTTCTTCCGGTAAAATCTACTTTATATTTATATTATTAAACAATAAATAAATTTAACGCAGGAACTCTTTGGACTCACCTCGCAAGGATTCGTTAAATTTTCCAGTCCCCCACTTCCAGCAAAACCCTAACGTAACTTGGTACTATAGATGCCATTTTGTTTTAAGCATGCGCATAACCTTGAATTTCGGTGTTGACGCAGGTTTTCGAGTTAACCAAGATCATGGACTTAGAAGGTAACTCTTTTGTTAAAATTCCCAAAATGGCGTGCGGTAAACCGTATCAAATTGAACTAAACTACCAGGTGGCGCGGTTTTACTGAAGTAATCATAAAAAAACATAACCATACATTGTTATTTACTTTAAAATAGAAAGTCTAAATTACGTAACCAACTGGTGGTTTAGTTCAATTTGATACGGTTAAGCGCACGCAAAATTTAGAACAGTTACCAGTCCTTTTACCTTCCAAGTCCACGACCAAGATGATGAGCAGTAGTGGAACAGCAACTGCTAACTATCCGTGAATAATTTATTATTCTATTTAATTAATTTGATAAATTTTAGTTTCATCAAACTGGGTTCAAAATTAGAGATGTTCGAACAGAAGTAACGAGATACGATAAAAAATATTTCAGATTATTAGAAGTAAAAACGTTTAAATACAATCGCACCACCCGGCCATTAATGTTACTTTTAATATGAAAGTTGATCTGCAAGATAAACTGGAGGTAATATCGGGTGGATGATGCAATAATTCTATTTTAACATATGAACGAAAAAATATTAAGCATATAACATAAGAACATCGCATTCCATCCGATGTCGTTTTTCTAGCAATTTTTACGAAAACAATTAAAATTTATAGATTATTTTATATTTTGAATTTTAGATAGTTTCAAGAAGAAACGATAATTTGAATAAAACGTATATTTGTTCAACAACAATTTTTGCATTTACAAGGCGAAGTGTAGCGCAGCCGAGTACATGCATAAATTGCTTGCCAAACAAAGTTATCTACTTTTAATTCGAATGTTATAATTATACAAATTTTGTACATTTTTAGGGCATCATACAAGTTTATAAGTTTTAAGTAATGAATATCGGCACTTTCCAATTCGCTATCAAACTAGTTTAAAAAGTAATTTTAAGGCAAATGTAGTTGAATGGTTGACGCAATCACTAAATGTGATTTTTCGCGTTTTCGCAGGTCAATAACTTTTTCCTCCTTTTCTCCCTCATCGTATCTTCCATTCTCGTCGTCATGTCCTCTTCGGTGTGATTTTCTTTATCTATTGCAATTTTCACGAACTGCGACCAACAATACCAACCCCGAGTAGTGGTCACCTACTCAGATGCGGGCTATTTAACAACTCCATGTACCCGTTTCAAAAAGTTAGCTCCACCAAAGACTCGAGAAACTCTCCTTCCATCCATACCACCATCAAAATCATATGTGTCAATATGTAGTACTAACCAAGTAGATCGTTATCGTTAATAAAAAGTTATTCTGTAATGTGCGTTCCAGTAAATAATAACCACACAATATTGGGATTTTAGATTTAAAATAAAACACGTAGTATGCAAAATGAATTCTTTACTGTGTTCCTGTGTGCAGCACAAAGTGAATGTTTTTTTATTTCATTTAATTTCATTACGTCGTGAAAAAGTAGTTTGTGTGAAAAAAAACTCAGAAATGCATTTCTTTAAAACCTTTAGTTTCGCATTCGCAAAAGCCCTTGAAGAAGAAGCCAAATTTTGCGAAGATGTACCCTGGATTCATAAAGTAAGCAAAATTAAAGTGGATTAAACTCTGAGTAAAACTAATAAAATATATTTGTTCTATTTCCGAGATATTTTGTCTTTCGTCCTAAAAAATGTAGTTTTTAGTTTTTGATGTAAATTTTTCTTCTAGTTGAAGCAAATTTTTTCCTGTTGTAGAAACAAATGCAAAAAATGTAATTGGAAGATAAATAAAACTAGACTTAATAATCTGCGCCCAACTAAATAGTTCAAGCAAAAAAAGTACATTTCTGAAGTTATTTCATGTCCACTATCGTGAAGTGCAATCCATATCAACCAACACCAACAATTAATTGTAAAATCAGTTTTAATCTTCAGGGTACGCAATCGGTGTGTATACTTCATTATACAGACTCCCAACTGCGACTTCCTCATTTAGATACAAACTCGTAACTTCAACTTTATATTTACCAGTTGGAATAAGTGGAGGCAAATGAGTTTCATCGACAACTAAATTGCAAACGTGATAAGTAACATCCTAAAATCAAAAATCTTTAAAATCGTCTTTACCACAATGAAGATATCGTTTACGAAACCTTATAGAAGTACGGAGATGTAACATTGCCACATTTTTTAATTGAGTCAACTATTCCAATTACATTTGACTTAAAATTACTTTTTAAAGTTGTTTGATAGCGAATTGGAAAGTGCCGATATTCGTTACTTAAAAACTTATAAACTTGTATGATGCCCTAAAAATGTACAAAATTTGTATAATTATAACATTCGAATTAAAAGTAGATAACTTTGTTTGGCAAGCAATTTGTGCATGTACTCGGCTGCGCTACACTTGGCTTTGTAAATGCAAAAATTGTTGTTAAACAAATATACGTTTTATCCAAATTATCTTTTCTCCTTGAAATTATCTAAAATTTAAAATATAAAATAATCTATAAATTTTAATTGTTATTGTAAAAAATTGCTAGAAAAACGACATCGGATGGAATGCGATGTTCTTATGTTATATGCTTAATATTTTTTCGTTCATATGTTGAATCATCCACCCGATATTACCTCCATTTTATCTCCAACCTCAATTTTCATATTAAAAGTAACATTAATGGCCGGGGTGGTGCGATTGTATTTAAACGTTTTTGTTTCTAATAAATTAAAATATTTTTTATTGTATCTCGTTACTTCTGTTCGAACATCTCTAATTTTGTAACCATTTTGATGAAACTAAAATTTATAAAATTAATTAAATAGAATAATAAATTATTCACGGATAGTTAGCAGTTGCTGTTCCACTACTGCTCACCATCTTGGTCGTGGACTTGGAAGGTAAAAGGACTAGTAACTGTCCTAAATTGTGCGTGCGCTTAACCGTATCAAATTGAACCAAACCACCAGTTGGTTACGTAATTTAGACTTTCTATTTTAAAGTAAATAACAATGTATGGTTAGGTTCTTTTATTTTGGATCACTTCAGTAAAACCGCGCCACCTGGTAGTTTAGTTCAGTTTGATACGGTTTAGCGCACGCCATTTTGGGCGTTTTAACAAAAGAGTTGCCAGTCCTTACCTTCTAAGTTTATGATCTTGGTTAACTCGAAAACCTGCGTCAACACCGAAATTCAAGGTTATGCGAATGCTTAAAACAAAATGGCATCTAGAGTATCAAGTTAGATACGTTAGGGTTTTGCTGAAAGTGGGGACTGGAAAATTTAACGAATCCTTGCGAAGTGAGTCCAAAGAGTTCTTACGTTAAATTTATTTATTGTTTAATAATATAAATATAAAGTAGATCTTACCAGAAGAACGGCATTGGCGTATTTGGGGAAGGCCAGGGGGCAATAAATTGCCCTCCTCCAAGTATGACTCGGATCTTATCTCTGAAGCTTTCCGTGATAAAAATAATGTTTACCACGCAGTTTTAAAATTTACATAAGTTTGAGTTTAATAAATTTTGAATTCCTTTAATTTTTTTGATTTTTGGAATTTGTCAGTTGTCTATACAACTGACGCGCAAGAATGGATTAACGAGGTTCTAAAAATTAATCTGGTTTGCCTCCTCGTATTTCTTGAATACGCCACCGAAGGACGGAGAAGTTCAAAGTTTAAAAAATTACCCTTACGTAATAGATTTTCCCTAACTTGATTGTTCAAAAGTACTTTAAATACCTATACTTATAAAACTTTTATCTGCAAGACACTTTTCGCTGGTATTAATAAAATACGCTACGTAATTTATTATTTTAAAATTTATACTTACCTTAGAAAACAAACTGTCATTGCAGTATATAGCTTGGACAAATAATTGCAATGCAAGCAATAAAATTACATTTTTCATTTTGAACTTCTTAGGATTCAAACAATTTTGTACCATAGATTGAAGTGAAACAATGTATGTTGTGTATATGATGACAATAGCAATTACAATTTGGTATTTACATAAATATACATTATATCTTTAAATCGACAGGAAGTAAATATACAAACTAACGTTCTCGGTAGAGCACATTTTCATAGAAAACTATTTTTTTGAATTTATATTTTATTTTTTAATATAATAATTATCTACAATCAACAGTTAACGATCCAAAACGTACAAAATTTGGACATTGTAAAAAAGCTTCAATTTGTACTTGATTTTTAAATAAATATTACATGAATTTTGATTTTATTTGAAAGTATAATTACGATAAATTTTAAATATTCGTTGAATGTTTCATTAATTGGTCGCTGCAAACGGCGGAAATTGATACAACTACTAATTGATGCATTTGACAACTATGTTGCAACTATTTTGACAGCCGATATAAACAACACACTAATAAATACAATTTTATTTATCGATATCCATGTACACTGGGATTCCACGTCATTAACATGCACATTTTGAAGAACGCCTGTACGGGATATTTTTAATAGACCGCTTCCGGCTGTTTGAAATAAATTACTACATGGTTCACAATGGTTTCTCGCCACTGAATAATTTGAAGTTGTTTGGAGTAACGTTTATTTCCAATAAAATATTTATATAACAGATAACAAATGAATAAATAAATAAATCGAATTACATATTATACTTAATTTCACATCGATTACATGGTGTTCGTCTCACGTCCGTTGCTAACCTCCTGACATCTCCGTCGTCTGCCGCTAGGTACCTCTCTGATCCTAGGTGACGCTATCCAATCGGCAATGCCAACTTAAATCTTACAATTCAAATTTGAATTTATGTTCGCCACAGTTGATTAGCATTCTGTAGTTTACTTAACCTTTATATTTTGACGTTTACCTTGAATTACAACTAATCTGATCTTTAAATTATAACATTTTACGTTGCATCCCGTCACTTTCATCCACGGTCCTCTTAAATAAAGTTTTAAGAGTTTATATTTAAGAGATTGGCATACATTTTTAGGTTATCTTCCCTAGGTATATGAGCTTGTACAGGTTTGTTCAAAGATTATTTTGAGAAAAATTTAAAATAACACTGACGCGCTAAATCAATTCACCAACCGTTTTTGTTTTCGATGTTTTTGTTTTTGGTGTTTTGACTTCAGTGTTTTGACTTTCGACGTTACTAAACGCCGAAAGTCATTGTAACGCTGTAGTAAATGATTATTCTAACATTTGTATTTTACGGAGAAGGGGGGGGGGACGTCCCCCCCTCTAATAAACGTCTAATATATACGACGATTATACGATATACGATTTTATAGTTTTTATTTATTTCTCATTTTAGTTCCTATTTTTACTTTTATTGGGAATGATGAAATATACTAAAAGATGGGTATACCATATGGAATGTAAAAGTTATCTTGGTGGGTGCTCTGGTAGCCCACAAATATAAAATTTGGCAAAAATAAAACACAGCTGCGTAAATATTAATATTATTCATATTAATTTAATAAAACTCTCATAGGGTGAATATGCCTGTTTGCGACCTATGCCCGTCCACGACCAAGGAAACTACATTCAGCAAATACATAGTGCGCCTCTAGCGGGAGAACGCATGAGCTAACCTTGCAAAAACCAGTTGCAAAAAAACTATATAATGTGTTTCTATATGCATCAAAAAGTAAATATTTTTAATAAACCCCTGCCCAGCCATCACGTTGTGAAGAAAATGTTTGCAAAAATCCTGAAAATGCAATATTTGCAGAAAATACGACTCAGGAAAAATATTCTAAATTTAGACCGAAAGATTGCCAAATATGTCAAAGACATGTGAATTGGTAAAATCACCAAGTCATAGGTTTTTCATAGGTACTCAAAAATAATAAAATATATTATATAAACTCAATTAAATTCTGATCTTCTAGCTCTTGATTTTATAGTCACCCAAAAACTTTGATTTTTCTTCAAAAAATATAATTTTAAGTTTTCGATGTAGATTATTCTTCCTGTTTATCTCAAGCAAACGTGCTAGACAGCAATAAACTGTGCCAAACTGGGAAAAATTATATTTCTGAAATTATTACAGTGAATGACTACAATGGTGAAGTGCAAACTGCATCCGCCAGCACCAAAAAGTGTAGTAATATCATTTTATTTCTTGGGATACGCGATTGGTGTGTATACTTCACCATAAAGACTTATCAATGCCATTTCCTCATCTAAATACGTTAATGTCAGTGTGGCTTGATATCTTCCATCCGGAATAAGTGGAGGAAAACGAGTTTCATCGACAACAAAATTGCAAGCATTATAAGTAACTTTCTAAAATCAAAAAACATCAAAAGCGGATTCTCTACAAACATCGATTAAAAAACCTTATAGAAGTATGCAGTTTTAATATTACCACATTGCTTTATGGCAGACAATCCAACTACATTTTGGTTAAAACATTTCTGTAAATTGACTTGATAACGCAACGGAAAATGCCGATATTCGTTACTTAAAGACTTGTAAACTTGTACCACGACCTGGAAATGTTCAAAATAGTATTTTCAAAATAAAAGTAGATAGGTAACTTTGTTTGGCCAGCAATTCTTGTTACACTCAGCTACGCTACATTTCGCCTCATAAGTGCAAAAATTCTGTCGAACCAAGATACTTTTATTTCAAATATTTCGCCAAAGCTACCAAAAATCCAAAATATAAAATACTTTACCCACTTTAATTTTTTTAATGAGTCAAAAAGAAATTAATTGTATCCTCCGCCAAATCTTACCTCTATTTTATCTTGTACGTCAATTTTCATATTAAAGGTAACATTAATGGCCGGGGGTGGTGCGATTGTATTTAAATGTTTTTATTTCAAATAAATTGAAATATTTCTTACTGCAATTCTCTAATTCTGCTCGAACTTCTTTAATTTTGTAACCAGTTTGATGAAACTAAAATTTATAAAATTAATTAGAATAAATTATTCACGCCGGAAAGTTAGCAGTTGCTTTTGTACCACTGTTTGCTATCTACTCATAAACCTGCGTTAACACCGACATTCAAGATTATGCGCATGCTTAAAATAAAATGACGTCTTTGCTACAAGTTAGGTTAGGTTAATAAATATTTCTAAATTTTCCTAATTTAAATTAGACGCTGCTCAATTAATTATCTCTTAAAGACTTTTTTTATGGTGTAGAAACCGGTTGTTAAATGTTTTGAATCCCATCACCAGTTACTATGTTATGCCCGATTTTTCACTCATAGTTATCTTCAAGTTAGCTAACTTCAAGTTAAATTGACGAAATAACCAATTAGACGACAACAAAATAAATAAATCAATCATCTCATTGGTTATTTTGTTAATTTAACTAAAGTTAGCTAACTTGAAGATAACTATGAGTGAAAAAGTCGGGCATTAATCAACCATAAAAGATACAATTGTCACAATAATACAAGTTGCACAATTCGTTCTAGATAATTCATTTTGAATAAATCATAAATCATAAAATAAATCATAAATCGATAGTTATCAAAGTTTTTTAAATCGTATTTGGACAGATCTAGCATAGCCCCTCTACTGGCTACTGGCCTCTTTTGACATCCTCTCTCCTGTTTTACCTTCGATTTTTTCTTAGCCGTTGTCACCAACTTCTTTCACTGCCTTTCTTTCTTCATTTCTTCTTTAACCAATTTCTTCCTGCTTTTCAGTCAATTCGGAATTAAAAAAGCTGTTGCGGCCAAGGTAGTAAATTTTAAAGGTTTTAATTTTAAAGGTAAAAAATTTTAAAACGTAGAGATTGATTCTTTCAAAAGAGGTATTAACATACTATTTCTTCTTCCGATTCAAAATTATGTTGGTGTGTAACTTCCGTAAGGTTGACCATTTACACCCGGCATAAGTTTAATCCCATGCTATGGTTGTAATTTGCTTTTTTTTCGTATGTTCGAGTTACGTGAAGTTTATTCTGTTACCATTTGAAAGCAACAGCTTGGATGACCTTTTCATACTTACTATACTATGCACATATCTACGTTTTGCACTTGTAACATTCAATGATGTTTCAGCATTTTGACAAGGTCTGCAATCAATGTTTGTTTTTGACACACCGGATTAAATGCTTCATCTTGCTCTTCCAGGCAACGACGAGGTCTTATAAAGTTTATTCAAATTTACTAAATTAAATAATACGGATTAATCAATTATTTAATTAATTGCCAATTAATCATAATTAATTGTTAAGTATTTTGATCTTATGTAGCAAACTGTCAAATTACTAAAAGTATGGAATAATTTTTTAGTATTGAAACGATAATCTATCTATTGTAAACTGTTTATTACAGGCCCGTAATCAGGATTTCATTTCGAGGGGGCCATTTGTAAAACTTTTCCAACTTAAAAATACCTACACCAATTTATTTTTAAAATTCAATTTTTTTACATTTAAAAAGAATTTTTTTTACATTTGGGAGAGGGGCGTGCTTCCAGGTAGCCTCCCTGGCTACGAGCCTGCTTACTCATAATCTGTAAATATTGAATGTTTTGCCTATCAACAGTGAGGCACTGGAGGGTGTTCCACACCCCCCAGACCCCCCGGTATGTGGAGTTTATTTTTATCAAAAATGAATTGAAAATATCAGCATAACCGATCAAGAAAAATCTCTAGAAAAACTAATTAATCGTAACTTTAACAAGTCACATTCAAGTAACTAATATAATAATAATAGTAAATAATAAAATAAATAATATAATAATAATATAAATAAGCTGTACTTCTAGAAACCGGGGGTCTGGGAGATGTGGTGCATCCCCAGGTACACTCAAACTGTGAATTTGCAAACTTATGGTTTTCAGTATTAAGCGATTAATAGTGAAAGTTTTTAGCACAAGAAATATAAAAGCAGTAACCGAGAATCTGGGGGGAGGGGAAGTATTATGAATTCCCCCTAGAATAATATGTTATCGTTCTCAAGAAAATCAAAGCACTATAATAAACCCATCTCATAATCTGTAAACATTCAATGTTTTGCCTTAACTCTGAGGCACTGGAGGGTTTTCCCCCAGAACCCCCGGTTTGTGCAGTTTATTTTTTATTAAAAATAAATTGAAGATATCAGCATAACCGATCTAGAAAAAATCTCTGGAAAAACTAATTTATTCTGAGTTTAACAAGTCACACTCAAATAACAACTAATATCGCAATTGGCCCAAATTATAAACCAAAGTTTTAGAGACCGGAGTGTCTGGGGGGTGTGGAGCACCCCCCAGGTACACTCAAATTAAGATCGATAAATTTTCAAACTTATGGTTTTCAGTATTAAGCGATTAATAGTGAAAGTTTTTAGTACAAGAAATATAAAGCGGTGACCGAGAATCTGAGGAGGAGAGAGGATTATAAATTCCCCCCAGTATAATGTGTCATCGTTATCAAGAAAACCGAAGTGCTAAAATAAACCTTTCCCACAGGCTCGTATTTTGGGAGGATTATTTTACACTTGTAAAAATACTACCTGCACCTATTTATTTTAAAAATTTAAATATTTTACTTTCAAAAGTAATTTTTTTTAAGATTTGGAGGAGCCACGTTCCCCAGGTGCCTCCCTCTGGCTACGAGCCTAGTTTATTAACTTGTGAAATTATATGTTGTATCAAGTGTGTCGATGGGTTTTTGTCAAAACATATGTCAATTAATTATTATTAAATTTTCCAATATAGTTTCAATTTTTCAATGGATTTTAATCCATATTCATTCATTTAGGGCTGAGTTTAATTGAGGAGTCTTTAAAAGTCGAAACAACATTGTACAGCGGTGTTTTAAACTAAAAATGTAAATTGGAAAATTTTATAATCTCACTGAACGTGTAAAAATTTGAAAACTTTTTTATACAACAGATAATCTATCTATTAGATAAATTAAGGCAGTAAACAATTATAATCCTGATTTTTTTTCATCTGTCGGATTGGTTAGTTCGTTAATTTATCTAATAGATATCTTTAGGTGAAGAAGTCGGGGATTAAATTATATCATCCGCCTAATATCACCTCAATTTATCTTGCAGTTCAATTTTTATAAATATTAAATATACCTTGCATAACCTTACTAGAAGAACAAAAAAGTTCAAAATTTGAAAAATTACTCTTACGTAATTAATACACTCCTAACTTAATTGTTCAAAAGTTACAGGTACTAGATACTTTAAGTGCCTACACCATTTTATCTACAAGACATCTATTCCTGGTCTTAAAAAATGCTCAATGATCAACTTAACTATTTTAAAAATTAATAGTTACCTTGGACAACAAATTCTCATTACAGTATGCAGCTTGAACAGATAATTGCAATGCAAGCAATAAAATAAAATTCTTCATTTTAAACTTTTTGATTCAAATAAACCAATGTATATGATGCCAATAGTAATATTATAATAATTTGATATCGGGACAAGCATACATGATATCTGTAAATCAACAGGAAGGAAAGATAAAATCTAACCTTCTCGGCAGAGCGCATTTTCATTGGAAACCACTTTTTGAATTTGGAATATATTTTTCATTGTTATAATTATTACAATCAACAGTTAACTATCCATAACGTGCAAAATTTGGATATTGTAAACAACAAAAATTATAATTTCTACAAAATCTTACTGGATGATCGCGGTTTCGACCTTACTGACTAATACCGCACTGTTGTTTGAATTTTTTGTTGGTAATGTGTTGTATAAAGATATCTACATAGATTACACTGGCCTATCACCTCAACTATTTTTTTTTCAATTTATAATTAAAGCCGACTACGTTTGTCTTTTTTGCATTTCTAAAAATTTTACTTATAATTTTTTTTAATTTCTCAAAATTCAAATTTAGCGCTGCTATTAATTTACAATGTTAAATTCGCAAGGGGGCCACAGATGTACTATACAAATTGCATGTGCATTGCATTTTCGGATTAAAGAATTAAAAGTGTTACTTTTAAAAACGATGGTACTACCTGCTGCCTTTCGTTTAGCAGATTGGTTTTGAGTTTTTTATGCAATTAATCGAACAAAGCGAATAATGTTCAGTGAAAGTCAATAACGGGAGCTCGATGCTTTTGCTGAAACAATGGAGTTGCTGTCAAAATATTTTAATAAAAATACTAGCGAAATGTTTAGATATGACAGTGAGTACCGAATAGTTTATTTTTAAATTTGAAATTTTGGTTAAATTTTGTGTATGATCTAAACGTAGCGGTTTAAATTTTAAATTTGCTTGTTTTAAAAATTCAGTCGTTTTTGGTTTTCCAATGCAATTGCTTTGTTCAAAAATAGACCTGTGTTGTTGATAAGCCAACTATTTTGCATGATAAATGCAGCTGTTTGTCAATAATTCAAATGAGTTGTTTCGCGTTTCAATTATTTTTAGTTTAATAATTTAATTGTTTTTAGTTCAACAATTCAATCCTTGATTCAACAATTTAGCTATTTTTTTTAATAATTCAGTTGTTTTGTTCAATAATTCCACCACTTGATTCAATAAATCAAATATTTTTGGTTTAATAATTAATTTGGTTTTGTTTTAATAATGTAATTGTTTTTAGTTAAGTAATTCCGTTTTATTCGACAATTTAAATATTTTTGTTTTGATAATTTAATTGGTTTTGGGATAATATTATAATTCACTCGGTTTTGGTGCAACTGTTTTATTTATTAATTCAACTGTTTTGTTCATTACTTCAACTGATTTGTTTAATAAATTTAGTTGCTTTGTCAATTCAACTGTGTAATTTAATAATTCAACTCATTTATTTAGCTTTTCAATTATTTGTGGTTTTTAGTTTTAAATTCAACTGTTTTGCTTATTAATTCAACTGTTTTGTTTATTACTTCTACTGATTTGTTTAATGAATTTAGCTACTTTGTCAATTCAACTGTTTGATTTAATAATTCAACTCATTTATTTAGCTTTTCAATTGTTTGCAGTTTTTAATTATAAATTCAGCTGTTTTGTTCAGATATTTTTGATAAATCAATTGATGTATGTTATATTAGTTTTTTGTTCACCAATCAGCAAAATTTGTCATTTGTAATCAGAGAAAACCGTAACAAGTCAGGAAACTTTTTTGGAAAATTCAGTGGTGACCCTGTATAACTATAGTTTTCTAGTTTGTGCTATTGGAACGAATTACTTCAAGTTTTACTTGTTAAATTTCAAATAATAAATCGTTTGAATTCCCATTTAAAAAAACAGTCTTTTTTTAAATTTTTCAGCTTTACAATTATTATTGTTACCGATATAACTTTTAAACCCTTTCCCTAAGCTATTTATATTTTTGGTTTTTAATTACTTTTTCACTTTCAGTGCCAGAACTTCTGTTTGGATATCACCCTACCATGGACAGGGCATGTTCAAGCACAACTAAAACAAAATTCAGCAATTCTGGTATTATTAAAATATTTTAAATTTTTACTAATTTAATCTGCTTATGCAGTTTTAGAAAACATTTTTGTAGATCCAAATCTGGTGAGTCCAATGCCTAATAGCATTAAAGACTCAGGTAAGCAATCAAAAATTGTTGAATGTAAAAATTTAACTTGAATCGAAAGTGAAAATAAATAATAACTTATTTAAAGGTCCCTTGGACGGGGAGGGAGCACTTTGACAATATTACAAATTACTATTATCGAGTAGGAATTGTCAAAATATTTTCCTCCCCTCCTTCACTGGTGCTAATCACCAACCCATCAGGGAGACCGGCAGTTTTACGTGCCCTCCGACTTCTTATCCCCCCCTGCTATACGTACTACAGGGGTATAAATGTGTAAAGCAATCATCAATTTGATGTTATCATTTTTTAAAATTACTTGAGCTAATTTTTTTTAAAAAGGTGTAAGGTCACTTTTTTTTAAGGTGATCTTACCTTTACCTTCCTACCTTGCCCTATATAAAACATGTAGCTTAAGATAGAATCCAAATCACTGAATAATTTTAGATACTCAGATTAAACTTTTTTCATTTGCGAAACTTTGCCTTTAAAAAGGCAAAGAGACGTCATTTAATTAGTTGAAATTTTCTTATTTTCTCCCTAACCGGGTTGGTGCAAAAGATGTGAATAATCATGGCATGTAGTACTTGTACTCGGACCAAATAGAATATCAAACTGTTTGGCGTTATTGCCAGGCCCTCTATTTGCCATACACAATAATCTTTAAACATATAAAATTTTAACATATAACACATAAAATAAAGCCAACTGCACTTATTTTCTTAATTAATAACAAAATTAAATTATATAAAACTGAAATAATATGTTCCAACGCAGGACAAAATCTGCAGTCCGTCCCTGTTTACAAATTAAACAAGAAAAATGGAAACTATGGAGATGTTTTTCTAGAGCTTTGTCAGTTTAAAATCTGCGTTTCAGCTTGAAAAAGCTTACCGTCAAATCAATTTCTTAATCATAAAACATTGCGAACGCAGCCATTATGGTTTATTGAACGCAACCAATGACAGCGCTATCTGCACAGCTCTGTCTCACTCCTATTCTGTGAGATCACAGGGTGAGATAAATCCACATGGTATTCTGTGGATTTTTGGAAATTTCATAATCAAATTACGTAAAACATGTAAAACTTATTTCATTAATCTGATTACCCGCATACGTACAACTTCAAGGTGAGCCAATTTTCTTATAGTATCGTAATGTAACAGTAACATTTTCTAACCTCAAAAGTGCACGTTGTAATCTTACAAAATGCGGCGGTCTTCTTTCTGATCTTCTTTTTTGCAGGAACAATGAAGGATAACACCGTTTCGACCTTTGCGTTATTTCAAAATTCCGAACCCGACTACGCCGCTGACATGAAGTTTAATTCTCATTCTGACATTGAACATATTTTGAACGAATCATCTTTTACATTTCCTAGTTCCCTATTGTCGAGTATAAACTTGGAAAATTTGGACTTTCCCAATTTTGACGACGAAAGTTATGTGGGTAGCCTTGTTGATTTACATCCTATTTTCTTATAAATCAGGATTTACAGGACACAATTGGAAACGAATCCAGCAAGGAGTTTAGTTTTGACGATTTTGATAGCCAAAACAGAAAATCAGAAAATGAAGGAATTAACAGCATTCGTGTGGATTCCCAGAACTCTCTTGGTAGTTCTTCGTTCACATCTGACGAGAACGAATCTGACATTTACGTCACTGCTTTAGATTGTCTGGATTTGTTGGAACAGTTTGAAGCTGTTGCAACGCTAGAACCTTCTCCTGTCAAGAAAGAAACTGCGAAGGCTTCACTCGGCGTGGTATACATTTTAAATCCTAAATTATGTTCATTTGTAAACTCACCTTTTGCAGGCTCATCTCTGCGGAAGCGTTTCCATATTAAAAAAACCTGTAGATAAAACATCCGACATTCTTACCAATATCCGGTTGGACCACACTTATAGCAGTGGAGAAGATATTGCACCTACCACGAAGAAAAGAAAACTGAATATCGAGGAGTACAAAAACCGTAAGGGTCTCCCCAGGTATTTACTTCAAATTTGTAAGTGGCTACTTCAAATATCTGCATTGATTTAGGTCAACTTGTGAAACCACGGTTGAGACAAAAAACGCAACAATTGGAATGGTGGATGAAAAAACTGCGATACAAAAATACAATCAAAAAGTCAAGGAATTAAAAATGAAAGTCCTAATTGCGCAACCTAAAAGTAAAGCTGGAGGGTCAAAATCGCCTATTTCTCCAAAAATTGAATCTGTTCGGGAACTGAAACTACCAAAAAATGAAACTTCTCCAATTTTGACTCCAAAAACGGAAGTTTCTGCATTTGTAAATCCAAAAATTGAAGTTCCTCCTAAAATTGAACCTATTACAATTTTGATCCCAAAAACGGAAACTTTACCAACTCCAAAAGCCGGAAGTTCCCCGATGTCGATACCAAAGATGGAAGCTTCTCCTAGTTTGTCCCCAACAGTTGAACCGGTTCCTCAAGACTCTAAACCATCTATAGTAGTAAAATCCATAGGGATCAATACGGATCTCACTGGACAGAATGAAAGTCATAGGATGTTTTTAGCAAAAGAATTGGCGCAAATTTCCAAAATGAGCGCAATAGTCGAAAAGGCGCGTTCAAAAATCAAAAGCACCTCTCTGATCACGGCCATGATGCAAAACATCAAGGATAAACAAGAAAATCTGTTGTCGACTCGAGAGGGTGGTGCTTTAATCGAGGTGGAAGATGCGGGGGCAGTCACAAAGAAACTCAAAAGTTCCAGTGAAACTGTAGATGTGGTCACTCAAACTGATTTAACTCTGAGCAAGGATCTTCTTTCTACAGTGTTGGATGACTCTATGAGGTAAATAGGTTGAGGTGAGGAACTTGGGTTTGAATTTGGTTTGTTGTAGCGGCCCTTCAAGTTCTAAAATGGAGACAGAAGTTCGAGTTGATATGAAAAAGGCGTCTTTTGAGCGTAGGATTTTATATGTGGGAGATTTAACAAAAGCCTGCACTAAACAGAAGTTGCAGAAGAGGTTTGAAAGCTTTGGGAAGATCTTGCAAATTACGCTTCACTTCAAGAGGTGTGGGAAGTACTACGGCTTTATTGTTTATGATGATATCAAAGGTGTGAGTGCAGCTATCGATAATGGAAATAAGGTTTCCGATGGACCACGTTACTACTTAAACTTTGGTGGCCGAAAGGAGTTTCTAGATGATCAAACCTACTTTGATTTTGGTAAAGTTAGTCGGGGTTGAATTTTAAATTTTTAAAACAGTTTTTTTAGATTCCCAAAATCCAGAAAATCGCACGTCGGGTAGTTCTAGGGTCAGAACATACGAGGAAGAGCTTATGGAGTATGAATGTTTGAGAGATGGCAGAAATAGCTGAGTCCAGATCAAAATTAGGAATCTTTCAATTTTTTGGTGGTTTTTGTGTCTCAAATTTGCTAGCACCGAAGTGTCGTATGCTTTTAGCTGAAATCAAAATTCATTGGATGGAGAATTTCAGTTTTTTCTTTAAATATTTTTTGTTCTTACTATGAAATTTGGATTAATCTAGAATTTAAATTTTTGTTTCTCGGTACATTTTAGCAGCCACCTCTGCGTTTTTAATTAAATATATTTCCAATGATGACAAGATGTAAATAATTTGTAGGTCATCTGTGATGTAAATTTTTTTGCTTAAGCTGGGATAGCTTCCGATTGTAAATATTGCAAATTTTGTTTTCAACATGATAATGTTAATCTGTGATTATGAAATATTTTTTGGTACTAAGCATGATGGAATGCTGCCTCAAAATAGTTAATTATTATGCATTTTACATTGTAAATACGACTGATTTTTAATATCTTTATAATAAACAATTTTATTAATTTTCGTTTCTAAGTGCACCTCGTAACTCCTCTGTATCCACGGATTTTCTTTTCAGAATTTCTTCCACAAATTAGGTTTGGGTCCTTGAATGCTGTCCTTGAATTTCACCCAAAAAACTTTGATTACATAAGACCTATTCATACAGAAATTCATTTGTTTGATTGTTTTAAACCGGGACAGCGCGTACGCAGTCCCGACTACCAAAAATAACGCGCCCGAGTTATCCACATTAGGGATAATCGCAGGGGTCAGCCCAGTCGTGGTGCAATGAGAGGGCCTCACCCTGGGGGAACCGCCTTGTTGATCACGGTAAACCCCTACGCCAGGTAAGTATGCTTTCTCAGTGGCCAGCTTGCGTTTATCAGCACTCACTGCAAAAACTTTTCCTGCAATCGACAACTGTGGCGCCATCTATTGGCACATTTTAAAAAATTTAATTTGGAATAGGAATTACAAAATAGTAGCTATAAAGCATAAATAGAAAGTTATTTTTGAAAATATTTTTCACTTAGAAAATTTGAAAAACTGCAAATTTTGCAGAACTATATCTACCGTATTTTTATACAGTGTCCAGGGTAAAAAAAATTTGCACTGAACATCCACAGCTACAATTTGCAACGAAAACAATTGTAGGGGGAGTTTGCTGAAAAGCCGGTGGCCGAAATTTTCAAACTTATGAAACATTTTCTATTATCCAGAGAGCGGATTTATATGCGCTAACCTGAGAGCAAATATTTATTGAATGTTTTAAAAATTTCAATCAATTTCTAATTGATCAATTGAAATTTTAAAAATTCGAGAAAAATTAGTTTTCAAATTTCAAACCCCTGACTTCATGCCTGTTACCGCTATAAATCCGCTCTCTAGAAATATCACAAAAATGTCACGTTACTATAGCAACAACCAGAGGAATAGTGGTTTAAAAATTAAGCAGAAGGTTTATGATATAGAAATTTTTGCAATTTATAATTCAGGTCAACTATGTTTTTGTCCTTTTTTGCATTTCTAAAAATTATTTAAAAAAATTTTTAAATTAATTTTTCTAATTTCTCCAAATTCAAATTTTGGCTCTGCTATCGTTTATGATATAATTTAAGTTTTCTTGAGAATGATAATAATACCTAAGATTACTTTGTTTTTTTTTGTCATCTAACAGCATTAACAAAATCTACAGCTTATTCAAAAAAATTTTATCATATAAATATTATAAAATCTATTATTATTTCTGTATCTCTCTGTATGCATGTGCGGTTATGCAACCATGCACACCTTAACATTGCGCGACCTCTCGTCTCTCGCGTAGTGGCCTTCTGACAGCTGTTAATTTTGACATGTGTCAAATGTATACTTTAATTTTTGCAACAATATTTTTGTGATTATTTCAAAATATTTAAAATAAAAATGGGTGCGATAACGAGCCGGCAAAATGCTGGCATCGAGGAAATCGACATTTCATCTAATCACGCGTACAAATATCCCCCCCGATCTGGTAAGTCGCGTATTGGTGACATTGAAATTTTTTTTCCATTGTTTTGTCTCACCTTTCAGGCAATTACTTCGGTAGTCACTTCATAATGGGGGGCGAACGTTTTGATACTCCACAACCGGAATCGTATTTATTTGGCGAAAATTCGGATCTTAACTTTTTGGGCAGTCGACCAACACCTGTAAGTTGGAGGTAACAAAACTCGTGACTATTTTAATTGAGATGATTGGTTTTCAGTTTCCCTATCCACCTCCGCAGCCCAACGAACCTACCAAGACACTCAAAAGTTTAGTTAACATACGGAAGGAGTCGCTGAGGTTTGTTAGGGCTCCGCCGGTGGATTTTGGTAAAGGTGATCAGAGGAACATTAATAATTGTGATGTCTGTAAATCGTCGCCTTTTAATATTGAGTTTACTTTTGATTGTGACGTACGTTGTGCTATTACCATTTACTATTTTGCTACCGAAGATATTACATCTACCAGTATCACGTAAGTTGACCAAACTATCAACTAAAACTTTTTTCTAAACTATTGACTTCATTATTTTTCAATTGTATTTGTACTTTTCTTTTTTGTTGCCAAAATTCTGAAATTTCATTTTCTTAAATTTTATAACTTTTCCTCGTGAATTTCTAAATTGATTGCTTCGTTTCTAACATTATACTGAAAAGATCGGCCAATTACTACTCGACAAACAGATAAATCAAATATAAAAAGGTTTGGACCTCCAGCACAGTTACCTGGGGGAGCATAAAATCAGCGGCGTTGCAGGCACCCTGTGTGTAATTTAACTTACAGTGCTTCTAAAACCTTCATCTGTTGATTCTATCTGACTAAAATTGTCATGTTACCATGACAACGACCAAACAAATGTGATGAAATTTTAACATTTCAAAAAAAACAACGTAGATTGTATTAGGTATTAAATTAAAGTTTTCTTGAGGAATCACAATTCTTCAGACTTGGAATAATTTGTAAACAATGTTCTGTTCCTGCGATAAATTATTAAATTGAAAATAAGAGCAATTTTGTCGTTAAAAAATAACAAGTAAAATGGATCGCATCCTTAATTTAACAAGTCAAAATTGAAGTAAGTTATTCCAAAAGTCTAAACTAGAAAGCATGATATTAGGGACTGCGGTGGGGGGCACTCAAATTGTAATAGATAATTTTTTGAACTTATGACTTTCAATATTAAGATACTAACCAGGGGGATATCATCGTTTCCAAAAACATTACGTAGCTGTCTTTATCATACATTTAATGTTGTGTTCCACGATTCTCAGGCGCTGGGGTGGCGTACTTTATACTCTTCCAAAAGAAACTTAAAATGATTTGCTATCCTAAATGTAACAGGTCAAATTTAAATAACAAATTCCAAAAGCCCGAACTAGGCATAGACTTTTGCATTCCCCTTTCCTTGCCTTTTGATAGTGAGGCACTGGAGGGTGTTCCACACCCCTCAGACCGCCCGGTCTAGGCAGTTATTTTTATTGTACAGAATTCCCCTCAGCCATACTCAAATTGTAATAGATATGGAATGATCTTTAGTATTAAAACGATTAATAGAGAAAATTTTTATGATAACATAAAACACAAGATAGTAACCGAGGGGTTAATGACTATTGCGATAAAATCAACGAATAACAGAAAACGTTTCGTAAGTTTGAAAACTGTAGGTCAACCAGTTTTTCAGTGAGTGGAATCAAACCTAGAAGGCTACGTGTTTTTCTTGAATGTCTATAGTAGGATAGGGATAGTCCATAATAAGGAATAATAATTATTAAAGAAAGCACACAGCTTAAATTTGTACAAACCGTGGTGTTCTGATTGTACTGCCAACATTAAAATTGCGAAATATTAGGATATATTTCGTTCAGTCAATCCATGTTTAATTTTAAATTTACAAAGTATCGAAAAGTTAGGAAAAATTATCAGTTTTAATCATAGAAAGCCAGGAGAAGTCAATTTGTTTTGAAAAGTTTGTTGAAAACCCGGTTTAATTGTTTTTGTTTAATAATTCAATTGTTTTTCTGTTTTGTTCAAAAATGCAACTCTTTTGTTAAATAATTCAACTGTTTTGCTCAATAATTCAACAATTTACACATTTTTGGTTTGAATGTTAATTAGTTTTGGTTTAATAATCAATAATTTAATAATCCAATTCAACAATGCAACAACTGTTTTATTCAATAATTATTCAACTGTCTGATTCCAAATTTTAATTATTTTTAGTTTAATAATTCAATTGTTTTTTGTTGAATAATATTCAATTGTTATTGATTCGGTAATTCTATTTTCCATGATTCAACAATTCAACTGTTTTATGCAAAAAACTACTACTTTGTCTAATAATGCAACTATTTTGTTAAATAAATCAACTCTTTTGTTGAATAATTTTGTTTTGTTCAATAATTTAACTGGTTTGTGTTCAATTCAATTGTTATGTTTAACAATTTCGGTCGGGATCGTGGATTCTACCGCAAGACAAACATTTTGATTATTTCCCGCTGCCAAAATATTTAATTTTTGTTTACCAAGATTCAAAAAGTCAGAAAAATGGCCAATTTAATCAAACAAAGACTGAAAACGTCGAGAATTTATTTTAGAAAATTCGGTGGGAACACGAGTAATTAAAAACTCAATAAACTTTGGTTGTTGCCCTTTCTAAAGGTTTATGATTTTCCAAGTAATTACTTTTATATAAAAATTACTCGTAAGGCCAATTTTTGAATTTGTAACATACCGCACCATTTATCGCACAGATTTCTTCTGAATTCCCCTCTTAGTAATTAATTTTTTGCTTTTAATTCTTTTAATAACACAGTTAAATTGACTATCAATTCGACACTCCCAAGGAACAAAGCCGTAACTCACTTTTACCTATTTTTCAGGAGCGCAATTTGAAAGTTTAAAAATTCAACAATTTGAATTTGAACAAAATTTGAATTTGAACAAAATGAATTTGAACAATTTGAACAAAAATAAAACAATTATTTTACTTTTAGATTAAATCCTTGAGAATTTTTAAACTTTCAAATTGCGCTCCTGAAAAATAGGTAAAATGAGTTACGTTCCTGAGTCGAATATATAATTAAAATAGAGGGGGGGCAAAATCCTAAATGTAGCTGTTTCTCACCAAAGTGAATATACTCAAGGGTGGAATGTAAACCTCTTTAACTGTAAAAAGATTCAAATCCCATGGCTGCTTAGACCGTTTTGGGGAATGTGCATGTGACTCTATTTTATTGCTAACGGTAGTAATCATCAACATGTGCTTTTATTGTACTTAATTTGTAAAAATATTTTCTAAAATCTGCATTTTTTAGTTATGTCGCACGCGATGCAACGCTAAACTCGGAAACATTTCGTTATAAAAGGGGCGCCAATCAACAATTTTGTCAAATGACGCACGTCTTTGATCCGTCCATGTATTCAGAAGACGAGTTGTTATATGATATCGATCGTGACGTCATTCCTATTGCCATTCATTGTGTAGCCGAAGAAGGCCCCGATGGTGAGTACTCCTCCCCCGAAACCACCATTTTACTATCTTTTATTTTCTTAAGACGTCCGTCAGTCTCACACAACGATAGCCACCGTTGAGAAAAGTACCGACGGAAGTTACGTACTAAAGGCTCTGAAACAAAAGTTATTCGTCGATGGTTTGTGTTACCTGTTGCAAGAAATTTATGGAATAGAAAACAAAAATAACGATAAGGTGAAGTATCTAACCGCGGTTTTTCTTTGTTTTCGATTTTTGACAAATCTGTTTAGGCAACCAACGACGACGATACGGAAGATAACGGATCGGAATGCGTCATCTGTATGTGCGACGTACGAGATACATTAATTTTACCGTGTCGACATTTGTGTCTGTGCAATTCTTGTGCTGACTCGTTACGATATCAAGCGAACAATTGTCCAATTTGCAGAGCCCCTTTTAGAGCGCTTTTACAAATTCGGGCCCTACAAAAAGCAACTAGCGCGATTCAGCCTGTTAGTTTACCAGACGTGAGTTGCCACTTTCATAAAACGAAACTTTTTGTGTTACCTTTTACCTGTACAGGGAGGCTGTGAGAACATTCCACCAGGTTACAAAGCCGTCTCGCTGATTGAAGCTCTAAATGGTCCAGTTTTACCTCGACAACCTCCAGCGGCCGTTCCTGATTTGGTCGAAACTCCCGACAACGAACCCGCTATTCAAGCTGCTCAAGTTTTGAACAAGCAATCATTGGATTATGCTTCTAATAAGTCGGGCAAAGATACGGATTCTCCAACCACCGAAGTAAAATAATAAAAAACTGAAGAATTTAAATTAATAACCTTTAATTTTAGTTTGGAATGTCCGTGTTGCTTTCGCGTGATGACGATCACAAGGAAACCCCAAAGTGTCCTTTGTTGTCCAATCAAACAGAAAATTCAAGTCCAAGAAGTAACAAGCACTCAAAATCGTGGGACACGGTGAGGCACTCCAACGAAAAGGTGGAAAAAGAAGAGGTGGGTGTAACCCATGTGTACTGCATCATATATTATTTAAAAATAAATTTTTTAGCTTCAGGATGAAGATAGCGAAGCTGAAAAGTTATCGCCGCTGTTACAAAATTCCGATAGTGCAAATCGCGGCAATCATTTAGCCCTCAATATGGAAGACGTGGTGGATCCTATCGATGACGCAGACACAGATCAAGAAGAACAAGCTTGCGACACCACAATGAAAAAAAATAAAACGAGTAAGTGTTTGTGTAATTTTTTTGGTGTTGAGCTTGACCACTGAGTATTTGAGACATTAAAATAGAAATAGACTATGTTTTGTTGCATTTTAGTGAGAAATGGAGAGGATAGAGAGAGAGGGGACGAATCTGATTATTACACTCCCGAAGAACCGGCGCCTAGTCATCCAGTAGCGTTATATGAGAATACAAATTCGACTGAATCGGTAGACAGTACACCTCAAAAATTGCCTGGTACTCCGTTATCGCACGCAAGTGCCCGAAGTAGTGGTGATAGTTACACCAGCGGTTCTAGCACTCGTAGGCTGTTAGTTGTGGACACTACAAATTTGCCGTTAGATAGAGCCATCAACATTTAATAATCTATAGTTTTTTTTACAAAATGGAGTTGTGCATTATTTTAAATAATTTAAGAAAAGAATCTCGTTTTTAAATATTGTAAGTTTGTATTATAATGGTGTTGGAGCTGTCACAATTTATTTGCTTATTTTAAACTAAAAGACACTGCAAATTTTTAAAATTTAGTCTAAGTGTGAAAATTTAAAAAAAAATAATAAATTTTGTCTTTTTATTCTTGCAACTATTGAATGCACCTTTCCTAGTTCGTAAAAAAGTCTAAATTACTTTTACAAATTACACTGCATGGTTTTACCAGAGTTAGATTGAAGATTTCAGCATATTATCTGGTTGGCAGTTTGCTATGACAACGTAACATTTTAAGTAAGGTAAAAATCAACGAATAATAGAAAATCTATTGTAACTTTAAGCACCAGCTTTTCAGCAAGCGGAAATCGAATCTAAGAGCAAGAGGGCATTCTAGATAAATGGGTGATACATCTATAACTATATAAAATCACTACATTTTGTTCTTCGCGAAACGCTCGCTTGTGACAAATTTTAATTATATATTTTAGAATTTCCAAGCTCAAGCTAATTCTTCTTCAATTTCTTCGTTATTAATATAAGCTATGGAGGGGGCTGTAGCGTCTATAGCAAAATCTCCTAACCCCCGTAGTTCTGCCACTACTTGAAAAAACGGGAGCGGTGCTGCTGATTGGCACACGGATGCTACAGAATAAAAATACCAAAACAAAACTAACGATTTAGGTTTGCTAATTACTCGGAAGCTGAGAAGAAATGTTGAAAAATATAGTAATATAACTTTGCGCCTACGTTACCACGAGTACGCACTGCTATTGGTAGTAGCTACCATCATTAGATTAGTATGACGTAGATGCCAAGTTAGACTATGCCCACGATACTAAAACTGTAGTTTCTGTAAATTTATAGTATCATGGACTATGCCTAACCATTCGCTATACAGTGAGGGGGTTTTAATAAGTACGAATCACTCAACCACCCCGTTATAGGTAGAGTTCTCCATGAAATTTGAAGCTATGAAGATATTTTCAGTAAAATTGATTTCCTTAAAGCAAACTTTCAATCAACAGAGGTGGGAGGGCCAAGCACCCGAGTTGAAGGTATTCTTTTTTACCAAAATTGATAACTTATGTTCAAAAACTACTGTAATAATAAAAGCAAAAAATTCTTCAAATCAAGCAGTGAATAATTAATTACATATATTCCCAAAAAGTTATTACATATTTGTGCAAAATACTGAAGTCAGAAACTTGAAATTGAAGCAATCGCCTTGGCCTATTTCGTTTCCCATTTCTGCACAGCTTCCAATTAAGAATCTCTTAAAAAATAAAAATATTTTAAAGAAAATGTTCATACTTGCAACATCAATAAAAAAGGTTTGGGAGCACTGGAAGGATAATATTAAAAATCGAGTAAATAAAAGTTGGTATTTAATAATTGTCAAAAAAACTCTTTACAAGCTTGCCGCATTGTGATTATCTTCTTGGTGCTTTTTCCATGCAGCCAAAGGTCCATGCTCAGGACGATATTGAACATTAGCTCCATCGTACGACAAACGTCCTGCGGAACGTAAATCTTCAAATTCTTGACGTTCGTATTTAGTGAAACCCCATTTCTTGGAGACGTGGATCTTTTGACGTCCTGGGAACTTGAACTTGGCACGACGGAGAGCCTCGATCACTTGAGCCTTGAAACGATCACTCGAACGCACACTCATGATGGGTTGACCAATACGAACTCGTGCAACTGTGCCTTGTGGTTTGCCGAAAGCACCACGCATTCCAGTTTGGAGCCTACAAAAAGTTAGGTTAGGTTGGAATTGTCACTTAAGAATAAGAAAAATCTACCTATCAGCTCCAGCGCACGACAACATCTTGTTGATTCTGATAACGTGGAAAGGATGGAGTCTCATACGGATGTGGAACTGATCCTTGCCACAATTCTTTACCAAATATTTGTTGCAGCAAATACGTCCGGCTTCCAGAGCTTCGGAGCTAAGCTGTTCATATTCGTCGGACACCAAATGCACGCACAAGGGAAAGTCGTCCACGCAGGCCTTCTTTTTACCCAAATCGAAAATACGAATTTTGGGATCTGGTACACCACGACAGAACCGTGATTTTGGGTAAGGTTTGTTTTTACAATAGCGATAACTAAACAAATAGAAGGTCCAAATTAGTTATAACAAGCAAAATTAAAATTTCGTCAAACTTACCATCTCGCCGGACGTCGACCCATCGTGTTCTGAAAAATAAATACAGAATCAACAATTTGCACGTCTGAAGTTTCAAAATAAATACGACGCTTTTAAAAAACCTACAGGATTGTCGTAAAATTTTAAGAAATATGTTGCAACTTACCTTCTCTGTGAAACACACTGGGAAAGAACGTGTTCGTAATAATTCCAAGTATTGCCACCGCGTCGTACCAACTATTACCGCAAGAGCATGCGATGTTACTAGATGCAACCGCGGGTAATTCGAATTTATATGTATTTGGGCGATGCATGTAATGGCAAATTAAAAAATTGCATTTCATTTATTTTGGGTTAGAAAACACACAGAGTGATTTAAAAATAAAGTAAACGTAATATTATGTGATTTAAAATGAAAAAGATAGATATTTGTACAGTACTTTCCCATCATTTTGACAGAGCTTGCAAGGTGCTGTTCCACTCAATTCCATTTTACTTTGGATGTTCGGCTTATTACATTAAAATTGTTTTGAATTTTTTTTACCTGATTTAATTTTTACTTTAATCATCCTAGGCTTACTAGGTTTTTCGATTGTACGTTAAAGCTATTTGGATCTGATTTGGTACTGAAGGTTTCATTAAATATTTGTCGGTCTCCAAAGTGTTGGCACGCCACTGATCAGCTCATGTTGGTAACCAAAGTAAATAGTAAAAATAATGGGTAAATTTTATTTACCTTGGTTGGTAACAATTTGGAAGCAGTGGGCACTCAGTGGTACTAACTCCATCATCTAATCAGTTGTTGCTTATGGTTATTTACTTCCATTATTTTGAATTTGGTCCGTTTTCTGCAGCTAGCGATATATTTTGTGAATAATTATAGTTTTTCAAGTAAGTGCGTATTTGAATTCTTGCTAAATGGCCGAAAGATCTATTAAAAATCGAAATATGCAGTAGCTGCGTATTTTAAATATTTCATGTTTGAAATCATGTATTTCTAGAATAATCGCTAGTTTTCCACAATTTTAGAACAAATTCAAACACAAAAAATATTTAATTCACTCATTTAATTTGAATATTGTGCAAATCCAAATCTTATTGGGGGATTCCCATATTCTAATTTTGCAGGATTTACTTTGTTAGTGCAACGTCATTTAAATAAATAAAGTATTGAGAAACCCATGGATAAGGGTGAGGAAGAGCGATCGAAACAAAAAAATACCATTGGTTGTTCTGGGTTTTACATCATGCAAATTCACAATATAACCTCACTAATATGACGTATAATCATTATTACATTGATTTCTTCGCATTTGAGAGTTGGTCTAGTACACCTAGTCCCCTGAATGTGAGGGGGTCACAAATTTTCTAGAGTTGTGGTTAGGATTTCACAATAGGCGCTGGATCGAGCGATTCAGTCAATGGCGACGACATCAGGCTTCTGAGCTTATCTTACAATCCCGTTGCCCGGTTTTATTCCACCAGACTCATTACCACTAGGGCTTTAATTTTTTCCAGGAAGCTTGATCGATTGGTTTGTCGAGATGAGGGAGGGTGGGTCTTTTCTTACAGAAGTATTTGATGAGTCTGCAAGCCGAAGGATTTTGAACAGAAAATTTAATCCTATATTCATATATTGCACTAATCATATATTGCATAGCAATAACCATCCAGACGTGAAGCAAAGTAAATAGAATACCTCAGACATGAAGTATATTTTAGATCTGTACTGTACAATTAGTATCTACGTACATAGAAATTTATCGTGGATTGTCTTGTTTCAGGAAATTATGGCTACAGTACCTAATTACGAAGAATTTAAAAGTTCATCCACAACAATATTTAATAAAATTAAATTTCATCACACGTGGACGATACATAATTTTAGCGCTTATATCGATGTAAGCGAGAGTAAAATTGTGTCTCCCATATTTTCAGATGGCACCAAGAATGAATTGAAATGGCGTTTGGAAATCAATTCTAAGGGCTGGAATTATTCAAACATTGAAAGTTACATGACCTTAAAAGTATTTCTACTTTCAAAAATTTTTAATAAATTGAACGCTCTGGTTCAAGTCAGTATTTTAAACGAAAATCTCCGGAACATACATAAACAAACAAACAAAGTGAAATTTTCTGAGTCACATATGTCGCATAGTTTTGATATGTTCATTTCAAACGTTCCATTACCTGTAAGGGTTTCAATCAGTTATCTTACATACCCAATAATAAATTAACCATATTATGTGAGATTGAGATCTTGAAGGTGGAAAGCAATGAGAATATATCAATTAAACCTTAAACACCGAATCATTTGGGACGTTTATTGTTTGAAAACCACGATTTTTAATGTTACATTTTCCGTTGATGAAAAAGAACTTGTAGCTCTTAGAGCAATTTTAGTTCATAAAGTCCAGTGTTTGAAGCAATGTTCACGCATGACATGAAAGAAAAAAAAAGCAGCCGGATCGTAATTAAGGATGTGGACTATGAAGTTTTGAAAGAAATGTTGCGCTTCATTTATACCAACGAAATTCCTAACATCAAAGAAATGGCCGATCGGTTGTTAATTGCAGCTGATAAATACGGACTTGACAATTTAAAACAAAGATGCGAAGAATATATGATTCAAAATTTATCTGTTGAAAATGCTGCTCAATATTTCGTAGTGGCAGATCAACATAATGTAAATAAACTAAAAATTTACGCAAATACTTTCATTAAGGCTAATGTCCTAGAAGTTGGTCAAACTACAGGATTTAAATCTGTTTTTAATACACATGTTCTTTTGTTTTTACCAATGATGGATGAGTTGCAATAATTATATTTGTTTTTAATTTTGGCTAATTTTATTCTGTGCTTTTGTGAAAATAAATTGCTTTAATTTGAAAATCAGTCTAATTATTTAATAAACCAAAAGTTATTAATGAAAAATATTTTATTGAACTAAACTGTTGAATTTTAGGGCAAAATAGTATAGCTTTTCTGCTTAAAACAGTTGAATTGTTGAAGAAACAGTTTAATAGCATTGAAAAACCTGCTGAATTCTGTAATAAACAATAATTGAAATTTTTAAATAAAAACAAATAAATTATTTAACCAAAAACACATTATTAAACTAAAATATAATATAATTGAATTATTGAAAAAAAATAATTGAATTATTGAACAAAACAGCTGAATTACTGAACTAACCAGTCAAACTGTTGAACAAAACAATTGAATCGTTAAAGAAACGGTTGAATTTCATTTATCAAATCAAAAATATTTGAATTGTTAATTGAACTAAACAGCTGAATTATTGAACAAAACAACTGAATATATTCAACAGTTGAATTATTTAATAAAACAGTTAAATTTTATGACAAAGGAATTACCCTATTGAAAGCACAGGTTATAAAAAATAATAATGGATACATTTAAAAATTTAGTTAGAAAATTTTTATTGTCAAACTAAAGTCCAATTTCTTGAATAAAAATTATACAGTTGGAATATTTTTTAAATGTTTTTCAAGAAATACAACCCCATTGATTATACTATCCACTTCATTGTGAATTCCTGCAAGCGAGTGAACATCGTCGTACACGTTCATCCTAAAAAACAGGGTTTCATATTTCCAACTCGAGAAGTAGCTCAGATTAAAGGAACTTACTCGACTGTTCTGTTTAACTTCTTCAGTATATGGTAATATTCGATAGAAGGTTGCGCTGGAACTCTCAAATCTTTTGAACCAATCTGAAATAGAACTGCAGAACGATCGTATTGAGCACTGGGCAGGGGCGACATCTGCTTGAGTTTGTGGATTTGCTCCAATTTCATTTCTCCATTTGGATTATATTCGTAGCCGCATTCCACAAACGCCCTGAAATGTAACCAAATGAAATGCAAAGAAGGACATGTGGCGGAGTCGACTACCAATCGGGGATGTCTGAAATGATGGCTTGCACTGCAAGGTCAACGACTGGGTTACGTGAAACGGCAACTTTATACAACTCCGGATATTTTATACACAAGTGGTGAATGATGAAACCACCATGTGAGCCGACCACACAACCAACCTACCGTCATCCAAGTGAGGATACATTTTCAACACCTTCTGAGTGACCAAGTAACAATCATTAATATCCGCTTCCCCAATTTTACCCAGCAAGTAATTCAGACTATTCTCTCCTGCTCCAACCGACCCGCGATAGTTAACTAAAACGACTCCATAACCGTGCGACAGGAACATCCCCAGATCCAAAAACAAATGACTGGTAAATGCGGAATGAGGTCCACCATGCGGATAAACAATCAATGGAAATTCTTTATCTTTTCCGCTTTTTGGACCCACGTAAATTCCGGTAAAATTATCTGAAACATAACAACTTAATTTTTATTTCAAACCGGGAGAAAACCGCAGCTAACCGACGTCGTCTTCGACATCTTCGTATTTGCACTTGATGTATTCGTAGGTTATATCTTTAAACAGGTCGATTTCTTCCGTTTTCGTTAGATTCACAAAAACCACCGAATTTTCTTGTCCCTTGTTCGGTAACTTTGCCATCGCCAAAATATCTGGGATAAGAAAATTTCGTCTGTTAACCAAAATTAAGTCGTTGTGAACGTCTAGAACGACCAAGTTTCCGTAAGGATGTTCCAATTCAGTCAGTGTCCCATCATCTTGAAAAGAATTCTTTAGAAAACTTACTTTTTTTTCTTACTTTTAAATACCTAAATTGAGGACATAAGTCTTTTGGATGTCTTTTTGAATAGCAGTGAACAACAGACGATTGTTGGACGCCCAACAACGCTTGGGGAAGCCACAATTGTAAAGGCCATAGAATGACCGATCATCGTTGATTTTTATTTTTGTTTCAACCAGTCCGATCACTACAGTTGGATCTGTTGGCTTAAAAAGAGGAAAACATTGGAAGAAAAAGAAAAAATATGGTCAACTCACCTCGCTTGGTAGCGGATACGTAACTTTCACAAGTTCCGCACCGGCATTGTGTGGACCCCCCGAATTTCGTTGCAACCACAATAAAGTCTTTCCATCTGGAGAGAATATGGGCGAGCCAACCGATTTGCTTTGATACAATTTTTCTAACGCTAAAACAAATAAAAATTATTTGTATAAATTAACAAGCTAAGCAAACATGGAATTAAAATTATTTCAGTTTATTTGCAAACTAGTCAGGTACACCTCCACTGTATTTTCAACGTCGAGTAGAAGATCTAACGCTGAAAGCTTATGGAATAATTTTAATTATGTTTGCTGAGCTTGTTATTTTTAAATTTAAAATTGTTCTAGGTTTGGTTTCCCAAATTCTACCTTCATTCGAGTCCCCAGTCGAAGTGGAAGGAGCAATTCGGGAGCCGTGCGATAATTCGGCGTAGTTTCCTTCAAAATCAACTTTAAAAATCACGCTGGGCCGGTTGGTGCAGTAAATAAGACCCAATTTACGTGGTTTCATGTAATATCCAACACCCACAATGTGGGAACCGTCGGGGGCCCAAGTGGGACATACAGGAAACACGTGTTCGGGAATTCCTTTCAAAAGTGTAAACTGATCGTCCTTCAGGTTGTAAACCACGAGTACAGACTTCTTTTTCGAATTCATTTGTTCTCCCCAACTTTGTTTGTAACGATATTGTTGCCCCTAAAACAAAAATTGCCCAGTTGGATAGAAAGAAAATACTTTCGGTTAAAACAATTTTTAACTCTAATTTTACACGCGAATTAATCTACTGCGCATCGCGAATTGTTGGCAAAATCCTTACCACTACGGTTTTTTCGTCATCCACATTGAGTTTCTTGTAAAAAGGTTCCATTTTAGGCGGTTTTTCTTCGGCAACGTAAATTACCTTCGTTTCATCCGGCGACCATTTCAAAGAACCGTGTTCCTCTTAAAATAAAAAAAAATAAAAATAGCCAAAGACGGCGAAAACCCTAAATTACCATCACAGTAAATCTCTCCGTGGAGGTCTCGCGCGGCTAGGTCGATACTTTGAACGAAATTTATATCGGTCCAAATTTCCAAGTACAGTGATCCGTCGCCATTTTTACCGGGGCATTCGCGGATGATTGCACGGTACTTTCCCGAAGGAGAAACTACCATTTGTTGCCTGAAAATGTAACGGTGACAGTGAAAATGTAACAGTTATAATTTAATTCTTACTGTCCCGTGATGTCAACCGACGGTAATTGGTAGGTCTTTTCAATTTTTTCATTAATCACGTGGTATGCTACGTATCTGCACATTTTTCCGCGTTCCAAATTGCGCTGACTCCAAACCGAGTGGATTGCGGTATCGTTTTTGACCAATTGGGCAGATGTTAAACTGGAACATCTTGCTAATTCGTGGTAATTTTTTATTGTTTCGCTTACTTCCTGAAAATTAAATTATTTTTCAAATAAAATGAAAACTCGCAACTCCCAATAGGGCGAACCCAAGGTATTCGAATGAATTTTTAAATTTTTAATGTTGCCCTGGCAACAAGTTGCTACCAGAACCAACACACCAATTCTCAAGGTTAAGCGGCCTGAAGGCCGCACTTAGGAAAATAATATTGAATTATAAAAGAAATATAACCAAAATCGTAAATTTTCAGATTTGTTTGCAAATTACCCTGACGACGACAGATCGGCTTGGTGGTTAGCGCGATCAATTGATCGCCGAGGTACCGAGTTCAAATCCAGGGAGAACCTAACTTTCTTATGACCATCTCAGTGCTTCGGAGAGCATCTAAAGACAGCGGTCCCCTGTGCTGCCGACTGCCAGCAAAGTTTTGATAAATATTAAAGCAATGGCATGTAAATCGCCAAACCTTAAAATAGTCAATTTAGCAGTCGTAAGAACAGCCTTAAGAGTAAATAAAAAGGGTGAAGGGGAAATTTGTCGGTCATTTTCGATTTTCCCCACTCTTCATTAATTGTCATTAGATTTGTTTATCGCCTACAATATTGAAAGGGGGGGATTCTCTCTTTTCTCTGCCGTCAAAAGTGGGACGTGTGTTCCTTCTTTATCGACATTTATTAAAAAAATGATCGAACATAAAGAAATTCAGTTGTCGATTGAGGCAGTGGCGTAGCGTGGTTCGAAGGGCAGCATTTTAAGGCACTACTTCTTCGGAATTGATGGGACGTGTGCCCACTGCTTTCAAAGAAGTAAACAATGCTGTGGGGCTTCTAGAAATTACTGTATTGTTTTTTAAAAGTAAAGCGCAAAGTAGAAAGTACGGTTACAGAGACCGAGAGGGTCTGTGCCAGTGCCTGTGTAAATGTAATGAAAAAATTATTGTAAAATTGAAAATCAAGAAATTCATCAAAATTAAAATAATTTGCTATCTTTAATTTCTTCTTCGAGTGCCATACACTTTACAGTGCGTAGGCGATCGATTTAGCCGAAGCCAAGCTGACCCTACCGAGAAATATAATCAATGTGGTGGTTTCCCGTTGCCTTCTCCACAGTCCAAAGATTGATATCGGACCTTTGATCACAGCAGCATATCCGACGCGACCAGGACTTGAACCGTGATCTCTCGTTTCCTAGTCGGCGGTGTATACTTTGCAGTATCCTGCTGGTTATCTTTAATTTAAAAAGTCAAAATTTAAGTAAATAATATCAATAACCCAAACTGAAAACCACAGTCCTCGAGACCGGGGGGTCTGGGGTGTGGAGCACCCCCCAGCTATACTTAAATTGTAATGGATAAATTTGCGAACTTATGGCCTTCAATATCAAATGATCAAAGAGTAACAACAAAATGAAAGACAGCAAAACAGTTTAAGGAGTAAAAGGAATTAGATATGGCATTGTTCCGAAGAAAACTAATGCGGTGTCATATTTGCTTCTTCATTATTTGTATTACGAACTAGGCAGTTTATTTTTATCAAGTTTTCATTAATTAGTGCACAAAGGTCGTGATCAGAATCGACGCTCAGTTTCCCAAAAATATAAATTAAAATTTTAAATTAACTGCGATTACCTGAGCCGGTCGTGTAGAAAACCGTCGCACGGCTACACGGGAGGGTGGCACTAAAAGTCGATAAACTATAAAACTGCCTTTAAGTACCATAATTCTTTTAAATTGGCCCTTTAAATTTGGACGTAATAATTTAGAAACACCCTGTATATAATTTATAAAATTAAGTCGGCAAAAAAGTAACCCAAGTAACAAAATCACATAAACGAAAAAAATCCACTTAAATAAATAATAAGATTTGATTGTAAAAATGATAATTTGTAGTATAAAAATTAAAAAATTCGATTAGAGGTGGCTCCGGTACCAACTAAATAAAAATTATTGTTTACTTTGTATAAAATAAACACAAACCTTGCGAAATTCCATTATTGGCATCAACACTGAAATAATATTTAAAGTGTCACTAAAGTAATGAAACTAAAGCAATTGATAAGACAAAATAATTAAAGGAAATAAGCGGCGAAACAAAAACCGGCATGAAAGTCAAAATTGAACTGTCATATTTGTTTAGGGATTTTACGAAGTGGGGCGATTGGCAGCAGTTGGTTCGCGAACCGATATGAAGTAATGTCGTCACGATTACACATGTGTAAATTTTTGCAGGCAAATGCCACCTTTACGGTAACATTCTCGCGATAAGATATTTATTATTTATTTGTTCCGTCAAAATAGAGATAAGAAAAAATTTTTGTTGCGCGGATACGTGTTTTGTAGTGTCGTTTATGTGATTTTTAGTTACACCCCCCACATACACACGTCCTCGCAGGCAGGATACTTGCAATTTAAAATTGATCGTCGAGGGGCGTTTTGATTTCGATTTTGGATAAAATGGTCAAAAATGTGATCGTGATACAAGAAGATATTGGATGATTTATTACGAATTTAAGTAAGTGTTACTGCATCTTGGCGTAGCGCCAACAAAACCGCATAAAGAGCACACCCACAAACACCTGCTTAACAAAATCAATTTGCTTGGTTATTTAATAAAACCATGGTGTTTAGAACAACATCTTATTTCGTTAACCACCCTGCCCGATTATTTGCCCCCCGTCCGAAATTTGCTGCACTTCACCTAGAATTTTTCTCGACCAAGTCCTGCAAATTTTTGCGTTAGGTAATTGTTCCAGATCTCTTGATCTAAATTGGATCGGCTTCTATTTTTAAGGTGCATGCCTCAAATTGTCACAATTACTGGGTACTTTTTTTGCCATCCATATTAAGATTCCAGAAAACAATTTTACTTCATCCAAGGTCGAATTTTTAATAGTTTTTTCAATGTTTATTTTCGTTCTGGTGGTTTTTTATTGGGTTAATTTGGATTTGACTTGTCACCGGGTCAAATTTCCTCAACCTCGCTTTGGTTCACTTGTTTTTCGATTTTAGGTTGCTATACTCGCGTTTACGAAAGAACGACCCGCTAATCTGACGTCTCGCAGAATTTTGACATATTTGGTTTGTGTGATAAGAAATGGCACGATTACTTGCCGATGAGATATTCCCGGTTTAATCGAATATCAAAGGAAACACCACCAAGGTCGGCTGATAGGGGTTTCCTGTAAACCGGATTCGCTTAATAACAAAAGTGTGACAAGGTTGTTCCAAAATTAAGTATGATGCTGTCATCATCGGGGGCAGACTGGTCACCGGAGAATGCGGTAAAATTCGTCTGGGAGTGAAGTTCTCATGTAGTATCTCTTATCATTAATGTTAAAAAATTTCTGCAAATTTGGATAAAAAAAAACTGTATCTTCAATATCTTGATAAAGCAATTCAGGAGTTTTAGCTGTTTTTATTTGTCTACTCCATGAATTTTTAACTACCTACAGTAGGAATAATGTAACTTGGCACCTACGTCATAAAACTAATAAAATAATTTTTACGTTGTCCATTCCGCACGATGATACCTGGGACCAGCAGGTAGACATTATTTGATAGCAACTCTCGAAAAAGCTTTAAAAATGTTAATTGAGAGCACTGAGAGATCTAGGATTAATTTAAAGAGGAGGGGGGGTGAAACAATTATAAATGTTAAATTTGAAAATCCAACTTTTATCGTAATATAGAAATAGAATTTATAAACGGCGGGGAGGTTTAAATTACAAAGTTTTGTTCAATAATATTTCTTCTGCATTATTTAACAAATTTAGTTGATTTGTTTAACAATTTAATTGATTTAGTAATTCAATTGTTTTTGGTTCAAAAGTTCAATTATTTTTTGTTCAACAATGCAATGAAACTATTTTGGTTTAGTCATTCAATTGTTTTTGGTTCAAAAATGTAATTGTTTTTTATTCATCAATTTAATTACTGTTTTCGATTCAATAATTTAATTTGTTTTATTGATATAATAATGCATTTGTTTTTGGTTCAAAAATTTAATTGTTTTTTATTCAACAATTTAACGGTTTTATTCAATAATTCTGCTGTATTAATTAACAGATTTTGCTGATTTATTTAACAATTCTATTGTTTTTGGTTCAAAACTTCCATTATTTTTTATTCAACTGTTTTGTGCAGTAATGTAACTTTTTATTTTTTTGCTCAATAATTCAATTAGTTTTGGTTAAATAATTTAATTGTTTTATTTTGATTTAGTAATTCATTTGTTTTTGGTTCAAAAATTAAACTATTTTTGGTTCAACAATTCAATTATTACGTACCATTTTCTTCCAACAATTCAACTGTTTTGTTTTTTGTTCAAAAGTTCTAATTATTTTTTTTTAACAATTCTGTACCAAATGTAACTAGTACCCACATATTTAATTTATTTTGCTCAATAATTCAATTATTTTTGGTTCAAAAGTTCAATTATTTTTTGTTCAACAATTCAACTGTTTTGTGCAGAAATGTAACTTTTTAATTTATTTTGGTTTAATAATTCAATTGTTTTTGGTTCAAAAATTTAGTTAATTTTTGGATCAACAATTCAATTGTTACGTACGTTGAACAATTCAACCATTTTATTCAACAATTCGGCTATTTTGTTTAATAACTCTGCTGTATTATTTAACAAATTCAACTGTTTTATTTAACAAATCGATTATTTTTGATTCAATAATTTAATTTTTGTTTTATTGTTTTAGTAATTCAGTTGTTTTTGGTTTAAAAGTTCAATTATTTTTTGTTTAACAATTCAACTGTTTTGTATAGAAATGCAACTTTAAAATTGTTTTGGTCAATTATTTTTAGGTAAATAATTTAATTGTTTTATTTTAGTTTAGAAATTCGATTGTTTTTTGTTAAATAATTTAATTGTTTTATTTTGGTTTGGTAATTCAATTGTTTTTGGTAAATTTAGTTAATTTTTGGATCAACAATTCAATTGTTATCCACTCTTATCTTAGTCAGCCAATATTCGCTCACTGCTGGACATAAGCCTCTCTCAAGCCCCCCTCTAACCTCTCTCTAAAGAATTGGCTTGGTTCTCCTGAGAAGTTTTGGCAGTTACACACCGCGATTGCCGAATGCGTTAACCTGAAAGACGGTCAGAATACAATTCTCCCATCCGGATTCGAACCGGGGTGCTCGGCTTAGTAATTGACGCACTTAAGCGTCAAGTCGCGACCGTCTTCCGTTATACAGTAGTCCCTCTATAATTCGGCATCTCACTTTTTCGGCCTTCCCACTAATCCGGCGTTTTTATAACCTTCTCGAGACAACTGGCTGCTTGTCACGCGGTCAATGACTGCTGTATCAGTCTGTTCCGTGTTGTGCTAAGTCGCTAACATGCTGTAGTTCATTAGTGTATATTTTGTATATACTATGTATTACATAAATATATGTATGCAATAAAGCATAGCTTTTGACGTTTAAATGCGTCATTATTAGTGGTTTCCAGTAATCCGGCGTTTTCGGTAATCTGTCAGTACTCTGGTCCGATATCTGCCGGATTACTGAGAGACCACTGAACAATTCAACACTTTTCTTCAACAATTCAGCTGTTTTGTTTAATAACTTTGCTGTATTATTTAACAAATCAATTATTTTTGATTCAATAATTAAATTACTGTTTTATTGATTTAGTAATTCAACTGTTTTGTCTAAAAATGCAACTTTAAATTTGTTTTGGTCAATAATTTTTAATTAATTTGGTTTAAATAATTTAATTGTTTTATTTTGGTTTAGTAATTCAATTGTTTTGGTTCAAAAGTTTAATTATTTTTTGTTCAACAATTCAAATTGTTACTTACCTATGTTAAACAATTCGACCATTTTCTTCAACAAACAATCCTTGTTTAATCAATTCACCTGTTTTGTTCTATAATTCTGCTGTATTATTGCAATAATTTAATTATTCTTTTATTGATTTAGTACCTCAATTGTTTTTGGTTCAAACGTTTCATTATTTTTTTTCAACAATTCAACTGTTTTATCTTTTGGTTTAGTAATTCAATTGTTTTTGGTTCAAAAATTTAATTATTTTTGATTCAACAATTGAATTGTTACGTATTTTGAACAATTCAACCATTTTCATCAAGAATTCAACTGTTTTATTTAATAATTCTGCTGTATTATTTAACAAATTCGATAGTTTTTTGTTCAAAAGTTCTATTTTTTTTTCAACGGTTCAACTGTTTTGTACAACATTGAAACTATTTTGTTCAAAAAATAATGCAACTTTTTAATTTATTTTGCTCAATAATTCAATTTTTTGGATAAATAATTTAATTATTTTTTGTTCAACAATTCAACTGTCTTTCAACAAGTTGACTGTTTCGTTTGACAATTTAACTATTTTGTTAAATAATTTAAATGTTTTGTTTAATAATTCAATAATTATTTTTGACATTTTTTTGGTTTTGATTCTACAATTCAGTTGTTACGGTTAACAGTTTACCTATTTTTAGGCAATAATTAATCTAAATTTGAGTTTTGTTTACCAAGTCAAGGAAAATTATCAATTTAATCAGGGAAAACGTGGAGAACTTTTTTCCCTACGGAGTTGTCGTAACATGAATTTAGAAGATTGTTGGCACGCCACCGGAATCGAATCTAGTACACTATCCCAAGTTAAGTTTTATCTTGATATTTGTTGGCGAACATGCCAAATAGAAATTTTTATCTTAAAATTAAAAACAAATCCTCCGGCGTTTTAAATGAGGCTATTGATGCTAGCAGAGGAAATATTGACAACAGGTGGCGCAACAATATAAAAACAATAAAATGAATACATTCGAAATTACGACAATTCGGCCTATCCAACATGCTTTTGTTTTGATTCAGTTATTATAATAAAGAAACAAATCGCCTGCGGCGCATTTGTAAACAATTGGCTTGGGTTTTAACTGATTTTCTGACGGATTTCTCTATTTAAGAGTGCCATCTTGGTTTTGTACTTACTAAACGATGCGAATATCGTCTGTTGTATGAAACCTTGCAACCTCAGCACGGACGCTCGGCCCATTGGCTCATTTATTTATGTTTTAATGCTTTATTTGTTGCATCTATGTTCCAAGGCAATGTTTAGTACTAAGATTTTTGGCACCTACATCATACTAACCTAACCAATGACTGTAGTTGCTTGCGCGATGACGTAGATGCTAAGTTATATTATTTCTACTATAATTAACTTTGATCATTCGACTACAGATTTAACAAAATAATAAGTAAGTCACAAAAGTTGCTTTTGCGGGCAAGATAACGGAAATTAATGATTAATTGACGATACGGGTATAAACTCGCCGTGTTTGAGTGCTTTCCCTATTTTCGCCAAATTTATGTCCCTCATTTCCTGCAAAGTATTATGTTTTATGTAAATTTTGTGTTTTGGTGGTAAAACTTTTGTCTGTGGTAGCCGAACTTCCGCCTGATAATAAAATTTTATTTGCTGCACCTAGCACTCGTAGTGTAAAATTCTGAACAGGTTCAGTCTCTGCAACCTGGAGTTTTGGAGGAAATTTGATCGATGCACCGTTGCTACTCACTTACCTACCACCCTAGACATTTATTTGACAAAATAATTAAGGTAGGGTGTGTTGAGTCAGTGCTTACTTTGTAACGAGAAAGTCTACAATTATTGATCTTGAGCAAGTACCGAAGAGTCGATAAGAAAATGCCCCATTACGACCGAGTAAGTTATTTTGTAGCCAACAGCAAATTTCCCCATTTCCTATTAATGTGCTAACTTTTTATGTAGTTTAGGTGTTGTATTTTGTGTTGTTATTGTTTTGTTTTTACCCCAGGTGTGTGTTGGTTTGTCCCTTTCCTTGCCATGGACGGCGGTGGCGGCCGGAGGAGAGTGGTACCCAAATCGTCTGCAGAAGATCAAGCTCTCGATTTGATTGCCAAAGAGGTGAGCACTAACATGTACCAAACTTTTTTATATTTTTTAAAAAATATTATTTGTACCATGTACTTTCTCCGTAATTGTACCTACGCATGTTTTAAATTTTCCAAAATTTGTAATTTTTTCAATTGCCAATTTTCAAAATTAGGCGTGCCAATTACTGCTCTGTCGGAGCAAGGCGATTATTTGGCCTGCTGCATGAGCAATAAAAAAAATCGCAATTAAATTATAATTGGCGATAATAAAATTTAAGTGCTACTTATGCCATCTACGTAGTACATAAGTGCTCTGGTCGACTTTCTTTTGTTTTCTAATTTTTATTATCAGTTTGTTTATTTATTTACGATTATTGCGTGCAGTTGGAGCAATTTAATTTACATTATGTACTTTAAGCTGCTCACTTGTTGGGCGCCACTGATAAAAACCGACTTTTTTTATTATTTCAAAATAAACGAACAAATTATCGATTTATTGGTGCGGGTTCGGAACCGTGCCTCTTTGGGGGTGAGAAATCACCCAAATGGTCCGGGAACTACAAATATTTATCGCAAAAAAGAATCGTGATTTAAATTTTAAACGTAATAATAAAAAAAATTAACGGGACGTAACGCTTTTATTTTCATTGTTTGGGTTATTTATAGTTTTATTTGTTGTTGTGTTGAAAATAAATTGAATGCTTTTAATGCACCATTAGCCGGTTCCGGGTTGGAAATTTTAATGAAATTCTTTGAAGAAAAAAATATTTTGATACCTATTAATAAAAGAACCCCCCCCCCTTCTCTAGGGTAGAGAAGGTAGAAAGTGTTTCTTCCCCTTTTTTAGGGAATTAAAAAAAGGTCTTGGGTAGTTTTAAAAGGTAAAACCCTAAAATTGTTTCTGATTGTTACATTTCTACCTCCTCTCTGCTCGAGGCTTAGTTTCAAGGGTTTTCGGGCAGCTAGGCCGGTGGTTAATGTTTTAAAATATCAGGACCGGCTTGCAGTAATAGAGAAATCGGGTGGGGTGGCCGCAAAACTTTTAGTCATGTTTTTATTACCCTTCTAAGCTAAATTAAAGTTATATTTATGTGCGGAAAAAGGCTGTACACCTCCACACTGTTGACCACAATTTCCTGAGAAATATCCAGTGTTGCCAAGTCTTAAATTTATATTTCTTTTGTAAAATTCCTAGATTTCTCAACTACGCTCAATTTTTGCTAATGTTTTCCTCAATTTTCAAAAACTCTTCTACAGCCATGATATTATTCTACAGCTATAGAAAGTAGTATCGTTCAGCCGACTCTAGGAGATCGCGCAGATCCCGGCCCAACCAAGAACCCCTTCCGACCAAATGTCGGCTCTAATCGGAAAATAGGCAAGAGGGGGGGGGTAGAGGACAAGCGCTAAATGATAAGTCCGCCAGAGTTAATCTTGCCTAGCTAAATCCGCGACAGCGGATCAATGGCTGAGCGCAGACCTGGCGAACTAAAACGGATACGATTTCTTATAAAAACGCCTAGAAGGCAAACAATTGAAGACGGGGAGTATGGGGCTAAGCTCCGGTATCCGATTCAGGATCTGACCTGACCGACTCTAGGGTGACTAACACTTGGATGTTAATTACTCAAATTTACCATAAATAATTTTTAAATATTCAAATCTACCGGAGGAATTTACGAAAATTTCTCAGATTTCAGCAAAAATTTAAAGAAAATCCCTTTTGTTCCCTTAACAAGTGAAATTTCCCTAGATTTAGTGAAAATTTCTTGCAACTGGCAACCCTGGAAATAGCGCTGTGTACATCGATCTTTTATTAAAACATCGATGGCTGTGTACGCCCACCGTTGGTCACGCAGGAATCTGTATTTTCCAGCCAATGGCAAGTCTCATGACGAACTCTCATGACGTCATCTTCTTCTTCTTCAGGTGCCTATCCGTTACCGGATATTAGCGATCATAAACTTGGCCGAAGCCAAGATGACTTTTCTTGGGGTGTAATTAAAGGGTGGTTTCGTTGCCTTCCCCATAGTCCACAGATCGATATTGGACTTTTGATCACAGCAGTGTATCTAGCGCCAGCATTCGAACCGCGACTTACGCTTCGCAGTCGACCCGTGCATGCTTCGCGCTATACTGCTGGTCGATGACGTCACATGGGAGAATTATCTTTTAGAGGCCGTCCATAAAGGACGTGTGCAATTTTGTCTATATTTTTGCCCCCCTGCCTGCGTTGTTACAATTGGTCACAATCTTTTATTCCCCCCTCTCCGGAACGTTCAATGGTCACAAATCAAGGACCCCCTCATTTACTATCATATTTTAAAATTATAAGAAAAAATGGAATTTTATGCTACTACATTGTAACAACCTTTGTAAATTTTTTCGACTCTTTAACTACCTCCTTATGACTAGATTCTTGACTTAATAGTACTTATCACCTGGCGGGATATTAATTAGAATCGCAAATACTCAAATAGTATATTGTTTTGTAAAGAGTAAAAGTCATGTTAGTTTTTCTTCAAACGAAAAAATGTATCTCTCGAAGTTAAAAATTTATTATTATACTAGAAGAGCTAAGTCGCACTCGAATTCGTTTATGTGTATATTACAATTATACAGATTGTGAGATAAATTTAGACTTGCATAATTTAATTATTATACGCTAGTTACGTAGCTCAGATAGGTGTACGAAGCGCCATCTTCGGGGTGATCTTGGCAATTCACAGACGTACAATTTCAAAGCAATTGTACATGTTTACTTGCAATTTAATACGAAAAATATTGGTAGAATTAAATTTCTCGATTATTTATTATTATGTAATAATTATTGTACGTCTATGTAATGTTTACTATTGCCAATGCGGCGCCACTTGAACTACGCAACTAATAGCGTATTAAATTAATTTTTTATTAAGTTAGTTATTTTTATTTAAAAACGTTGCATGAGAAGGGTTATCTTTTTATATACTCGTACATACAGCAGATTTAATTAAAATAATTACACTTTTACTTTAGTGCCGCCTCTCGTCGGCACAAAAATAAAATTTAACCACAAACGGCAGTAAAGTAAAACAAATGTCTTCACAGAAAAACAAATCGCGTTGAAGGCATGTATTTTTGACACTCAAAGAGAAATTTTATTTTTGTGATTGTTTTTTTTAGATTTTACGATTACCGTCAGTAGAGGGGCTAGCGGAGACCTACCTCACTTTTTCGAAATTTTTGAAATCAACTTGAATTTTTAATGCGTTGGTCTTGTAATGATTTTTGACGTTTTAATTTGCAAGTATCCGCGACAATTCTTTCCTCGTAGGTCTTTAAAATTAAAAAAACTGCAGTAAGAATCGAAGTCGGTACTTTTATGTACAATGAATCTTCCTGGAACGAAGGGGATTTACAATATCACACAATTATCCCGCTCCTTCAGGGGTACATATGTTGTCGTTATTTGCAGCTGGTTGCCATGACTTGCTGTCAATCTAACTGTAATAAGGCTGTAATAACCAGCGACCCATTGCTCTAAACAGCCAATGGACCAATTAGTTATTAAGAACAAATTTGATGCTCGCATCATGTGAATTTTCTTTTATTATTCCTTATAAAACAAATCGATTCGGTCGGGAAGCGTAACCGATCTTTTCGTCTCGATCTTTCGTGCGTATACGCCAAGCCAATCGACCGAACTGTCGAACGTCTTTTCCAATTCAATCTGTAGGTAAATTAATTAAAATAATTTGCCAAAGATGCGCTTGCAGAAGCTTGAAGAATGAAATAAGACAACATCGGCGTCTAAATTTGTATTTCTGGGAGCGCGTATCTGCTTTGGTTTAGTTTAGTTTTAGAAAAGTGACAATTTCCTTGATGCATGTTACTTTTAAAGTGTTATTTTTTCACTCACAAAGAATTCGGTTTCTTCAATTAACTTTTTGTTTAGAACATTTATACACGGAAGTTTAAAATTGTTTGCACGTCATTGTCGAACCCCTTCTTTATTCGGGAGACATTTGTTCGGCTTTATGCTATTTTTGGACCCATTTTTCATTGGGGTTGCTGCTGTAATCTGGTGTTACAACTTCCGTATGATATTCCCCGGGTTATGCACACGAACCACCAGTGAGTTTGAAACATTTGTAGAATGCAATCTTCATTCTGAGGCTTCTGTTTGCACTATTTTTTGTTGCTCAAAAGGAGACGCAATTTTATGATCTCGATGGGAAGGAGGGTTTGGTTCTGGACCCATTTTGCATGTTTAAATTTTAATATCTATTAATGCAATAATTAAAACGCATAGGTGATGATATCCCTCTTCCAATTTTAGAAGTCTGTGGGATTTCAGGCGAACGAACTCGTATGCTTATGGGGGTTTTCTTAATGTATTTAGGTGTTATGTGTGTGTATATGAATACTTCAGTCTTCATCTCGACTTTCCTAGTTGCTAAACGCACTTCAGCCACACGCGCACACGTGGCTTTCGAATAACGAAAAGATCGAAAGCGTGAATTTTTTTTTGAAACGTAACAATTAAACGCTTAATTGCCACGTACTCGCCGGAGGAGCTTAATTGATGTAGTGTGACGAAACTTTTTAGAAATCATTTTTGCAATGAAAATGTGGCACGGTGCTAGTTACTAGTGATATTTAAGCGAATAAACGTTGAAAATGGTCGTCGATTCCAATTTAATCGTAAATACGGATTTGTTAATCCAGTTCAAAAAGGTGCCCTCTCTGGCCGATTGTTTGACGGATGCAGATACTTTTTCGACCCACATCGTGGTCGTAACATCGTGTCGTAAATGGAAAAAACTTGTAAGTTTTCTTTTTTTTTATTGCACAATTAACAACATCTGCTCTTTGATTTCAAATTTTAACTAGGAGATTGAAAATTTTTATGCTTTGTTTGCTTTTTTAAGTCTGACCGACCCGAATAGGTTCCTCAGATTCTGTAATCGATATTTCGGTCTTGTTCTATTTATTCACAATTACTTCAATTATTTGTAGGTACATACTATGTCTCACCGTGACTGGTGGCTACAGCTGCTTAATCAACGTGCAGTAGACGATTATTTTTGTCTATCGCGCTTGAAGTCTCCAATCTTGTCTTTTTGTTGCATTTGCCAGACTTATTAATTAGGGTTCATTAAATTTTGTTCGATTTTTTATACCATCAAATATTTATGTTGTGTTGCAAGAGACAGTGGGATAGATGCTTGTAAATCAACAATCAACCTCTGTTTAGATTTATAAAAACAGAACTATATAGTATGCTGAAACTTCAAAGGAATACCTTTCTGGTAGATTTAAATCTTCAGTAGGGCTTATAGTTTTCTAAAAATAAATAGTAGGTTGGCCTTAGGAACTTTACAAAAAATCTCCTACGGCGCCCTTTTCTAATTCTTTAGAACGACAAAGGACGTTCCAATCCTAGAATTTTTATACTCAAACTTCCTATTATATTATGTACAAGATGACAAAAAATTGTGCAAAATTTTAGAAGTATCATGATGACTTGAGTTATCGCAAGTGCCCCCCTCCCCGCAGTCTATGCAGTGTGTTTTTATTATTCTGACAAATCCGCATCCTTCTTAACTAATGTTTTTAGTCGATTCTTCACTCCTGTAGTCGGAGGTAAATATCACCTACCCTGATAATCAACTGTTTTTGCCAATAATACATTGATATACCAGCCACGAAGACGGCGGCGGCTTTTTATGCGCGGTACAATTGCATACCCGTTAAAATATAAAGCTGAAAAAATTATAATAAAATCGAAAATAAATTAAACGATTGAATATGGTTTTAGTAACCGAAGCGGGGAGGTTATGGAATTTTACAAAAGGTAAATTTCCAAACTTGAGTACCAAGTCACAATTTCTAAAAAACTAAAACAATATAATAAAGGTTCTGCATAATTTTTAAGCAATAAAATAATGTTCTGCCTCTCGATTCTGGGGAGTACTCTATGTTCTCCGGTCTATGCAGTAACGATGACATGACATCTGTTTGAGATATTCAGAGCGATTCCAAAATGGGAATAATAATGAATTACTATTTTATGGGAATTATGGGGGGTAGGGAATATTCTCCAGCCAGATCTATGCAGAACCTAGACAGGCAAACTTCATCGCCAACCCAATATCTTTTAGAAGGTTGTTGGGATATGACCTTCCTTATCAGAAGATTAAATTGAAGCTCTCGTAGTTGTCATTGTTCTCGCGATAGAGCCAAGCGGTTCATGAAAGCTGATAATGAAAGCGAGAATCTCGATAAAACCTCGTAAAATTGTTAGCCAACAGATTGACCTAGGGAAGGTTAATTGGTTGGCGATGAAGTTTGCCTGTGTGGATATCCTTTTAGAACTCGGCTACAATGTCATTGCTCTTCTATATTGCTATAGCTCATTTTGTTTAGTGCTACGTTTTAATTATTTACCACTTTTTTTATCTATTTTGACTGGACTGTAAATTTAAAATTTGCTTTTAAATTAATGTTGAGAAAATCTAAGGTGTGGAAGCGTCTCCCAATGGGACCTTCATTTCCTAATAAAATTAGAACTAAAACTATCCCCAAAATTTACAATAATTATAAGAATTTATAAACTAAAATAATTGTTGTTTGAAATGTGCCCACTGTCGTTTTGTTATTTTGTTGTTATTAATTTACAATTTCTGTTGTTTTTCCTGTTGTTTTCTATTTGTTGTCTAGTTTCAGATGTTTATTTCTTAAAAATTTTAAATATTAAAATGAAAAATCCTGAAGTAATTTACCAAGAAAACCCTTGCTAAGAGCCGCCACGAGACAGAGATATGTATGACTATATTGGCAAGGCAAGACTCCCGGTCTAACCAATTTATTTTTAATAATTTCAAATAAACAACTTACTTGATGTGGATGATATGTTAACAACATAAAGTGAAAGAAATTATTTCGATAGTGAGCGCATTTTTTTAATAATAGAAAATCTTTAGTAAGTTTCAAAACTTCACCCATCAGCTTACAATAGCAGAAAACATTGATGTGGGGTCTGGGGGGTGTGGAGCACCCTCCAGTGCACCAGTGAGAGGAACCGGGACGTTAAATGTTTGAACATTAAACACAAGCTTTATGATACCACTTTAGTTTTATTAAGAACAATGGCATAAGCTGGGGGTATTTCAAACCTTCTCCCTTCCCCACATTCTAGGTCCACTATCTTGCATTTCAAGGAGGAATACCTCCGGCCATACTCAAATTGTGGTAAATATATTAAAACTGTATCAGAAAGCTTTTTTTTTACTAATCATTTAATTTCCTAGTTCTTTTACTGGTGCACTGGAGGGTGTTCCACACCCCCCAGACCCCCCGGTCCGTCCAGTTAACTTTTATTAGAAGTGAATACCAACTTCAGCACTCTAACAACTGGGGAGTATTATAAAAATAGTTTAAATAATATGGGGTACCTGTCAACAACACAAGTGAAAGGAGACTGGGAGGGGGGTCTGGAATATCTTATCATTCGTAAGAATACTAAAGTGATATAAAGCTTTTGCATAATTTTTCAACATTAAATATTATGCCTCCTGGTATTAGAATATTAGAGCGTTCCCCCTAACAAGAAATTGAAGATTTATCCATATTGGCCGTTGCCATGATGACGTAATATACCCCCGGTTTATGCACTTTATTTTTATCAAAAGCAAATTGAAGATTTCAGCACAATATCTGTTTGACCGTGGTTGTGGTGATGTGACATTTTTAATAATAGAAAATCTTTCATAAGTTTTAAAACTTATGTGTTGGAGTCGGGGGGGTCTGCAGGGTGTGGAACACCCTCCAGTGCACCAGGAAGGGGAACCAGGACGTAAACGTTTGAACATTAAGCACAAGCTTTATTTATGATAACGCTTTAATTTATTAAGAACAATGACATGTACTAGAGGTCGGCTCCACTGGGGTATCTCAAACCTTTTCCTCTTCCCAAATTCTCACAATCTTGCATTTCAAGGGAAGAATACCCTCTATCCATACACAAATTGTGGTAGATAAATTAAAGCGGTGTCATAAAGCTTCTCCTTAATGTTCCAACATTTAATGTCCTGGTTCCTTTACTGGTGCACTGGAGGGTGTTCCACACCCCCAGACCCCCCGGTTCGTGCGGTTTATTTTTATTAGAAGTGTTTGTTAAAAATTTCAACAATAACAACAACTGGGGAGAAATACAAAAGTAGTTTAATTATTGTAATATGGGGTTTCTGCCAACAATATAACTGAAAGCGAGACCCCCGTATATGTTATCATTCTTAAGAAAAGTTTAAAAATTTCCCCCACCAGCTTTTAAGCAAGCGGTAGTGAGATAACTTCGGATTCGACGTTAAACTGTAGGTACTGATTATTCTGCATTGTAAAAACCAATTCTACCAAGGACATATTATAGAACTAATGTCCTTTTAGTTCATAGTGTCATGAGAACAGTGGCATATTTAAAAAATTCCTATGGAGGGGGAACAAACCAGATTATTTTTCAGAACCTCGCTAATCCATTCTTGCGCGTCAGTGGTAAAAACCAAAACCATTATTTTTATCAGGAGGGGTTCAGGATACAACCCGAGTCATCCTTGGGGGAGGGATGCCTACAATGGACGCCACACGGGTGTCCAGAGATGCCAATTACAAAAACTAAATATGCTTAGAAACCAGACAGAATTTCAGGATTATAGCAACAAATGTTTGGTTTAACTTCATTCAAAACTTGTTTTAATTTTTAAACTAAAGCGATATCATAAAGCTTCGGGATAATACCCCAATTAATAAAATACTAAGCTTTAGATATTAACTAATTTTTATAATTTAGTGAAATGTGTTAAACAATTTTGCAATTTTATTCAACCGGCTTCAAATTGATTATGCAGGGTCGGACTTAAAGAAAAATGGAATGTTTTAATTTAACAAATGCAAGTTTAGAAATATATTTTCTGTGGTTTCAGAGCCACGTTAAATAGTAGGTCCTCAATGTAATCTACGCTGCTACTATTCGCTATAGATACTGGTTTGTTCTCATCCAGGGATTATAACCACTTCGGGAATATTTTGAAATATTGGGAATATTAGGAAATATTCCTGAAAATATCTGAGAATACTTGGGAATACTTGGAATAACTGAGAATACTTGGATGTACCTATAAATACTTGGGATCACCTGAAAATACTTGGGAATACCTGAGAATAATTGGGAATAACTAAAATTACTTGGGAATATCTGAGAATTATAAGGAATATTTGAAAATATATGAATTTTCAGTGTATTTGCAGAATACCTATACAAATTCATGAAAATGTTCAATCCCTCGGGAATACTAGCGACTACATGGGAATAAGTGATAATTTTTTCCGGGAATAAAAGTGTACTTGCAGAATACGTGTATAAATTTTTGGGAATGGTTTACTCCTCGACTCGCACATTCGTTAATCTAGCAAACCGGCACACAATGAAATTCGCTTGCGTTCTTCATTGGTCACGATCATTCTGCAGCTGTCGGAAGTTCTGTAACCACCATGGTCCGACCCCCCCAAACTTAGTCTGTTGGGTATTTCAAAAATGCCTGTAACAGAGGTTTTGACTGTTTCTTTCCACGGCCACAAAATGAAATTTCTGAAATTTTTCTCATTAACCCCAAGTGTTCGTCAAAAATCAGCAGGAGCATAAGGACCTCCCAGACTGGAAACCTTGCGCAAAATGTTTAATTCAACGTCAACGATGACATCAAATGTTTTATAATTTGGCCCAGCAATTTAAGTTATTTTTGGACTTCCGACCGATTATAAAAAATTTCGCCGTGTTTATTTCTGTTATCATTAATAAAATAATAATTTTCCTTTGAACATGTAAACGTGGTTCTTTTTTTAGTGTAAACTTACTTAATTTGAGATGACTTTAATTCGATATTGATGAGGAACGGAAGCTATTTCCGGACCGCTGAGTCGGAAGTCTCTAATCTTACCGATAGGTGTTTCCTGTTTCGTTTCCTTCAATTTAAAATTGAAGTTCTTTCGTGTCTCTAGGGGAAAATTCAAGGCGTTTATTTTTGGAGACATCCAAGGGTTGCTTATTTTGGTGTTATCGTGCTGCCAAAAATATTTTTTTATTTTATCGTAAAATTGTTTACTATTTACTATGAATGTTTGTATTAAAATATTTTGTCGTAAAATTTCTCTCGTTTCTCAAGGATGTGAGTATTGTATTTCACGACGTATCTGTTTTCCTATAACAGATAGCGCGAGTAAATAATTTACCTGATTATTTTAATTATCGCATTTGTGTTGTCAAAATTGAAATTTGCGCAAGATGCTCGCGGTTCGCTCCACTTTTCGGTTATGCTTGTGAGAATTTATCGGATTATACTTTCTATCAAACAATCGAGTAATTTTCCCAGTTGGGTTTGTGCAAACGGTATTTTTAGTGCGACTTATCGGAAAAACTGATAAGATTACCGATCGACTAATATTGTAAAGAAGCAAGCAATTCACACCTAAATGAATGCCTGTGGCGCAATTAGAACCACTAATTAGATGTAATTAATTAAATTTGTGCGAAAATGGGCGATGCGGAGTTGAAGAATTCAAATATTTCCGGTAGTGTCGACTCGCTGCAAGATATTTTGAACGATTTAAATTCGGAAAGTGACGATTCGGCCGACTTGGTGGTGGACGATGAGGAAAATTTAAACGTGTCGGATGTTGCACTGAGAAAATCGCGATTTTCCAAAAGCGACGAAGAAAATTACCAAAAGATTGAAAACGACATTTTGCAACAACGCCACGATAATTTGGATAATTTGTTCGATAACGTTAAGGACGAATTTAATCAAACCAATAACATCATTAAGCAGTTTCTTGACGATTGCAACGATGATGTAGGTCAATTTTTTTTAATTGCTTTAACTTTACGAATTTACGATGTGGGTTCACATCAACCTTGTCAAAATTTGTTGCTCTTCTATTTTCAGCGCCTCGAGACAAAGATAATCTTTTGAGTACGTAATTGGAGGCAGGAAATAATTTATTTCTTCTAATTTCTGAAAGATAACGTCAAAAGGAGCAGCTTACTAAGTTAATCCGTGTATCCTGGTGCCGGGTAATTTAGATTACCAGCCATGTGTCAAATGACATTGCGGGGTATGTCATTTTGGAGTGATTGAATTGCTGATTTCAAAGTAAACCTACTATTTTTATAGACATTCAGATTAATGTATTCTAATATAATTATGGTTTGGGACAGAAAACCTAACTTGAGAGCATCATTAGATTGATCAAGTTGTGCGGCCTAAGGCCGCATTTAACACTTTGTATGTGTTGAATTTAGCATGTTTAGTAAAGTTTTAATTGAATTTGTAAATTAGTGATTTCTTTCACACTTACTTGTATCATTTATATTTCCTTCTATTGGGAACTCAGGAGATAAGCCTGAAATCGATATTCAAGTTTAAATTATGGAAAATATGTATTTTTTAACCGAAAGTCAAAATCTTGTTAATCCATTTGTGTCCATCCCTGGTTCCCCGCAATCATATTAACTGAAAAGTGTCGTTCGGGCCTAAGAGTGTATACCGAAGAAACAAACTGACAAGATTGTTTATAAATTATAGTTTGCTAGATTTCCAAAGTTGTGCATCCTAAAAGCCCCATTCAGATTAGGAATAATTTTGAATTTACTCAATATGTGCGCTGTAAGCCCGGAGATATTTAATTATAAATTTAAAGGCTATTATAATCGACCGAAGTAATACGGTAACGATACTTAAATCTAATAGTGACTTAACTCTCAACGTACTGATAGTTTATCTTCAAGGGAGATTATTGCAAGTATAAGTTGTCATAATACACATTACACAAATCATTAGCTTCTGAAAAAATCTATTTCAATGGCGAAAATCACGAAGGTACTCTTGAATTCACAAACTATCAAATTAAATTTAAAATTTCACAATATGTTTTATGCTTGTTCATTATCATGATTCTCCTTAATATTTAAGACCGTCTACTACTCGCAATCGACAAAGGTTACTAAAAGCTTATAAATTACTTAATCTGACTAATGCAATCTTTAAATTAACAATTTTGTTTTAGGCGGAAGCGCGGCTATTGGCAAGAAGGCAGGCCAGAGCAGAGGCGAGAGACATACGGATGCGGGAATTAGAGCGGCAACAAAGAGAACAAGAAGAAAATGCTGATAGGCAATATGACATGTTGGAGGCGACAAGTAGAGCAACACGAACCGTTGGCAGTAGGTACCTTTCGAGCAGGCGAAGCTCGGAGGATTCCCTCGAAGATGGCGGAAGTATCAGAGAAATAAGAGTAAGCACTGTAGTGCTAAAGCGACTCTGTTTTTGTAACTTTCTATTTGCAGCACGATCTTAAAGAAATGGAAGAGAAGTTCCGTAAAGCTATGATAGCAAACGCTCAACTGGATAACGACAAAGCGTCGCAGACCTATCAGTTAGAATTGCTGAAGGATAGGTTGGAAGAATTGGAGGAAGAACATTCCCAGTTGAAGCGCGAGCATAGGGACAAGTGTAGGGATTATGATCAATTGAAACGTTTAGCTTCTCAGCTAAAAGACGACATTGCTGTTGTTAAGGCTGAGTTAGAGGAACGAGATCGATTAATAACCGAGAAAGGCTTAGTTATAGTAATAGAAGATCTTATTCCAATTGAAGAACAAAATAGTCGTGATATAAGTAATTGTAGTAGTGCCGGTAATACTCCTAGAAAAGCCTTAGTGAGTGCCAAAAATGCCCAGCTATTAGAAAATTCAGGCGAAGGAAGTTTAGGTTAGTATTACTCAACAGTTGTGTTCACCTACTTTACCTACTTGTTTTTTTTTTATAGACGTCCGGTTGGGCAGATTTGCAACTGAAAGAAAAGATTTAGAGGATCAGATAAGTCATTTACGTTTAGAATTAGAAGATGAGAGGAGTAAAAAGAGGAAAAGTAGCGGAGGGGTCACTTTGAATGGTCCCACGTCAGATTCGGAATTGGATGCCGATGACTTGCAAAGTAATTTTTTTTTGTTTATATTTTTTGGTGCAAACTTTGACTTATATATTTTTTTGAAGAAGATGTCGTCAGGCAGTTGGCTGATTATAAATTTAGAGCTCAAAAGGCCGAACAGGATGTGGCGACATTGCAGGCGACTGTAGCCAGATTGGAAAGTCAAGTCATTAGGTACAAATCTGCTGCGGAAATTTATGAAAAGTCGGAAGAAGCGCTAAAGCAAGAAAAGAGAAAATTGCAGAGAGAGGTGAATTTTTGTTAAAATTTAATTTTTGTTAGCTCTCATGGTTATGGATCATTAAAATTATTAGTAGTAATTGTTTGCAATTTATTTTTAATCAGAGTTGTTTTGCTTTAGTTGGCACTGTATTTGGTTTCAGACTTCTTTTAGTGAATCGTCTGACGACTACAGTGATGAATAGGAAACTTTTTTTGATGGTAGTTGCATGGTTTTAGTTCATTTGTGCTTTTTTTTGCTTTATTTAAGGTGCAATGCATGTTAGTTTCCCCTTTTCCGGTTGCTTAATTTATTAACACTTGAGAAAATTTGGCAAGAGAATTGTTTGAAATTTTATTAGAACCTTCTGATTATTTTTAGAGTTAATTTCACTGAAGTAACGGACTCGAAGAGAAACCGAAGCATTCTTACTGCACGAGAAGCGGTTTGACTTGCAGAAGTTCGGAGTGTATCCGAAACAAGTGTTTCAGAATTTGTGGTTCTATTTAATGAGAAAGGATTATTTGTCTAGAATTTATTTCACATTTCCCACCCCCTAGTGTTTCAGTAGAAACATCAATTCATTTTTACTTTTCATTTCTCCAAGTGTTTCGTAGAGCCACTACCATTTTTGAACGAAAATTCAATTTTATATAATCTATTCAAGTGTTTTATTCTTTTTGCAGAATTCCTAAATTTGGTAGTAGTGTTTTTCTAATGTTTCATGAAACAGTTAATATTTCCGAAAAAATTATATTTTTAAGGGAATCACAAGAGTTGATATTAATAAAAGAATTAATTGTATATTAATTAAAAATGAAAACCTTTTTGTTTTTGAAAGACTATCTTTCTTTAAATGTTTTGGTAGCAGAATGAAACACATAATCCATGAAAAATTAAATTTTCTGTTCCACAACCCATTTTCTTTCTTGATATGAGTTTGCACAACACGATGTCGCACTTTGGAGTGTTTCAATATCCAAGTGAAGCACCAAAATCACGTTTCGCTTATGAAATTAATTTTTCAAGTGTTTCGGTGGGTGAGAAGCACAGAAATCACAGTAACTTCATGAAAAATTAAAAAATTGATTTTATTGTGTAGTTTGATTATTTCACGCCTGAAACTATTAATTCTTCCCGCTTTCACACAATACTTTTGCACGAATTAACAGTTGCTCTTCTAAAATTTTAACGCTCTGACTTGCTAACAATATTTTGCAGTTTCCTAATTTTTCCGAACCTTTTTCTTCGCATGAACTTATAATTTTTTTATTTATAGGCCCGCGAAGCTCAAAACAAAGCGGAAGAACTGGAAACATCAAATTCTCACCTGTTAAAGCGTTTAGATAAGCTCAAAAATGCCAAATCAACGTTACTCAAAGAACTTTGACATTCGCTGGAAAAATAGTAATTTTTTTAAAGTGTCGCTCATGAAGCACTTGAACAATTAAAAAGTGTGGTTACAAATTTTTTTAACTTTTGCTTACGTCACTAATACTGCCCACAGGATAAACAAAACAACAAAATTTGTACTTATTAAAAAATATGAAAGCAACCAATGAAAAGACGTGCGTTTTATTCTATTTTATTTTTTTTAATATACAAAAAGATATTTTAAGCTGTTTTTATAATTATTTATTGTTAACATTGTTTTAGATTGTAAATATTTTGTGTAGATTGTACCTCAGGTTGTCACACTACAAGTTCTTCAATTTTTTGCCTTATCCAATTATTAACCTGAAATTTTATTTGTGTATAAAACTTTTTATTGTGGAGTACAATTTTTAAACTACTTGTTTGGTTGTGAATTCAAATTTTGGTCAAAGAAAGAAAGCAATAAAGTAAGGTTTTGTTTATTTAAAATCGCATTAAAATTTGATCAAGATTTGTCACATCTTGATGAAAAGTTGTGTGATTTTTCTTTATTTTTGCTTTGCAATACTTAAGTGTTAAGTTTTGCAGAACAATTTGTAAATACAATGTGATTTTTGTGTATACAATAAATAATACTTGGTTAAAGGTACTTTTAAAAAACAATAAAATAATTTATAGAAGCCCCACAGCATTATTTACTTCTTTCAATCCAGGGTCAAGGGGAGCGCTCACCTCTATTCCGGAAAATAAACTGCACGGGCTGAGGGGTCTGGAACCAGTATCAGGAGGCTACGCAGTCTTTCAATTTATTTTTTATTTCGTTGACAGAACAGATTTTCAATTGTTATATCTGGCACACAGAAAAGTGTCTTTGTGGCTTGTATAGCAATTTATGTTTTGATTAAACGGTTGATTTCGGAAGGAAAGGGGGGGATATTTCCCTCTGCTTCCTTCTTGGTTGTTAACTTGATTTCGAGTATCGTGATCCCCCCTATAAGGGAGGGGGTGCTTTCTTAGCTAATTACCTCAGTTTTCTTGCGTCCCATTTTGTTAGTCATAAAACCAGCCAGAATTGGGCCTAAAACTGCACCCAAACCTAAAATTGAACTTATCCACGATTCTTGTTCTCTCGTTACAACTACACCGAGAGGATTTTCGTCGATTCTGGTTACATCTGTAAGTTTTGCGATTACCGGTGAGCTCCATCCACCCGATATTCCCGAAGAAAATGCAACCAAATTGCCTGAAAATTTACAATTTATTGAAATTGGAAAAAAATGTATTACGTAAAGCTTGCTTACCAATACATACGGATATATATAAAAATTTCTGTTTTCTCTTGGATAATTGGTCATTGGAAAATTTAAAAAGAGCTAATAAATTTTAGTTGATAGTTATCTGACGGAGTCGACTAGTGTTTAATTATTGTAATGTGTCTTGCCACCTTAAAGTGATTATCGGGTGAAGTGCCAACGATTAGTAATTGATTGTATAGATATACCATAATAGAAAACTTGTAAGTCCTTAAAGTTATCGTTTTGGTGGTGTAAGTGTGATAACGAATTAAGAGATGCATTCCGTTCAATTAAATTGAAAATCTAGAGTTGCGACAGGTGGAAATTTCTAAAATGTAAAGAGCTCTCTGTAGCTCCAGTATATGTAGTTTTGTTTTTATCGATAGTGAATGGAAGATTTCAGCATATTGACTTCCTTCTCCCCTATGCGACGTGATATTTGTCTGCATATGGAAGGTAGGACGTCAAACCGCCGAAAACAAAATCACCAAAAACAAAAGGCCGAATTTAAATATGCCGAAAACAAAAGCACTGATTTCTAAAAACAATAAATATGTGTGGAGTAGTTTAGAAATTTCCACCTGTTGCAACCCAAGATTTTCAACTTAATTGAACAGAATGAATCTTTTAATTCGTTATCATTTACAATTAGAGTGGAAATAAGATAACTTGAAGCACTTTCAAATTTTCTATTATATCTAATACAATCAAGGACAACCACTAATCGTTGACACTTTACTCGGTAATCGTTTCAAGGTGGCAAGACGCATTATAATTCACAGCAGCAATTCACAATAGTCGATTCCGTCAGGTAACAAATTACCATCAACTAAAATTTATTAACTCTTTTTAAATATTCCAATGGCCAATTATCCAGGAGGAAGCAGAAACTTTTTGTATATATCTGTATGTATTGGTAAGTAAGCTTTAATTGTATTTTCTTTTCTTAAATTGTATATTTTCAGGCAATTTGGTTGCATTTTCTTCAGGAATATTTGGTGGATGGAACTCGCCAGTAATTGCAAAACTTACCGATGCAGCCCGAGTTGATGAAAATCCTTTCGGTGCGGTTGTAACGAGAGAACAAGAATCGTGGATTAGTTCTAGTTTTAGCTTGGGTGCATTTTTTGGCCCAATTCTGGCTGGTCTTATTACTAACAAAATGGGACGCAAGAAAACACTTCTCTTTTGTTCCGGAGTACCTTTTCTAGCATCGTACTTAACGCTCGCTTTTGGAAAAACAGTATTCCTGTACTACATCGCAAGATTCGTCGGAGGATTAGGATCGGGAACCCTGCTGAGCGTTTTGCCTCACTTCCTGAGCGAGATTTCCGAAGATGCAATACGCGGAAAAGTTTCCTCATCTATGGCAGTTTTCAGTAAGTCCGGAACACTTTATGCATACGTCGTTGGACCCTACCTGTCCATTATGTGGTTTAATGTGTCTTGTGCTGTTTGGCCCGCCCTTTTTTTGATTTCATTTTTTCTTCTCGTTCCTGAAAGTCCATACTATTTTATCGCTTGCAACGACTCTTCCGGTGCGATAAAATCGTTAAAAAAATTCAGAGCAACTTCCGAGAGCAACATTTTAAAAGAATTGGACATCATGAAATGTTTGATAGAACAAAACAAAGAAAACATTGGTTCCTTTAGAGATGTTTTTAAATCGAAATCTCTGATTAAAGCCTTTATCATTACAAACAGTTTGCTAGCAATTCAACAATTTTCTGGAATTGTCGTTGTTTTGTTCAACGCGCAAACAATATTTAGTGCAACTGGAAGTGATATACCCCCAGAAATATCCACCATGATCGTTGGAGTAGTACAATTTGCCGCCAGTTTTATTACACCTTTGGGGGCTGATAAGCTCGGTAGGAAGTTAATGTTTCTGATTTCGGCTACGGGTATGCTCATTGCCGAAGTACCTTTAGGATTATATTTCTATATGAAAGATGCAGGAAAAGACGTATCTAGTATTTCCTGGTTGCCCATGCTCTGTCTGATATTATACGTTATTTCTTTTAACTTTGGTTTTGGATTTTTGCCATGGACTGTCATGGCGGAAGTTTTTCCTGCAAATATTAAAGCCTCTGCTTCCACTATTAGTACATGTTTCTGTGCATTATGTGGATTTGCCATGACTTATTCCTTCCCATATCTTAAATCCACTATTGGGATGGGCGGTACGTTTTGGCTATTCTCTGCATTTTGTGCAATTGCGATACCGTTTGTGATATTTTTCATGATTGAAACCAAAGGTAGGAGTTTTCAAGAAATCCAAAATATTTTAGGTGGCACCTAAATAAATATAAATAATATTTTTGTTAATATTGCTATGATATAATATCTTCGTCCTAATTAAATCTTTTTTAACGAGCTAACTGCCTTTCTAATTTATACTTTTATTTATTTGAAATTTATTGAAGACATGAATGAAACCATCAAAGTAACGTTTGTCGATGTACTAACCGAGGTTCTCCAAGAGCACCTGAAATTTTTTTAATTTGACCGAAAGAGCTCTACCCGCTGCACTTACGAATTAATTAAAACCTTTGAGCACTTCTACAGTAATCTTCTAATGTTGCTGTATTTTCGAAACGTTTTGCTTATTATTCTTCGTCTTGCATTAGCATCGTAAAAATTCCATTATGAATTATTGTACAGATGGTTTGCTTTGGTGGCAGAGCTTTCGGGCTTTGAATCTGAGGGTTTCGAGTTGAAATCCTGGCCGCTCTAAGAGAATTATCTGTGCCGTGGTTTGGATTCCACGCTAATATGTAAGTTCTTAGGATTGAACTCAACCTTATGTGATATTCCTGGGTATATTTCTTGTAATCGGGCATGTGGCCTATTGGAAATTGATTTTATTATAATGTTTTTTTTTTAGAAAATTGGAGTTTATAAATAAAACTGTTTAAACCGGGGGGTCTGGGGGGTGTGGAACACCCTCCAGTGCCTCGATATCAAAAGGTAAAACATTAAATGTTTACAAAAAAGCAGCTTGATGCTAGCACTGAAGTTTTTTTGGGAACAAAGACACATACGGGGGTGGGATAATTTAAATTTTCCTCCGATTCTTAGTCTTAAACTTTTTGTTGCTTTAAAGAGTTTCTGCATTAATCGGTTAATACTGAAGGCCATAACTTTGAAAATATAAATCTATTACAATAATTTGGATGTACCTGGGAGGTGCTCCACACCCCCCGGTCCCTACTACTATATTTTTTAGTTTGGATTTTTGGAATTAATTAATTTAAGAGGCAATATTTAGGATAGCAAAACATTTTAATTCGAATTTTTAAATTTACATTTAAATAAAGTAGAGATAGCTAATAGTGACTAAAAATGTTACGTCACCATAGCAACGGCCACCAAGAGGATATTCTAGAATCTTAAATTATTCACTTGTGAAAAGAAAAATTGCCTAGACGGGGGGGGGTTCCCCAGTGCCTCACTATTGAAAGGCAAGGCATTAAATGTTTACAAATTAGAAAGCAGCTTTATGATAGCACTTTAGTTTTCTTGAGAACAGAAGCACATACTGGGGAAGGGTAAATTGTAGCTCCCCACCGATTCCCAGCCATTACCTTGCATTTTATGTTGTTTTACAAAGTTTCTGTATTAATCACTTAATACTAAATGCCATAAATTTGCAAATGCATATATTTATTACAATTTAAGTGCGGCTGAGGGGTATTTCCAGACCTCCCGAGCACGAAAACTGTGTTTTATAGTTTGGGCTCTTGGGATTAGATACTTCAATTTTGATTTTTTAAATTAAGAGTAGGAAATCATTTTAATTCCTATTTTTAAGAATATTTTGTAATAATGTTTTCAGCTTTACATATCAACAGGCACTGGCGGCTTTCTATGTGTACTAGGTGTAACAATTTCACATCTGTTAAAATGTAAAGCTTAAAGAATTGAAAATTCTCAAATTTAAAAAGTTAAATTTAACGAAATGCATAATCCCAACAACCGAAACTAGAAAACTTAGTTGATATGGAATACCCCCTCAGTTACACTCAAATCGTAGTAAGTAAATTTCCTAACTTATGACTAAAGAGCGGATTTATACGCACTGACAGGTCCGAAGTCTGAGGTTGAAAAACGAAGAACAGGTTTTTCTCGAATTTTTAATCGATGTTGCTTTATAATTTATTAATGTTGAAATATCAATTACAAATTAATTGAAATATTTAAATCATTCGAAGGAAACCTGCTCTCGGGAATCCCATAGTTCTGAGTTCAGGCCTGTTACTGCGTATAAATCCGTACTCTACTTATGTGATTAATACAGTAATACAGAAACTTTTAAAATAACATAATAATGCAAAACCCCGACCAGAAGTGGGGAGGGGGTGATAATATGAATTGTTCCGAAGAAAATTGCAGCGGTAACATAAAGCTTTTGCATAATTTATAAATATTTAATGTTTTGGCTTCCGATTTTGTGACACTGGAAAGTATTTAATTTTGTGTTCTAGGATTATTGAAAACTAGGGGTATTCCATACCCCCAGACCCCCCGGTCTGTGCGGTGTATTGTTTTTCCACATATTCGCTTGGCCGTTGCTATGGTGATGTGGCATTTTTAATATAAGATAATCTTTAATTGTTTGAACTGAACCGATCAGCTTTTTAGTAAACAGTAGTAAGTATAACCAGGGATGACACAGGGCAGATTTCAGAAGATGGCAAATAAATACATTGTTCAAATTAAAAATACTTCGTTATGAACCAAAAATTGTATTTACTCTAAACGCAAAGGAAAGCTTATTTTATGCCATGTAGTTGTACTTTCTTATGAAAGCAATTGTTTTACTGTCGTCTGCGGGCGGCATTACATTACTTCATAGTTTTGGTTTGGAAATTAATCTGACTGTTATGCCAAGGTCTCCAGTTCAATTCCGGACAATAAGTAGTTTATTTGAAAAAGCTTAAATCATGAAAGTAATTTTTCTAAAGCACCTTTCACAAATTAAGTGGTCACCAAACCTGCTTGAGAGTAAAGGGCGGAGAATGTGTAATAAATTATTTTTCGAAAGGGCGGTACCTCATTGCTAGCTCCGTATTGCCCCCATTTGTAATTGTTCCAGTGCAGTTTTATACTTTTTTCAGAAGAAAATCCCTTCAATTCAAATTTTATTTTGATAATTTTTAGAGGACGTTGGGGCGTACTCAGTTTTGGGGGAGGGTGATCATAGAGATTATTTTCTTTCTTTTAAAATTCTCGGCCAATAGGTCAGATTTAAAAAAATAATTATACGTTGTATAAAGCTACAAAGCGCTAATTTTAAAAATCCGTCTATTTTTATCAAACGGAAGATTTTATTTGCTCGCAGCTATATAAATTTTCAATAAGTGGAAATCCTTTTCTTTATGAGGTTACTCACATGCAAACCGTTTATTCAGGTCAAACTTTTGAATAAATAATCGTTATAGATTTAATAAATTGAAAAGTTCTAATTTCATCAAATTAGACCTTCTGCTTATAGTCGTACCGTTTGTTTTAAGCCATAATTATTTTAATTGGTACAATTATCAGGAGATTTTATTTTTTCTAGAGTGAAATATCAAATATAAGGGCAGTTTTAATTATTAACCTTAATTGTTCTTTAGGGAACTTGTGATTTTTTGTTAAAGATACCACCGCTTCTGAAAAACTTGAAACTCGGAAGCAGTGGAATTGTTTGGGCAAAACCCTTAAACTCGGCTGTTTTTTCGCTACATCCGGTACATCTCATTGGCGAAGAGTGTTCCACTCATGGGCAATCATATTGTTTTTTACTGAGGAACATCTCCTGGCTCACACAACAAAATTTCTAATTTAAAAGGAAAAGGTAAAAATCAGTAAAAAAATGCTCCCACCCCCTCAGAATCAATTGTTTTCAAAATAAATTCACAATGTATTTCTTATCAAATTGTTTAATTCCGTCGTAGTGGGCCTTCCTGAAATTTTCCGCGCCAATCCAGCCCTGACTAAAAAAGCAAAAGTAATTTCATTGCTCATGAGTGTTTTATGCAATTCAAGTCGAACCGAAAAATGAATTTTTAAACATTTCATTTATAAACAATCGACAAGAAGGCTTTGTTATGAAAAAAACAACTGATGTCTTCAAAACAAAATTTCTCGATCCGGCTCTGTTAAATCGTAAACTGCTGGACAAAAAAGAGGAACTTGAACTTTTGAATGACAAAATTAAATAAAATTCAAGGGTAATGTAAACAACAACCATCAATCGCGATCGAATTTATATTTTCGCGAAGTTTTCTCGCCGGATGGCGCCGCCTGTGATGAAATTTATGGAGGGGAGCATTGTATCTTTTCGACATAATCGAAGAAAATTGGGGTCAAAGCGAAACAAGGAGTTTACCATTACATCGCGTGTTGCGTCGTATCTGTTAAGTTTTTCAAAAACGCAATAATTAACAAAGTGATCGTTTTATTCAATTAAATTATTGCAAAATGGTGTCGGCCGGAATGACGTGCGTTAAATATTTACTCTTTTGTTTTAACCTGTTGTTTGCGGTAAGTAAATCCCAAATATTTACATTTTTCATGAGATCAATTCGACCCTTTAATATTTTTGCATTATTAATCTACAATTGTTTTTTTGTGTGTGTAGATATCTGGCATTGCCATTCTAACAGTCGGGGCTATAATCCATGCCCTGTATTACCATTATTCTGAATTTGTGGATCCTGGCTTTGGCTCTTCTCCCATTGTCTTGATTATTGTTGGAGTCATTGTTTTCATCGTCGCATTTTTCGGATGTTGTGGTGCAGTGAGGGAAAACCACTGTATGATAATATCGGTAAGAATTTGAATTTTGAAGTTTTTCTCGGCTCTAACTGTCTTTCACAGTTTTCAGTTTTCTTGATGATCATCTTCAGTTTGGAGTTAGCCGCTGGTATTGTCGGATACGTACGCCGGAGCGAAGTTGAAGGGATGCTGGAGAATCGTCTCAATGCCACCATGTATGAATATTCCACCAAGCCCGACATCAAACGCTCCTGGGACATCATGCAACATGAGGTAAGCAATATTAAACTTTTCTTTATCACAGGTGATAAAATAACTTTCTTATCATAAAGCAAACACATTTCTCTTTGTCCCAAGGTTTCTCCTGTCAACTGCAGCATAAGTAAAATTTACAGCTAATTCATTACTTTTTTTTAGAATTTAATTGCCTCCTTGACAAATAAATGAGTCATTAAAAGTATATCCCACCCACATAGTGAATGTGATTCACTTGCATAGGTTGCTTGGTGATAACAAAAAATGTATTCACTTTTAAGTTCATTATCACTGGTTACCACTGTACAGAGGCGGACTTGCAAAAGGGAATTCTCTTTTAGAAAAGTTAGCAAAAATGATCAATTTTAATAGTAGAAAACCTGGGAGGAAGTCGGAATTTGTTTTGAGAAGTTTGGTGGAAACCCCATTTAACTGTTTTAGGTTTAATAATTCAAACGTTTTTGGTTTGTCCAAAAATGCAACTCGATTTTGTTAAATATGTAATTCAACTGTTTTGTTCAATAATTTAATTGGTTCTTGTTTAATAATTCAACTGCTTTGTTGGACATTTTAATTGTTTTTAATTGAATAATTCAATTGGTTTTGGGTTACCAATTCAACTGTTTTATGCAAAAAAGTTACTATGTATCCGGTTAAAAAAATGCAACTCTTGTTAATTTAGCTCTTTTGTTTAATAAATTTAGCTGATTGGTTCGGTAATTTTAACTAATTTGTTTGACATTTTAATTATTCTTGGTTTAATAATTCAATTGTTTTTAATTCACTTGGTTTTGGTTTACCAATTCAACAGATTTTTTAACAATTCAACTGTTTTATGTCAAAAAATGCAACTGTGGGTTATATAAATCAACTTTTCATTCGGTAATTGTGTCGTTTTGTTCAATTGTTTAACAATTCAACAATTTCTGAGTATAACGGCGCTGTTGGGTCAGAGGTGAAATTTTGCTGCGACACAAACATTTTGATTATTTCTCGCCGCCAAAATATTTGAATTTTGTTTACCAAGATTCGAAAAAAAATCGGTGAAAACCTGAAAAAGTCGTGGAATTTGTTTTAGAAAATTCGGTGGGAACCCGGTGGTAAGCATTTCTAAAATTGTCATCTGCGTTTTAGAAGTGCAGTTACCCAAAGATTAACTTAGAAATTTGGAAAAGTAGTACTATGGGCTACAGCCTCTTTATTCTAGGATAAAATTCTCCCTGAAACTCAATTATAAAAAATTTAGGATCCAGAAACCATTACAATCATTGAATAATCATATTTTGGTTAATTTTTTACCAAATTAGACCAAGTTTGTTTCAAAAGAAAGGTAATATTGTCTGCTTCAAACTATAAATTCAAAATTTTAAATATCCTAAAATTTTATTTAAAGAAAACGTAATCGCGTTTTTTAAATAATTTCGCCGACTAAAAATTTTGGGTAACTTTTTATTTACACATCGGTAGGTACAATTCTGAAGAATAGTTTCACTCAAACAAATTTAGCTCAGATAAGATTTGATGCAAAAATCTAATTACACTCCACCGTTAATCGAAATTTGATTAAACAGGAGCGCTTATGAAGGAGGAAGCGTAGTAAACTTGTAGTACAAGCAGATTATGTGTTTAGTTTACATCGGGGTCACCAATTACACGGTGTTTGACCACATATCAAATATTTGTTTTAATTAAAATTATCCGTTAATTGAAGCTATAATTTATTCTAGTTTCATTAAAATTATCAGATTTGTTTAATTAAAAATTAAAACTTGTAATATATCTAATTAATGCATTGATTGATGTATTAATTAATAATAACTTTTCGTAGGAACCACAAAATCTTTTTTTGTTAAATAGCTCGATTGAAATTAATTGCAAATTATGCTCGATCTCCCAGCACAAACATAAATATTCAAATTAAAATTTATTACTCTAAAAAAATTAATTACATTAAAAATTACATAAATCTCAAAGCGGCCTAAGAGAAATTTTCTAGGTACCAACCCATCATCAAAAAATGGCACCAAAATGAAAATTCATTGTAGGTACAATTTCCTGTAAAAAATTGAGGCGTATGAGATATCATTTTACCGATGCAACTCATCATTGATATTTTTAAAATTTAATTGCTCATGCAATCGATAAAACTGTTTATAAACTTGAAAAACAAATTGTTTTTTTGCGAAATTGTCTCGACGAAAACATAAATGTTGATTCACAGGTGAAGGTTATCAACTTCTAAATTTACATGTTTTTTTTACATTGTACTAAAAATGTGTTGGCTCGCGAAATTAAAGTGATTAATGAGATGAATGAACTACAATAATTGTATTATGGGACATTATTACACTTCAGTGCCGGTGGTCAAAGAAATAATTTTTAATCCCAGTAATTTAATTGATGACCTTATATTTTTAATCCGGTTAAAATTATTCAAATACTCATGGTCATAATGTAGAGCAGCTGATGGATGCCAATACATTGAACGGTTTTTTCATGGTCAATTTTTCATTATCACTACGCAAACGGTAGATAGATACATTTAGCATTCTACAAGTAGTAATAAATCATAATAATTATAATTTGCAGTGAAATTTTTGAAAATGAAAAATTAATTTCACTTGAAATTTTCAAACATGGAAAGCATTAAGGACGGGAGAGCTGCAGGGCAAGTGTCTTTTTGACCCCTCCCCAATGCTACGTCATTGCAAAATCCCTGTTTTATGCCCTTTATTCTTTTTAGAAGAAAATTGTAGGGGTGATGGGACACTACAGTGAGTAGCTGAAGGCAAGATAATTTCACTATTACGAAGTATAATAAATTAATCGAGTAGGTTACTCGTTGTCTTTTCCCTAATCCACAGGTTAACCTTTGACTTTATATCACAGCAGTATTCGATGCGATCAAGATTTGAACCGCTTCCTGGCCGAGTGGTGCTTGACGGCATACTGCTTATTTCTCTTGCATAATTGTTGAAAACTTCATCTAGAAAATTTTCCCGAAACAGCAGCAACAATTAATTACGTGAGATGTTTTCTTTTTAATTTGGTAAAGATGTGAGATTTTCTATAAAAAATATTCTTTCAATTCATTCGTATTTTCATATTTTGCTCAGATTTAGAATTCAAAAATGATTTTTACATTTTATGAAACATCAGGAAAGAGAAATGTAGGAAGACTGAGGAAAAGATGGGTACCGAAACAGGCAAAACTTCCTACAACATGAAGTGCAGAAGAAGATGAAGCATTGTGTTTTTAAAATTTTCACATCAAATCACTGAATAATTAGAGAAACCACATATCTGAAACTGGACAGACCGCACTGGGAGGGAGTCTGGAGGTATATTAAAATAAAACCTTGCCGTTTTAAGCGAAAAATGCAAAACTTTTGTTGCGGGGCTGTTTAAAATGAAGAGGAAATGAAGTTATAATTACTCTAACTTATTTGATACGATGAAAATGAACAACGGCCTCATTGTTGAAAAGCAAAACATTCAATGTTGACAGATTACGACTAGGCTTTATTATAGCAATTTGATGTTTTTGAGAACGATGACATATTACTGGGGGGAATTCATAATCCTTTCTCTCCCCAAATTCTCGGTCACCATTTTATATTTCTTGTGCTAAAAACTTTCACTATTAATCGCTTAATACTGAAGACCATAAGTTTGCAAATTTTTCTATCACAGTTTGAGTGCACCTGGGGGGTGCTCCACACCCCCCAGACCCCCCGGTTTCTAAAAGCATAGTTTGTAATTTGGGCTAATTGGAATATTAGTTACTTGAGTACGACTTGTTAAAGTTCGGATTAATTATTTTTTCTAGATTTATTATGCTGATATCTTCAATTAAATTGTAATAAAGAATAAACTGCACAAACCGGGGGTCTGGGGTGTAGAACACCCTCCAGTGCCTCGCTGTTGAAAGGCAAAAAATTCAATGTTTACAGAATATGAATACGATTTATTATAGCACTTTGATTTTCTTGAGAACGATGACATATTATCCTGGGGGGAATTCATAATCCTCTCTCCCCCCAGATTCTTGGGCACCGTTTATAAAAACGGTCTTGTGCTAAAAGCTTTCACTATTAATCGCTTAATACTGATGACCATAAGATTGCAAATTTATCTATCACAGTTTGAGTGTTCCACACCCCCGAGACCCCCCGGTTTTTAGAACTGTTTTTTAGTTTTAATTTTTGGGATTTATGACTTGGGCTTGACTCTTTAAAATTACGAGCAAAGATTTTCTATTATAAGCGATCATACCAACTGGCAAATGGATATACTGATTTTTTAGTTGATGAAGTATAACCGAAATCTTCTATATATAGGAGAGGTCACTGCTAGCCAAGTGTCCAGTTTTCTAAAAACTGCTCGAGTCAGCCAAAGTTTCGAGTGTAATCGTATACACAAACACGAAAAATGTAGTTTCAAGAGAAACGAATTTAAAGTTCGATTTTACCAAAATTAACGCAATTTTTGCATAGGATTTATGCTTGTTCTTCTGTCTACTTTAAGGAAAAAGAAAGTTTTTTTATTGTTTGTTATATTTGGTGGATAAAGGGAAATTTTTGTCTCGTTAAAACTATAATTTTTTTTTAGTTAAGCTGCTGCGGAATGAAAGGTGCAGAAGATTGGCGCAACGTTTTCCACAACAGCACTCTCCCTCATACTTGCTGTCCTGACATACCGGAAGGCGGTAACTGCACGATCGGAACAAACAATAAGTTCAAGAAATCCTGTCTCGATGAACTGAAAAGTGCTTTTATGCAATATGGATCTCTCATTGGAGGCGTTGGCGTTGGTATCGCTTTGGTGCAGGTACGATTTTGTTGTTGCTCCTCCACGAGGTTTGGTATAATATTTTTATTTTTTTTCAGTTGATTGGGGTAGTTTTTGCGTGCTGTTTGGCTCGTTCAATCCGTAAGGAGTACGAAACGGTATAAAGAGACAGAGCATACCACGCCTTACAAAAGAGGCATTTTTATTATTCTGTCCTCTGTATATTTACATTATTGTTACGAAAAATATGCACTGTGTTATTTTACCGGCCGAAATCGTTTTAAGCTCAAATAGTTTTTAGTTTGTTTAATTTTTTTTAGTTGTAGAGAATAATACGATTTTGGCTTTGACTCACTCGAATATTGGATTATTTTCACATTACACGGACTGATCTGTTATTATTAGCTTTTGATATGCAATTTAGTCACTACTTTAGTTTGTTAGACTTAATGGATGTCTATTTATTGTTTTTTTTTTTTATTGTTAGGCAGCTGAATAAGTGTTGCATTTGCTTCAAATACTGAAATACCTAGGTACCTATATTTAAACGTAGATCTGCAAAAAGTTTTTAGATATTGCACATACAATTGAATATGCCAAATTTCTACCATACAAATTAAATTAATAATTCATACCAAAGATTTATTAAAAAAGTAAGAGGAACAATCTCGAGTCAATAATAATTTTTTACGTATTTTCCTATTATGAATAAATATATATTTAGCATATATTATCGAACTATTTATATGAATGTTGTATCTTGAAGTAAATTTTTAACACATAGTTTGACTCTTACAATTTTATATATGTGCGTATGATCTGTGGTGTGCTCACGACAGCACGTGTAATTTTTATAACTTTAGAATTCGGTTGTGGCCCAAGTGTTCATTTATCTACTCTAAAATATTGAATCTATCTTTTTTACATTATCAATGATTTGTGCAACTTTAAGTTAATTTTCTACTCAATTTTTACTCATCTCTAATTCTTGTAACAATTTTTATACATTTCTACAACTAAAGTACAATTTTTAATCGACTAACCTGATGTTTAGGATCAAAGAGCAAACGTTATTTTATTGTCTACAAAGAATGTTAAGTTACACATGCTCGTTCAGCTCACATTCAATGTTATGTACACACTCAATTATGTAAGTGTTACAAATTATATCCATTTAAGAAGTACCTTATTAAATTCTATGTTGTATAATGTATTTTTTTAAACATGACAACCTTCCCATTTTTATAGGAAATTCTGATATCTTAAGGGGTTATTTAAAAAACTAAAGAATAAGAAAGTCAATTATTTGGGATCAAAAAGTAAGCAAGCTTTCGATAGATAGTTTGATGGTTTCAGAGAGCAGTTCATTAGGACAAAGATATTAGGGTATATCATAACAATATTAACAAAATTTAATATCTTTTAATATTTTTATTTACTTAATATATCTTGGATTTCTTGAAAACTCCTACCTTTGGTTTCAACCATGTAAAATATCACAAACGGTATCGCAATTGCACAAAATGCTGAGAATAGCCAAAACGTACCGCCCATTCCAATAGCGGAATTAAGCGATGCGAAGGAATAAGTCAAAGCAAATCCACATAATGCACAAAAACATGTACTAACGGTGGAAGCTGAAGCTTTAATATTTGCAGGAAAAACTTCCGCCATGACAGTCCATGGCACAATTCCAAAACCAAAGTTATATGAAGTAATGTATAATATCAAACAAAGTATGGGCAACCAGGAAATACTGGATACGTCTTTTCCACTGTCTTTCATATAGAAATATAATCCTAAAGGTACTTCTGCAATGAACATTCCCGTAGCTGAAATCAGAAGCAATAATTTCCTACCGAGCTTATCTACTCCTAAAGGTGTAATAAAACTGGCGGCAAATTGTACCACTCCAACGATCATGGTGGATATTTCTGGGGGTATGTCACTTCCAGTTGCACTAAATATTGTTTGAGCGTTGAACAAAACAACGACAATTCCAGAAAACTGTTGAAGTGTTAGTAAACTGTTTGTAATGATAAAGGCTTTAATCGAGGATTTCGATTTAAAAACATCGCTGAAGGAACCAATGTTTTTCTTGTCCTGTTCTATTGAATATTTCATGGTGTCCAATTCTTTTAAAAGGTTGCTTTCGGAAGTTGGCCTAAATTTTTTTAACGATTTCATTGCACCGGAAGAGTTGTTGCAACCGATAAAATAGTATGGACTTTCGGGAACGAGAAGAGAAAATGAAATCAAAAAAAGGGCGGGCCAAACAGCACAAGACACATTAAACCACATAATCGACAGGTAGGGTCCAACGACGTATGAATATAGTGTTCCAGACATGAAAAAACTGTGATGGATGAGGAAACTGTTCCGCGTATCGAATCTTCAGAAATCTCGCTCAGGAAGTGAGGTAGAACGCTCAGGAGGGTTCCCATTCCAAATCCTGCGATGAATCTTGCGATGTAGTACAGGTATACTGTTTTTCCAAAAGCTAGCGTTAAGTACGATGCTAGAAAAGGTACTCCGGAACAAAAGAGAAGTGTTTTCTTACGTCCCATTTTGTTAGTCATAAAACCAGCCAGAATTGGACCTAAAACTGCACCTAAACCTAAAATTGAACTTATCCACGATTCTTGTTCTCTCGTTACAACTACACCGAGAGGATTTTCGTCGATTCTAGTTACATCTGTCAGTTTTGAGATTACTGGTGAGCTCCATCCACCCGATATTCCTGAAGAAAATGCAACCAAATTGCCTGAAAATTTACAATTTATTGAAATTGAAAAAAAAATGTATTACGTAAAGCTTGCTTACCAATACATACGGATATATACAAAAAATTTCTGTTTTCTTTTGGATAATTGGTCATTGGAAAATTTAAAAAGAGCTACTAAATTTTAGTTGATGGTTATCTGACGGAATCGACTATTGTTTAATTATTGTAATGTGTCTTGCCGCTTCAAAGTGATTATCGGGTGAAGTGCCAACGATTAATATTTGATTGTATTGATATACCATAATAGAAAACTTGTAAGTACTTAAAGTTATCGTTTTGGTGGTGTAAGTGTGATAACGAATTAAGAGAGAGATGCATTCTGTTCAATAAAATTGAAAATCTAGGGTTGCGACAAGTGGAAATTTCTAAAATGTAAAAAGCTTCTCCATAGCTCCAGTATATGTAGTTTTGTTTTTATTAATAGTGAATGGAGGATTTCAGCATATTGACTTCCTTCTCCCCAATGAGCCCTCTTATGTGACGTGATATATTCGTCAAACCGCCGAAAATAAAAACTCTAAAAACAAAATCACCAAAAACAATGAAAAACAAAAAGGCCGAATTTAAATATGCCGAAAACAAAAGCACTGATTTCCAAAAACAATAAATATGTGTGGAGTAGTTTAGAAATTTCCACCTGTTGCAACCCAAGATTTTCAACTTATTTGAACAGAATGAATCTCTTAATTCGTTATCACACTTAGAGTGGAAATAAGATAACTTGAAGGAGTTTCAAATTTTCTATTATCTAATACAATCAAGGACAACCACTAATCGTTGACACTTCACTTGGTAATCGTTTCAAGGTGGCAAGACGCATTATAATTCACAATAGTCGATTCCGTCAGATAACAAATTACCATCAACTAAAATTTATTAACTCTTTTTAAATTTTCCAATGGCCGATTATCCAGGAGGAAACAGAAACTTTTTTGTATATATCTGTATGTATTGGTAAGTAAGCTTTAATTGTATTTTCTTTTCTTAAATTGTATATTTTCAGGCAATTTGGTTGGATTTTCTTCTGGAATATTTGGTGGATGGAACTCGCCAGTAATCGCAAAACTTACCGATGCAGCCCGAGTTGACGAAAATCCTTTCGGCGCGGTTGTAACGAGAGAACAAGAATCGTGGATTAGTTCTAGTTTTAGCTTGGGTGCATTTTTTGGCCCAATTCTGGCTGGTCTTATTACTAACAAAATGGGACGCAAGAAAACACTTCTCTTTTGTTCCGGAGTACCTTTTCTAGCAGCGTACTTAACGCTCGCTTTTGGAAAAACAGTATTCCTGTACTACATTGCAAGATTCGTCGCAGGATTAGCATCGGGAGCCGTGCAGAGCGTTTTGCCTCACTTCCTGAGCGAGATTTCCGAAGATTCCATACGCGGAAGAGTTTCCTCATCCACTGCAGTTTTCAGCAAGTCTGGAACACTATATGCTTACGTCGTTGGACCCTACCTGTCCATTATGTGGTTTAATGTGTCTTGTGCTGTTTGGCCAGCCCTTTTCTTGGTTTCATTTTTTCTTCTCGTTCCCGAAAGTCCGTACTATTTTATCGGTTGCAACGACTCTTCTGGCGCAATAAAATCGTTGAAAAAATTCAGGCCAACTTCCGAGAGCAACATTTTAAAAGAATTGGACATCATGAAATATTCAATAGAACAGGACAAGAAAAACATTGGTTCCTTTAGGGATGTTTTTAAATCAAAATCCTCGATTAAAGCCTTTATCATTACAAACAGTTTGCTAGCAATTCAACAGTTTTCTGGATTTATCGTTGTTTTGTTCAACGCTCAAACAATATTTAGTGCAACTGGAAGTGACATACCCCCAGAAATATCCACCATGATCGTTGGAGTAGTACAATTTGCCGCCAGTTTTATCACACCTTTGGGGGTAGATAAGCTCGGTAGGAAGTTATTGCTTCTGATTTCGGCTGCGGGAATGTTCATTGCCGAAGTACCTTTAGGATTATATTTCTATATGAAAGATGCAGGAAAAGACGTATCCAGTATTTCCTGGTTGCCCATGCTCTGTCTGATATTATACATTATTTCTTTTAATTTTGGTTTTGGATTTGTGCCGTGGACTGTCATGGCGGAAGTTTTTCCTGCAAATATTAAAGCTTATGCTTCTACTATTAGTACAAGTTTTTGTGCATTATGTGGATTTGCCATGATTTATTCTTTCCCATATCTTAAATCCACTATTGGGATGGGCGGTACGTTTTGGTTATTCTCTGCATTTTGTGCAATTGCGATACCGTTTGTGATATTTTTCATGATTGAAACCAAAGGTAAGAGTTTTCAAGAAATCCAAAATATTTTAGGTGGTACCTAAATAAATATAAATAATATTTTTGTTAATATTGCTATGATATAATATCTTGGTCCTAATTAAATCCTCTTTAACGAGCTAACTGCCTTTCTAATTTATAGTTTTATTTATTTGAAATTTATTGAAGACATAAACGAAACCATCAAACTAACGTTTGTCGATGTACTGACCGAGGTTCTCCAAGAGCATCTGAATTTTTTTTAATTTGATCAAAAGAGCTCTACCTGTTGCACTTACGAATTAATTAAAACCTTTGAGCACTTCTACAGTAATCTTCTAATCTTGCTGTATTATCAAAACGTTTTGCTTATTATGCTTCGTCTTCCATTAGCATCGTAAAAATTATCATTATGAATTATTGTACAGATGCAAAGGTTTCGGGCTTTGAATCTGAAGGTTTCGGGTTCGAATCCCGGTCGCTCTGAGAGAATTATCTGTGCCGTGGTTTGGATTCCACGCTAATATGTAAGTTCTTAGGATTGAACTCAACCCTATGTGATATTCCTGGGTATATTTCCTGTAATCGGGCATGTGGCCTATTGGAAATAAATTTTATTATAATGTATTTTTTTTAGAAAATATGGAATTTATTTTCATCAGAAGTGAATTGAAGATTTCGACATATCCTCTGAGCCGTTTCTATGGTGAGGTGACTAAATGTAACATTCAAATTTAAGTAAGAAATCAGACATAGTCACAGAGACCGGGGGTCTGGAAGGTTTCATATTGTCAATGTCCATAATTTGATTTTAAAAGTTTAAAGTTTTGTATACCGGTACCGTTACACTGGGGGGGTGTTCCAGACCCCCCGGTCTTTGCAGTTTGCTTTTATCAGAAGTTAATTGAAGATTTTAATATATTCATCTGACCGTTACTATGGTGATATGACATTTTTAGTCGTAGAGCGATACAATCATTCATCAGAAAGTTAGGATACTTTTCAGCAAGTCGATGAAAAATATGACTTTGGATTCCACGTTACAGCTATGGATAGACCTCTTGGTGTGATGAAAACAATACAAGGCGATGTCTGCACTTAAATGCACATCTGTTTGTGGTAAGGGAAAGCCATCAGTAAAATAATATATATGGCTATGGTTCATTTTACTTTCTGCTACTGTTTAAATATTTTTGAATTTCCTCGACTTGATCGCTCCGAACTCATAATTTTTTGTTTGGGAGGATTAAAATCTTTTTTGAACCAATAATTTAATATTTGAAGTTTGTACAGTTTATGTTGTTTAAATTAATGTAAAATTACTTTCAAATTGTTAACAATTATGAAACGATTAATAATACATTTTTTTACATTAAAATTTTATATAATATGAGATAAGATTTATGGTTCAACGATAGCATACACAAGATAATTTGCAAAGTTTTTAAATTTCAATTACGTTGTTACCGTTAAATTTGATCAAGCAAAACTATGTAAAGGCCAGAGCGCTTCGCTTCGTTACCGAAGTAAGTTACTTACAAAAATTGCAAATTGAAAGCAGTGTTTTATATAATATTTACTATTTTAGTTGTCCACGACAAGATTTATATGTAACATGTTTCTTTTATGGCCGAGGTTGAAATTTACTTACCGCCAATTCAAGTAAACAAATTGAATGATTAGCACGATTAACTGCTAACGTAAGGCATCCCGGTTTGAATCCAGATACAAGCTCACTTTGTATGGTCGTCTCCGTGCTTCGAAAGGTATATAAAGACGGTGGTTCTCCTATATTAATGATTTGCCACCATTAACAATAAGATAGGGTTACAGGCACATCTAAGGTCATCCTAACAAGCTACTTCAGATGTAAAATAAATAGTATGCTCACAGTACTAGCAGTAGCTGCGGAACTTCGCCGAGGTTACTGTTGAATATTACAGGACTTGATCCTAAGTTAAGAGATATATTATGTTGAACGATTAAAAAAAGACACACGACGCCTCCGACAGACCAGATACTTCTTATATTATTGTATATACTTTTTAACAGGAGTTTTATTAATAGTTACTCATCAGCTGCATAAATAACAAGAATTACAAATTTTTAAAATTCGAGTTATGCAGCTTGAAATTTACTGCTTTCTCACAATGATAAAATTAACCATAAGTGGGATATCATGTACCATATCTGTGAATACATCTCTAAAATACAGAAATTGTTAACAAAAGAAGAAAAATATGCTTTAATATTTTTAATTTAAATGAATTTGGAAATAAAACTAAATGTTTCTGTTAATTTTCATAATTTTTCAGGGTTTTAAAGACCAACTAATTGAAAATAGCACCTTCAGGTGAGCGAGGATCGACATGGAAATATAAAAATGTTGGATTTCATATAAATAATCAAACGCGATGCAAATTTTACGAACAATGTTAGAACATTGTTCGTAAACTTTGGTTTGAGGAATTGTTGAATAAGAATTAAAAGGTGTGTTAAATCCTTTATTTAATTATTGATTATTAATAAATAACATGTAACATTTGAAAATTTTTGTAATGCATTTAAATTGTTTAATTAAGTGCTGTCATCTAACGCCAAATCACTGAAATTTAAGTAGATTCCTATATTTCAATGTAGATTTCTACCTAATGTCGGTAAAATAGATTCTACTTATGTTTATGAATTCTGACATTAGTTTTGATATTTATCGTAAGATGGCGCAGCTGTTTTTATCGATTTTGTTAACCGCACTAAACTGTCAAATAATTTTAATCAACACAGAAAGTAAGACATTTGTGTTTGTTTTTAACTAATATTAATTAATGTAGACTTGTTTATAATTTTTTACAGTATTCAAAAAGCAAGGTTACAAGCAATGTTTTGTGATTTTTCTTGCGTGATTAAATGTAATTATAAAAGTTGGTACGTAACATCAATTATCGAGATGAAAGAAATGTCTGCATAAATCTGCTACATATTTTAATTAAAGGTCAGTTTCACATTGTTAGCTTTGTCGTTTTAAATTAAATGTTGCATTCAAGTTAGGTCAAGTGAAAATCAAACGTCACTTGAAAATTTTTATATTGAAGTTCAAAATTTTATACAATTTGTCATATTCAAGTATCTTAGTTGGGGTAAGGGGAAAGCGTAATGTTATGGACTGTGGAAAAATACTTATAATTGTTATGTTTCAGAGTTTGGAAAACCAACCACACAAAAGAGTTTGATTTCGAGATTTTTTTTCCAAGTTGCTTCAGGATTTTGGAAATCAAAGATGATTCAAGTTTCAGGACGATATCTTTTATTGGTTTCAAATTTTCATGAAGATTAGACGATGTGCAAATGTTGGTGCATCTGGAATATTGGAATAGCAGCAGTTGCCAGAATTATCGCCTACGGATTGATCTCGCTGCATTTATAAACGAAAGGTTAGTTGAATTTGAAAAATCTTTTAGGTGGAGGGCTGTTTTTACTATTAATTTATAGTAAAAAAGAAAAATTTATCAACTTTCAAAGGAGCTAGAGGAAAATTAATTTTTAATTAGGATATTTCACGCATTTTTAAATTCTCTGTTCAATTTTACAAATAATTTTTACCTTAAAATTTGAAAACATTGAACAAATTAATAATACATTTTAAAATTTTACATTATTTACAGCAAATTAATCACCTGTTTTTATATCTACTTATCTATTTCCTGCCAAATGTGATATTAAATTTTTTATTTGCATTAGTAATCATTAATTTTATGTGAATCATGTATGAACTTGTTTGAACATTGAATGCTAGTGATTATACAGAAACGTTTTATGCAATTATTAGCGAACAAATTAGTGGGTAACAAGGTTTAAATTTTATTATCAAATATTTTGGTCTTTGATTATCCTGCAATTGAAATGTCATTGTTTCAGCAGTTATTGGTGTATGTTATTAAACAGGACTGCCAGCCGGTCATTTTTTTTTTATTTTCTAATGCCTGATTTCTTCAAGTTAGCAAACTTCAAGTTAAATTGACGAAATAACCAATCAAACGACAACAAAACAAATAAATCAATCATCTGATTGGTTATTTTATCAATTTAACCTGAAGTTTGCTAACTTGAAAATAACTACAGTGAAGAAATCGGACATAAGTCATGTCATTATTTTGGACTGAGTCTAAACATTTAAGAGTCGCTGCTTCGTCTAAATGAATTTTCTCTTTATCTATGAAAATCCGTAGTGCAGGCCTGACTTTTGAACAGGAGATTTCTTCCATGTAGAATAAATAGATCGGTCCTGTCAGACTTTGGTAATTTTTAAACTGACTTGAAAATTTAATTTTATTTTAGCAACGTTTTGAAATAAAACTTTAAATTTTTATTGGTTTTAATTGAAGTTTAAAGGCATTTCAGTTTTAAAGGAGGTGATCAAAATCAACAAATTAAAAATTACCTCTAATAAAGCTTGAACGCCTTTAAACATAATGTAATTGAAAAATTCTGAGCTGGCAGCATAACATAGCTGGGACGTTTGAGACCCCATCCACTAAAATGTTAATTACGAAAAAGCAACTCATATATTCATCAACTTGAAAAAATTATAAGTAATCTTTGAAAGTTGTTTTAATATATTTCACAGCTAACTTTAGTAAATTTAATTATTTAATATGAAAACAAAGTTAAAAAAAATAAAAAGATTACAGTTTTCATATAAAAATTCAGAACTTTTTCCGATTTTAAGAGCACAAGTTTATTATTTTCACAATATAAAGTGATTCAAATTGAAATTACATTGGCTGGGGTCATCGCATACCCCAGTATGCCAGCTAAGGGTTAAAGGTGAAGCTAAAATAAAGTTCTTGATTTTCATGAATAGAATTGCTTCACTAGTCGGTAACAGTTTAAAGTGGTGATCTCGATCATTCCTTTAATTCTTATAGGTTGAAGTAGTACTTAATAACGAAAATCAACAGCTTTATGGTCAGGTTATTAAAATAAAACTTGGGGATTTGATTACTGTAATTAAAAATAAATTTTTTATTTTCAGGGTTTAATAAGAGGCCAACTAAATGAAAATAGCTACTTTAAGCGGCGAGGCGACATGGAAATATGAAAATGTTGGATTTCAATTGTGGTGACGCTACGTCGAGGCAAGGCTGGATAAGAATTAAAAGGTGCGTTAAGTATTTATTTAACTATTGATTATTAATAAATAAAATGTAATATTCGTACATTTTTGTAATAATTTAAATTGTTTATGTAAGTGCTGTCATCCAGCGACAAATCTAGGAAATAAAGGTAGATTCCTATATAGCGTCGGTATGTAGATTTCTACTTATGTCGGCAAGTTAGGAACCTACTTTTGCGAAGCAATTCTGCTTTCGATATTTGTCACTAGATGGCGCCACTGGTTTTACCGACGTTCAGAATTGTCAACAAATGTAAATATAATGTTAATTATAACCAAGTTAATTTTTATTTATTTGTAAATAATTTGTGTTTCTTTTAACTAAAAGTAATTAGTGTAGACTTGGTGAAAATTCTTATATATTTTATTTTTGCAGTATTCAAAAGCAACGTTACAAGAAATGTTTTATGGTTTTAGTGCTGAATCAAACGGGCATAACAACAATTCGAACTGTCATTTGAACAATTATTGGTGATGTAAGGAATGCCTGGATGAACGCGTCACATTAATTCATATATCAAAGGTTAGTTCAACTTGAAGATTTTCCTAGTAGAACTGCGTTTTACTATTTGTTTATGGTTAATAAAGATACATTTTTTAAAGTTTTTAAATAAAACTAGAGAAACATTTATTTTTATTGGGTAGCTTTTTTTCCTCCATGATAGGGTCGGGTGAACCAGAACCATTATTGAAAATTTAACATGCTTTATTGGAAAGGTGTATACGTTTTTGTTGTAGGGAAATTCAGAAGGAATCTGTGTGGCAGATAGCGCGACACATTATATTTAGAAGATTGGCTTCAAGTCTTTTTAGCGACTTAGATTTAAGTGGTTACATCAATCTGCGGAGAGGACAAAAACTAAAATCGTAATATTTTAGTATGGAAATTTGTCGATTTTTTCATGGAAGTAAATACAGTGAAAGCTCTCCTTGCGGACAGCTCTAATAAACGGACAACTCCCGTAACCGGACAAAATTTCTGGAACCAAATTTCGGCATATCATTTCCAATGTTAAATGCTTTCCGATAAGCGGACGCTCTCATAAACGGACGCGGACACTAGATTATTCCCCAATGTGACTAAAATCTCCCATAGGCGGACGCGAAACTCTAATAGCCGGACGATATCTTAGGTCTGCTTATTATAATGTGCATTAAATTCGGTAATTCTCCTGTTATATTAAGTGATTCCCCTTTCTTATGCTTGAGAGCTTGGTTTTCGTGTTTATACATATGCATTAGTATTTTGTCTTTAGTTCAGACAGCATTATCGAAGTTAGTTTGTGAATGTAAATGTAAAATGGCATCAAAAAGAATGCTTTCCTTAAAGGAAAAATGGAAGTTGTAAATTTGTATCTAATGTTCGAAATCGATAAATTGTATGGTGAAGCTCTAAAACGTATTTCTATGTTAAAAAAATTTTCTATTGATATCTTATTTTTCAGAGTGTAGCATGTGTGTATTTATGTATAGTATTACTTATGTATATATTGGGTATGTGTACATCATATAATACCTATTTATATTTCTTATTAGTCCTTAGTACTCTCCCTTAAACGGACACCTCCTATAAGCGGACAAAATTAGTGGAACCGTGAGTGTCCGCTTATGGAGCTTTCACTTAATTGAAATCTAATTGAACTTTGGTTATTGCCCTCTGCAAAAGGTTTATGTTTAGCTATATGCAATCAGTTGTATCTAAATAAGGTCAATTATTTAATTTGTTATGTGTCACGCCATCCACCGCAGATTTCTTCTGAATTATCTTAATAATTTTAAAATTAATGATGACTTGAGAAAATTAATATCATACAAAATATTTCATATTCTTATATTCGAGTCAAATAGGAGATTTCCCAAATTGGTATTACGTTAACAGCTATAATGTAAAGAAAATATTAATTTTGTGGGGAGAAATTTTCATACATTTTTAAATAAACAATTGAAAACCAAAAATTTGTAAAATTGATACGCATGCTCTTTCAACGCCTCTCCAAAGAAAGCCGTTCCAGATGGAGCAAAATTTCTAATAAACAATTTTGTAGAGCGTTCAATTTGCTATAAAAAAAGTTATAGGTTGCACATTATTAACAATTTAATTTAACAATCAGGGCTTATATTGATGTACTGTAAATAATTCATGGAGTCTCGTAATTATATTTTTTTAAGAAAATTAAAATTTTTAATTTTGTTTTCTCTTAATTTTAATATAACCCATTGATAACTTGTCGGGCAATATTCAGCTTTCTTGTGCTTTTATCATTCTGTGGTTTGAAATTTGGTGTCTTACTTTTTGTCATAGAAGCAGTCGCATTGTAATAAAACTTCAGTAAAACGAAATTTAAATAAAAGCAGTGTTAACGATAGATAAACTGCGGTGCAGGTTATATAGGCGACCGAATGCATTGGGTAATTTATGATTTTTTACTGCAAGATGATAAACTTTATGATGAGAAATGGACAGATGAAATTGTTTCACGAGGCTGAATATTTTCGGATAAGTTATGTTCAAAATAAAAAGTTTTTCATATCATAAAATTTCAGTTTTTCAAAAAAGATTATTTTGGGAATCCGAAGAGGTAAACAATAGATTTTTCAAATCAATACTATGATATTGTAATTAAATTGTTAATGATGTTCGTACAATAAATAATGGTACATTTTTAAACACTCCATTCATTTCACTTTCGGAAGACAACACACCGAACTATGCATCATCTGCATATCCAAGTGCATCCGAACATCTGTATACTAAATCTTCTGAAAAAAGTATTGTTAAATTATACTTCCGTGATTCGGAGTCCACATTGAGCAGTAGGTTTCCTAGGCCCCTATTCTGTAACTTGTTTTTAAAAAAATGGTAAAACTTAGTTTGCATCTAAATTTTTGACACATTTTTGAGGTAACTTCACATGGAAACCAAGCTTTTCCCTTCATCAAGGATTGGTTACAGAATACCGGCCTTAGGTCGACAAAGGATCCTTTCGCCAAAGGAAAAGCTTGGTTTCCATGTAAAATTGTGTCAAAATTTTGCGTGTAAATTAAGTTTTATCAATTTTTAAAGGATCTCTACATAAGGGATGAGTTACAGAATACTGGCCTTAGTATGTACACTTAGGGTGCCTTTCAATCGGCACTCGGTTCGATCCCGGGAGGAGTCTAGTAAGAAAAATTTTCTTTCTGACTATCTATGACCGTCTCTCGTGCTTCGGAGGGCACGTAAAGCCGGCGGTACCCCTGCTTTGAAGGCAAATCGCCCCTCGGCTGCACGACGCTTGGCTAGTTGGGCGTTGAGCCAGGTTTGTGGTCAGAGAGCTATACCCAACGACTGCGGAGGTACCTGGCACTGGTGGGGTGCGAATCACAGGGCTTCTTGACTTGGTCCTTCGGTGAACATCGACATGCTGCAGTTAACACACAGCATTGGCTCGGTGTGATCACTGGTGGGTTGCGAGGCGGTGTTCGTAACACATACCGCTGTTGGGGGTGAGCAGAGACGGCGCACAATAAGCTTAAGCTTCAGTGCAAATAGTTTAAAGCCACACCCGCAAAGATTAATAAATGCATACCCACTACAAAGGAAGTAAGGTTCCAGATACGGATAGGCTTCGGAAAAAGAAGATGTGGTACAAAATTGTATTTGCAATTTTGTTTCTTGAATAATTTATTTAAGAAAAATTTCAAAAAGTTGTTTGTAAATTTTTCCGTGTTTTCAATTGTTTACAAAAAATATGCACGAAGGTTTTTCACACAAAACTGACATTTTCTTCATATTGTCACTTTCAAACATTGCATTTTTGATTGTTTGCTAATTATTACGGCTGCAGATTTTAAAGAGATAAAAAATTTATTAAGTTGTTAAATTCATCTTTGTCTTTTTACTGTGAATGAACTTAGTTATGTTAAGTTTATTTCATCGGACACTTGGTTATATTCAACAAACGCAATTGTGATCCGGCAACTTCCCGAAAAATTAGCTTTGTATGACGGATAAATTGTAGGTTCCCAGTTTACATTTGGCAAATCCGATTACAATCCTGAAATTCTCTGAGAAGTTAGAGCGGGTTACAGAAAAACCGTAGGTTCCTCCTTTGCTTTGGGAACCAACAGGTTAGCCTAGCAGATACTTACTTACATTCTGCGCGGGCAATTACCATCGGTAAAAAGTAACTGGAAAACTGTGTCCTGGATGGATTCAGTAATTCCCGGAAAAGTTGACGGGAAAATGATAGGTTCCCGCACCTTGATTTGGGGAAAATTTATAAGTTCCCGCTTAAATGAGCGTTTCGGTTTGGGGAGTAGATGAATACTTGCTTAACTTTTCAAATGCAATTGTTCCATCTAAAATGTATTTCATAAAAATGGAAATTAATTTGTTGGTCAGCTTGGATGATGAAATTGGGTACATTCGTAATTTTTGTGTTTAAAAAAAAGTGTTTAAAAATTGTAATATATTTTCTAATTTGCAGGTGATGTGAAACGTTGCGCCGTCCAAGAAGTGCAGAGGTCCGCCCAGATCCAGTCATATAAAATATTGTAATGTATTTGAATTTGTTGATTAAATTTGTGTAGTTCAATAATACATATAGCATTAATAAAAGTAAAAGATTACTAATACTGATTTTTATTATGAGTGTTCGACTTGACTCATAGCACTTATCTATTAAACAAGTGACACATGCAGTGCAACAACTTTGGACTTGGAATAATTTCAATTATAAATAAAGTAATTTTGAGGTTAGCAATTTAGGAGCTCTTGATGTTCACTCGCCGGTGGTTTATTCCCCACCATCCCACCCAATTTAGACACTTACCTAAGTACTTAGTTTCCCACCACTTATTTCCCCACTACTTACTCGCTTCGCTCGTAAGTACTTAGGTAAGTGTCTTATATGGGGTGGGTGGTCGGGTTGCAACCGTCGTAGAGTGAGGATGTGTGCTCTTGAATTGTTAACCTAAAAATTATTTTATTTATTACTAAAATTATTCTAAGTCCTAAAATGACACCTTCGTAAGGTTACTGCACTTGACATTTAATTTTCAACCTATCGATAGATGAGTAAGCATATCACCAAGGTTAGTGTAGTCATTGCAATGATTCAAAAATATACAATCAACATTTTTATTTTGCAATTACAAAATACAATTCAATATGAAGTCATCAAACACATTTATAAAACATAACATTCAAAATTTCCTTGTTTCTTCTAACCAAAACTTGCGAGTTGTATGGGGCCCTCGAATGCAATGTGGAATCCGCATCTGAAATTATAAATACAAATTAATCATACACATCAAATAAAGACGATTCGTAACTCGTAACTTTTCGGGGAATAGATGGATCGAAATTGTATTTGAAAAATATTGGTCGACTCCCCAAACTGACGCACTCAACTTAGCGCGCACATGGATTTTTTGTTACAGGCCAACTTTTCGAATAATTGACGGATTGAAATCGCGTTTTCGGAAATTAACAACCTTTTTGATGGACTCAAAAAAACCGACGCGCTTGTGCTAAGCGCGCACTTACGGATTTTTCGTTATATGCTTAACTTTTCGAGTAATTTCCGGATTGAAATCGCGTTTGCGGGAATGAACAACATTTTCGGTGGGCTGAACAAAACTGACGCGCTCTACTAGACGCGCACTTAGGGGATTTTTCGTTGTACGGCTAACTTTTCGAGCAATTCCCGGATTGAAATCGCGTTTGCAGGAATTAACAACGTTTTTAGTGAGATCGACAAAACCGACGCGCGTACTTAAGCACTTATGGATTTTTCGGCACATGGCTAACTTTTCAAGGTTCAATCAGGACGCACAGTTGTTTTTCCATTACGGGATGGAAGTTTTTGGGGTATTGCCAAGTGTAATCGTTTTCGTAGAATGTAACTACCACCGTTTTCTGCTGGTAAGTTGAGTACGTACTTATGCCAGATTTCTTCACCTATAGGTTAGCTAACTAATAGCTGAAAAAATCGGGCACAAGATGGGTTTTCTGTCACTCATCCCTTATGTCAAGATCATTTTACAAAGAAAAAATTTTATTTACACCATAAATGTGAAATAAATCTTTACATTTCGTAAAAGAATCCTTTCAAAAGAGACAGAATATATTAATTATTGCTATTCGCGAAATGTCAACTTGGTACGCACTCAACCTGTCAGCTAAAAACGCCATAAGTAGCCTACCCAAACCGATTCGCTAATCAAGACGAGGGACACGATTAAAGTAATTGCCGGATCATAAGCGCGTTCGCGTGAAGTAACCAAGTACCCGATGTAAGAATAACAAAGCAATATGGATAACATGCAATATTACTTCATCCACATTAATATTGTCAGGGTGTTCTATTTGTGATAAATTTACGATTTAATTAAAAATAATTTACATTTTAATAATTAGCAAACAATAAAAATTAATTTAAAATAGTTTTACATGTGGGGGTTGCAAACCGAACTTGGCATACGCCAGGTTTTATACGCCACCTCTTTTTGTTTTATACTCAGCATGTTATCAGCTGAAGAATTTCGTTATATTATAATGTTGTAAATGGCATCACGCATTGAGTTGAGAATCAGGAACAAGCAATTCACTACTATTTTCAACTACCTTTCGCCAATCCTTGCTTTACTTCCCAGTTGATTTTTGACGTTTTGGTCCCATTTTAATTCTCTCAAATTTCGCATTAGGTGTGGTGTTCAAATATTAAGTAAGCAAACTTTTAATGATTTTAGACCCCTACCACTGCTGTATACGCAAAAGATAAGAAAATTGTGAACCCCTTCCTCCCCCAAATGATAAGACGTGAGAATTTTTCCAACACTTTTATTAAATATCAAAATTAAGATTTAAAATTTTGATTATTCTGTATTTTATTTTACGTAAAATGTATAATATCCCCCCGTTCCAAAAGTAAGAAAAAATTGAACCTCCGCCCCAAGCATGCTTACGTAATACTTGAACACCCCTTATGTTTGTAAATGAACTCATAGAAAAGCAACGAGAATTGAGTATATTTTCTCATTGTAAAATCAATGTACAAAATTTTACTTTTAATAGAATAAAGAGAAAATGAGACGGAAAATATAAAATCGACAAGGGATAATAAAGAAAATTGCCAAAATGATGCAGTCCAAAATTATTGTAAAGCTGCAAATTTACTATTGTAAAGCAGGGGTACTTTAACTGAAATAGAACTTATGGCAAAAAAACAAAATTTGTGAGTTCTTACTGTTTTACCATTTAAACGGAACACCTTAAGACTTATAAAATGTAAAACCGTTATTGCAAATTTAACATAAATTGAACACCCTTGATTCCAGCCAATATTACTTTTTAACTTGTCAAAGATTAGAGGAAAATTTAATTTAACAAAATTTTTAAAACTGCTATATGAAATTAACAATCACGGTTGATATTCAAAAACATATTTAAAACCGTTCGGAGCATACCCGATTTCTCCATCCAACTTCTAACATTAATTTTGGAAGTTCATTGAATTCGAGTTAAACCGAATCTCTGCTAAATTTAGTTAGCACAACTAACTCATAACGAGGTACAGTTTCGTGAAGAAAAAATCCAAATCAAATTCATTTTCCTCTAATTTTATTGACTAGAAAGAAATAGTAAAACAACGCAGGCCTACTAAAAGATTTCAATTTGAACTAACCTTAGAATTTACAAACATGTCAGGTTCCACAGGCATCTCCTTCACCTTGATTATTGTTTCATTTGTTGTTGCACCACATCCCATTGCTTGTAACCGCGCTTTTTAGACACTGGAAGAAATTAAAAACTATAAAGATTTGCACCAAGTCCACAATAATTAATTTGAGTTAGAAAAACAAACCGCTTATTAATAAATGACAATCGTATGATTTTAAAAAATAGTCACGCCATCTGACGACAAATAACAAAACTAAAATTCTACTGCCAACAGAAAAGCAGATTCCTACCTAGATATATAGAAATCTGCATTACCCACTGCAGGCAAGGAACTGTTTTTTATATTTGTCGTTGGATGGCAGCACAACTAAATAATTTAAAGATTAATAATAATTTATTATTGCAAATAATTTGAATAATGATTTAATTACTAATGCCCGATTTCTTTACTGATAGTTATCTTCAAGTTAGCAAACTTCAGGTTAAATTGACGAAAAAACCAACGAGATGATTTATTTACTTTTTTATTGTCATCTGGTCATTTCGTCAATTTAACCTGAAGTTCGCTAATTTCAAGTGAAGAAATCATTACGAGTGAAGAAATCATGCATAAGCGATGCACACCAAAAATTAAATGTAATTAACAAACCTTTTCATTCATATCTAGTCATTGTTCATCGCATTGTCGGAAAAATTCAAAACCTTCTAAAAGTAGTTGTGGATTTTCGATTTTTCATTATTAAATTTTCAACCATTTACTTCTGATGTAGATAATTCCTAGCTCTTAACTGATGTAATTCTTTTCATATGGTATATCTTCTGAAATCTGAAAAATAAAACGTTGAATGTTAAAATTTATTGTAATTTTAAAACACGAATGCAAGTGAAATAATATCAAATAACTATTCATTTGTAAATATTAAAAACTAAATATCACAAACCTTTTTGCTCCCATTCAGCCGTTGCTCCTTAAATTGTCAAATCAAAATTCGAAATAAATCACTTTCATCAACTTAAAATCTCGTTGGTTTTCTATCTGCAAGTATCCCACCTTCGCCTGTAGCTGTCTTCGTATGGTTTGGTTTCTAAATGTAGAAAAATAAAATATAAGAATATTTCCACCAGATTTTTACTACTAATTTTAAAAGGCAATTAAATAAATTACATTTTCCAATGCGGTTAAAAGCTACTCTCCAAAACAATCCAAACAATTAATGCCTAAATTCCTACAAATAAAACCCAGTAGACTCACAAGATCGTTCGTCAACATGTTTAACTTTTCAAAGAATTACCAAATCGATCAACATCAACATTGTGTTTACGAGAATAAACCAAGTATTCAGTGGGTTCCTAAAACTGTCTATCTAACCAAAGGACGGAATTTATTCCTAGTATCCCCGAGAATTAACCAAATAGTAAAATAGTTTATATTACATAAGCATTCAAAAAAATAAAAGTTGCTAATTGTTAGCATCCCTTAATTGAAACACCTCAGGACTAATAAAATGTAAAACCCCTAATTTATCATAAATGGAACACTCTCGTTCCTAAGAAATATTAATACTGCTTATCTTTCAAAATACCTACATAAGGTAACATACTATTATTCTGAATTTACACCCGGATACAGCAGCCTCATGAAGAAATAACGCAAAAACCAATACACAATTAAGTAATTTAAAATAATAAATTTTATTTTTATTGACCAGAAACGAATAGTTAAAAACGCAGGTGTAAGAGGATTTTTCAAATTCAACTTACCCTTCGTTTACAAACATGATGATTCCTTTCATCTCAATAATTGTTCGAATTGTTGTTGTGCACCAACTACTCCACCTTCATCTTTTCACTTCCAAGAAAAACCATGAAAACATTGTAACTTCGGTTTTTGAACACTGCAAAAAATTAAAAACAATAATTATTTTCACCACGTCCACAATAATTAATTTTAGTTAAAAATAAAAACATCCCGTACCAATAATAAAATTAATTTCATTGTAAAATTTAGAACATTCCACTTGGCAGTTTGTCATAAACTGAGGTCATAAACGTCAAAAAATAATACTTGACAGGTACATAAATGAAATAGTGCCGCCATCTGCCGACAAATATCGAAAATAAAATCCGAGTTCTTACCAACAAGTAGTTTCCTTTCTTATCTACATAAGTAGGGATCTACATACCTACTATAAATAGGAATCTACTTTTAGTGTCGAGATTTGCCGATAGATGGAAACACATAAACAATTTAAATATGTTATTATTTACATTTATAATAATTATTTACAATAACAATTTGTACATATTTAAATTATTTATATATGTGTTTCCATTATGCGATGGTCACCAAGAATTAAACGTACTTAACAAACCTTTTAATTATTATCCAGTTCATCGTTCAAGTCACCAAAATTCGAAAGCAATAAATGGTGGTCATGAAATTTGTATCAGCTTTAATTCTTCTTCTTCCTTTCAAGGTTCTTTCTTTCAGCTTTAATTATTTTTTATTATTAAATTTTCAACTAAATACTCTCCTCTTTTCGGATGGTTAATTTTCAAAACCCTAAAAATTAAAAACCTTGAAGTCAAAATTTATTGCAATTTTGAAAACAAAATATAAGAATTTCTCTATCAATTTTTTACTATTACAGTAAAACCTCGATTATCCGGGTCGACAGGGACCGTGCTCTGCACGGATAATTGAAAAGCACGGATAATAATAATTGACGTTTTTTGTTAAATTATTACAAAAAATTACACTGAACAGCTTTGTGTGTAATCCAAGTGCAGCTCTGAAGTAAGCATAAATTCTATACATAGAATTTATGTCCGCAGTCCGCGCCCACAGATAAACCGCTTTACGGATAATGCGCGCACGGATAATCGGGGTTCTACTGTAATTTTAAAAAGCAAAAAATCAGCAATTAAATAAACGTTTTCCAATACTTTTAAAGGCTTTCCACCAGGCAATACAAAACCGGTTAATTTATTTTTTTTTATTTAACCAAGTACTCAATGGGCTCCCCAAACTGATCATGAAACGAAAGGGAGGACTTCCAGTTTTATGGTTTACTGCGCCTAACTTAACAGAGAGGGATCCAGATGTGTAGGCGAGCCAGTTTTTTGGATCAAGTGGAAGAAAAAAAAGGTTCAGCTAGCAACAAAACTAAGAAATCTAAAATGATTGGTTTTACTTCATTAATTTATGCAGAAGGTGAAGAAGGCGGGCATAAGACAGAAGGCCCTATTTGATAATAAAATTTAAACTTTGCTACTCATTAATTTGTTTCATGACCATCAAGTAGATAATTATTTGAACTCCCCTCGTATTTGTCAAGTAATTGAATAAATAATTGTTTGTGTATTAATCACTTGCTTCAATATTCAAACAAGTTCATGCAGGATTCACATAAAATTAATGATTACTCATGCATTATTTACTAAATTTCAGATTTGCCCGAAACTAGATAAATTAATAAAAAAACAGGTAATAAATTGCTGATAAATACTTTTGAATAATCACCTGTTTAAAATATTAAAATGTATTTATCTAATTTTTTTTCGAATTTCAAAGTAAATTTTTTTAAAATTGATGATTTCGATCATCATGATGAAATTGATTGAAATTGAATTTAAAATTACCCAAGATATCCCAATACAAAACTAATTTTCCTCTAATCCGTTTGAAACCTTTAAAACTTTTCTTTTCATTGATTAGAAATTAACAGTAAAAAAAGCAGCCCTACACTTAAGATTTTTCAAATTTGACTCACCTTTCATTTACAAAAAAAATGTAGCAAGGTCAATTTATAAGCGATTATGGTTTCAATAGCTGCTATTCCAATATTCCAAATGCACAACCACTTTCACCGTTCTGTGTTCACGTAGCTTGCTAACATCCTCTAATCATCTTCAAATTTTGAAGGCAATATATTAATTCAAGAAAAAATCTTGAAATCAAACTGATTTGGTGTGGAAGGTCTTCCCAAACCCTGAAACATAAAAATTTATAAATGCTTTTATACGGTCAATGCTGTTTTGGTTTTACCTTATGAACCCATAAGCCACCTTAAAATGTCAAATTTACGTCGCATTACTGCAGCGTCAGCTATTTAATTGTAACATTCATGATCATCCGCTTGTCATAAATGTCACAAAAAATATTTCAAATGAATCATAAATTTTAAAAAGCAGTGGCGCCATCTGTCGACAAACATCGTAAGTAAAATCCCAGTAACTTATCTAGAAGTAGATTCCCTATTTATCAAGATAGGTAGGGATCTACATTAAGTTTCTAGATTTGTCGATAGATGGCAATTCATTTACAAACAATTTAAATATTAACAATAAATTATTGAAACTAATTTTGTATTTAATTAATTAATTAAACGTACTTAACAAACCTTTTAATTGTTATCCAGTGATTGTTCATTGTACCGTCACCGATATTAGACACCAATCAAATAATGGTCATGGAATTTGCTTCAGTTTCTTCCTCTTATCGTGTGATTAGTTTTCGAAACCCTGACAAATTAAACTTGTAAGTCAAAATTTTATGCAATTTTGAAAACATGAATGTATTCAAAATATCAAACAGCTAGGTATTCATTTGTAAACATTAAAAATTAAAAATTAGCTTTGCATAGTTTGGTTCCTAATGCGGTAAAATAAAATATAAAAATTTCTCCTCTAAATTTAATATAAATAAAGCAAAAATGAAATAAATTAGTTTTATCAATGACGTTACCTACTGGTAATTCATTAATGACATAATTCCCTTGACGTTTTCTCAACCAGTATTTATATTTTGTATAGTTAACCTTATATTGGAAACCACAGCCTTAGTATTTTCTCATAATATTTAAAGGTAGGATTTTTTCAAAGGGAAAACATGTTGTCAATAAGATGGCACAACAATAGAAAATCAATAAAATACAAACTAGTTTTTCAGATGAAAATCTTTCTAACATCAAGGATAATTTGTTTAGGTACACAATGAGGTTGTTTACTAAACTAAAACCAAAGTTAAATCAAAATGGGAACCTACAGTTTTCTCGCCACCTGATTATGAATCGTTCGATTGTACGTCCAAAGTTGGCGTTTACAAAATGTCAATGAAGTGTTAAGAAAAATAGTTGGAAGCATTGTTGTAAATCAAAGGTGAAGCTTCTCTTAGCACATTCTTTGTAATTCATTTTTGGATTATATGCAGCATCGGCCAATTGGTGATGCTGTTTCAATTCCGTGGGAAGTTATTCTTTTCTCTTCTGAGCTGCTTGTACATTTAATTTTTATGTTTCAAGTGCCAAACTTGTGATTTAGATATTTTTACCAAACTTGAAGTTAACTTACTAACAACACGTTCAATTTACAAGTTAGGAATTTAGGCAAAATTAGATTTTATATTAATTTTGTTTTCTATTTACCCCAAACGAGGTGCTATTTGACAGTTGTTGAATCAGAAATCAACAGTCACGTCACAGAAAAGAAAGAAAAAAATCACAAAAATTGTCATTGTCCTAGCAGAAGTTGCAAATTCTTGGTGGTTTTACTTGGTTTTACACTCCTTAGAATAAATTTAGATATAACAAAGTAAAGTCAATTATAAATATGTATCTTGCAAGATGTAACAAAATAATGACAGAAAATAATAATGTATGATTCATCGTTTCATTTCACTTTCAAACTCTTACGATCAGTTCAGTCTGTCATTCCAGACTGAAGAAAATTATTAAAGTATGTAATAATTCGTTAGTCTGGTATATCAGTCCATCAGTGAACTCACTACACGATTAGTTTCTGACAATCATGGAATGAACTGATGCGAACCTGATCGTGTAACTTTGGTCTTAGAAATAATAGTTTTATGTCAAACTGTAGAATTAATGGTTTTTATATAATACTTCTGCTAGAAGAACGGCAAAATATTATTTCTATGTAGCTAACCTGTTGTTTTCAAATGCTGTACTGCATCGATTCTGCATCCCGATAAACTTTCCAATTGCTGCTATCCACATTAGCTGCAGTGTTGTACCATTTCATTTATTATTAACGTAAACTAGAAGATATACACGATTTACTTAATTGAAACGAAAAACCAAAAATAAATTGCTTAAACTTTGAATGACACCAAGATTAAAATATAAACAAATAACATAGCGCCATCTAACGATTTGAAACAAAAGCTCACCTTTCCCGATTAGTTGTCATTGGATGACAGTTTATTTAGTTACAATTTTTTGTATAATTTTAGGTAACTTTGAAAATATAAAATGCATGCGAACTAACAAATGGCTAATAATTTGTAACGTCACAGATTTTACAGTTAAATGTCACAAACCTTTTTATTTTCATCCACCCGTTGATCATTAAACCGTCATCAAAATTCGAAACAAATCTCATCATTGCTGTCCAATTTTGAATCACCCTAAATCTCGTCTTTTTTAATTGCACCCTTTTCCCCTCCTGTCTTCGTATTGTTAGGTTTTCAAACTGAAAATTAAAAAACCGAGAATTTCTCCACAAAATTTTTAATCCATACTAATTTTACGAATAAGATATTATTCGCGGACAAACCCAAACCTTAAAGAAATTAAGTTTTACCAATATTAGCTGCTTTCTGCGTCATTTTCTTTTAACAATTTATTTAAAATAATAGGCAAGCTTTTTCACTTAACCTCACTTTGCTATAAATTAATCAAAGGGAGCGTTCCACAATTCCTATCTAGTGCCGGTCGGTAATGGCTGCGTTCATTTAAACAAATTTACCTGTCAGTGAAAATTAATTAATTGCAATATTAGTTATATTGTTTTCAATGAAAACTAAAACACTGGTGGAAGAAACTTAGCAAGGTACGTCATAAAGCTGTATTAGTTATGGGATACTGCTCAAAGATACCCTGAAGTAGTAACATAATATCAGGCGTTCGAAAGTCAGTATTTTTATTTTTAATCAAAAGGATTACTGAATTTGAATCTATAAAATCCAAATCCCGGGCTTAAGCATTAGTATGTACTAACTACTTGTCTATAAATATGGGCCTTAAACACTGATCACATAAACAGATAATGCTTTATTGGGATTACGGGGTACATAAATAAAAGTTCGCAATTAAGAAATACAATATTTTGTTTCATAAATACACCTTCAATACAGAACTGTGAATTTTACAATAAACAGAAATAGTTTTTTTACACATGTGAATCTAAAGAAAAATATAAACACAAAAATTAAATAAAAATAAATCAATAAAAAATTATTCCGACTTCATTTGGTAAAAATAAATTTATAATAAATATATGTTTACGTATAACATCTGAATAAATTGGACTAAAAACAGACCAAACAATTTTCTTTTCTTTTTTTTATACTAAACATTATTTTATAAATAAAAATTATTATAAACATTTATATATATTTTTTTAAGTAATTATACTAAAATTTGTAATTCATCATAAAGATAACATTAAAGTGGTTTGATTTAAATGCAGGCAAATTCGAACATTTCAATAAAGATCATCGATATTTTTAAAATAGATGCACCCTGTTGTATAGTATACTGGTTATTTTTGCATCAAAGCGCGGTCGTCTTCGGTGCCTAAACCCATTACACCTTCAAGGCCCCTCTACCCTTTCGTTTATCATTTCAAGCACCAATATAAACATTAAATCCCACGTATGAACATCCTGTGCAATTAAATTCACAAGTTTAGGCCCTAACATCTTTTTGAATGCAATCACAATTTTAATTCCCAAAGCACCAAATGGGCGTCATTACTATTTGGTTCGCGTATGGAAAATGAATTTCTCGTCTTGTCCGAAGGACAACACGGTTGCCGCCAATTTACATATCCACGGCCGCCCATGATGGTAATAACTGTCCTACGCGCAATATTATTTTCGATATTGTTTTTCAGCAATGTCTTGACACTTGCTTGCTTATTTTTGTTCGTATTTTGTACCTCATCTTCAACAACATCACTAACACTATTCTCGCAAACATTATTTAACTGTCTGCTCGCGTTGGAGTTATTTCGCGAAACGCTACGCCCGGCAATGTTTCGCACTGCCATGCTTTCTTCGCTACCCGACGACGTATACAAACTAGAAGAACGCGAGTCCACCGACCAATTGGAAAGATCTAACGAACGTGGACGACTCACTTTCATTTTTAATCTTCTATCTAACGTACTAACTTTTCCAGGTATTGCGGCCAACTCGGGATCACTTCGGCGCAACGATTCGTAAATCGGATCCGTTAAAATGTTTTCGTCTCCTTCGTAATCTTTTATATACATCAACTCACCATACAAACCATATACGTCGCAGGTGTCGCCGGAACTGTGCGAGCTGGATGAACTCGTCGAAAAAATGGATCCGCCGTTACCCAAACCTCGTGGTAACGTTTTCGACAGACGAGAAATATCGTTATCTTTGGATCGTTTACGCCGTAACACGACTGGGCTTCCCGGACTTCCCGTCAACTGTTGTTTCAGTTTCATCCCCACAGCAGATACGGATGTTTCAGAGAGTTGCTTCTCGATTTTTAATGGAGACTCGACACGCACATCGTTGACCTCCAACACCTGCTCGCTCTCTTTCTCCTTCTCTTCTATTACGTCTTTCGACGAAGACATTTTAGAAATGTTGGTGTTGTAATTCTTTGGTTGCAGAGCTAGCAGAAACGAGATCGGTCCAAAATGTGCGTGGTAAGATATGTTAACACGTCCGCTTATAATCGGGACCCCTTCGAGACGCGGCAGCGGAATCGTTAAACTAATACCAACATTAGTTCCGACCCACAACAATCCCTTGCAAGCCAACAAAGCTGTCACGTTAACTTGAGACCGACTGTTGTTCAAACAACAATTGTTGGTTGAACCGGACGTAACGCGAACAACGTTCGATGCAATGTTAATGTCCTGCAAGTGCTTGAACGTTTCGGTGTGATACAGACAAATCGTACTCGAATTTTTTAACGAAATCCACAGACCGATTCCGCTGTGAGCCATTAAATTGACATTACCTACGTGTTCGTGTTGAATACTAAAACTCTTCTGGGGTTCACCCGTAAGTCCGTTGAGCACCCACACTTTTTTACCACACGCCGCGTACAAACTCAAATTTATAGGTAATAAACTAGAAACAGGGTCGCTACCTAAACTCAACATGTGCGGCTCCTTTAGTAACCATTCGCCGTCACTGATGTTCCGTTTAAAAATTAACAAACTTCCGTTACCCAAGGCAACAAACACGCTATCACAGTAAAATTTAATTTGGGTTATTATATCCGGAACTACCGCACTCGCGACTTCTTCTTGTTTTTCAGGTTCGTCGGCCGCGTACAAAAGTATTCGCCTGCTGTCGGTTCCCATCCAAACAAGATCGGACGATGCTGGTGAATACGAAGGGGAAATTCCTTTGACATACTCCATTGCCGTAACTTGCGTTTCGACCAACGAAAACGAAGCTATATCCTTGAGCGAGCCAGTATGCTGCTGGTTTTGCGCTAAAATCGTGATGTGGCTGCTAGCGCCGTCAGATGTACAGACCCAGAGGTAACTCTGCGTGCGTCCCCGTCTTCGCGTCGGTTTTGGACTAGTCACAGTGTAATAACAACCACAACGAACCTAAAATTTAAAAAAATGTTAGCAAATTGACGCCCTAGCTGAGAGGCATACTCACTTCTGTTTGGTGTTGTGATTTGAACACACGTTGTGACTTAACAAACAACGGCATTTTAGTGGACGGCCTCTGTTCTTGTTCCGGTACTTCCCAGGCCGGAGAATTATTGGGATCCAGCGCTAACTGCGCCAAGCGTAATTCGGTGATCCATTCCTTCTTCACCAAGGGATTGTCTGTTTGGAAAGTAAATATTTCTTCTTTCCCTTTCGATTTGGCAACAAGCTGTAAGCAGCAAGAGTCGACCCACGCCATTTCTTCGTCCTTCTTTTGTATCGAATACTGAATTTGGTGTAAAATTCTTCGGGTATTTTCCAACGACATATCTTTGTAGGACGACTTCAGTGTACAAACCAAGTCTGATATCCGACTCAGAACTTCGTAATCGTGCATCAGGTTACTCATTTCAGAACATAAATTATCAGCACTTTGAGTTTGAGATCCATCGAACGAACTGTTTGATTTTAAACTACCACCGCGGTTCAAACCGGCAGTTAAAATTCTACTGAGAGTGGGTGATGTGCTGGTATCTTGGATTTCAATTTCTGAAACGGGGTAAGTCCATTTTAAGCTCAGTCTTTCGTTAGAACCAAAATCGTCGGATGATTTTGGGGCGACGGACACGCAAACCACGAGGTCGTTGAGTAGCAGTAAACGTCTGCTCTTGGTCTTTGTTATCATTCCGCACTGATTGAATTCCTTAAAAACGAATAAATAGAATCAAGTTTTAAAACAAAGGTGAAAGAGCATACCAGTTGGGTGACGTTGTCTTCTCTCAACAAGTAACGATTGGCGTCCGATAGGGGACGAGCGGAAAACTTCCCGCTAATGTGTCGTAACATTTCTTGAACGCTTGGAACTGTTCGGCTTCGCGCTTCCTTTCGTTGAGCATTTCGGCCAAAGATTCCAATTGGGTTAGGGCTAATTGGAGCGACATTCGATCGTGGTGACCTTGAGGTGTATGTTTCAGCAAGTCTTGTAGAAACAAGATGAATTGCGGGAACCTTTGGACCGGTTTACCATTAATCCAAAGAAGGATAGCCGATCGTGTGAACTGATTTGTTTAACCTGAAAGTTTCGAGTTGAGATTTGTCGCAATTGCGGAAGTGGAAGTACAAACCTTGAGAAAATCAGCCAAGGCGGATTTTCGTTTGGCTTCCATTTTGGCTAAATCCATGGCGATGGAAAAGTTGTTGATAAAACCGGAGTAAATGTCGAGAACTATGGCTTTGGAGAAAGAAGCGACAAAAACGTCCCGATTCTTTCTTCTCGGTCCCAATTTCGTACGCTTTCTGCCAGTGCTATGCGGAACAAGGTGTGGCATTGGAGAATTTCGGAGAGTCGATGAAAGAGTGTGTTAATTTTTGCGCTGTTCAGTATGGGGGGACTGCTTTCTTCCAAAGGTTTTTTGTAATCCTAAAAAGATGGTTTAGTTCTCAAGTTACCCTGTAGGGGAGATACTTACGTTTACGAGTCTTTGAAGGGTTGCAACATAAGAATTTTCGCTATGTACAATTGCCGCTACTATCATCCTGCGTTTTAGTTGTTGTTGGGTTAAATTGGGAGGTGGTTGAGGTAAGGTGGGAGGTACTTGCCGCCTTTGTAGGAACGAGCTACCACCGAAGGCTTCTTCTTCCACCTAAAAAACAAAAAGTTTATATATCGAGCGTTTTTGAAATCGCGACGGCTTACCTCGGGTAATAGCGGCATTTTATTTGAATTTGGAGACGACGTTTTTTGCATTTCGGTGCTTTCGATGTCATATTGATGGGCCGAGCCTCGTCTTATGGAAAACCACCTGGATAATCGACCCTGATTGGCTGAATTTTGTGGAGACGTGTCTCCGGGAATTGGACCATCCAGTGTTAACCTATTTACACCTCCAACTCCTCCGCTACTTCTCCATTTATCACATAAAGTACGGGCCTTGTTCAAAGTGCTGCGAAGTTGACCGTTGGCCCTATGAAAAGACATAAAAATGTAGCCACAAGTTCAAAGTTCTTATAATTAAATTGCAAAAAAAAGTGATTTAATTGAAAAATAAATGTAAATAAACAAACGAGTTTGTATTCCATTGTGATTATACAATGCACCTAGCGAAGGTCGTGTATGTTGCGAAAGTCCAACACCAATTAAGTAATTAATTGGAAAACTGGTTATAATTTTTTTATTCCATATTTAAAATGCGCGTATTTATTTATTTCTCATTTTGGAGCGAATCCAAAAAAGTGGTGCTCGAATTGGTGCGCAATGCGAACATGTAAACTTCAAACGAGGTAATTAATTATGTGACGTCCAAAATGTGCAGTATAATAACCATAACAAAACAAAAAGTTCATGGTCTGGTAACAAAACGCTAATTTTGACATTTTAAATTTTAGAGGTGAGTTGGGAAAGAAGCGATGAAATATAACATCGAGCTCAGTAAGAATTACATACATTTTTATTGCTCACTTACTTCCTAATTGTCGAGAAAGTCCGCCAATTTGTATTCTCTTTTAATAAGCCATTAAAAGTACCATAATTAAAACCAATTTAAAATGATTCCATCCTAATTAAAGCACACGTTCATCCTATTTACCAAGCTAGTCATGTTGAAAAGCTTTAAGGATAAGCCGTGCGTAAAGAGGATCTCGAAGTTGACCAAAGTGGGTTTGAAAGGAGCGATTAAAACTTGAAACAAACGAATATAATTTCAAACGTATGAATGTGACGAGACTTATAGAAGAAAAACTTTCGTCGTTTGTACAGGATGAAGCAAACTTTTAAAGGCATACTTGGAAGCTCTGACTGTTTGAAGGCTTTGAAGGTTTGCAATGAGAGCTTAACTCAAAATTGTAGAAATCCTACTTCAAAGCTTTCATATAAACAGTACAGATTTCGGGGAAGTCCAGAATCACCATCCAGGCGGTTGAGAAAGTGGTAGAACTGGCAAGGGAGGCCAATTGAGAGATTTGGAGAACAAGAAAGCTACGGATCCTGCTGACGCTGAATGACAAAAATGCGTTCAACTCACTGAACCGGAAAGAAATACTTAAAGAGATAAGAGGAACAAAAATCTCATCATATCTTCTGAAGATTCTGAAAAGCTATTTCAGCCATAGAAGACTAGCGGTGGTACTACTCATTCCACGTCCGTAGCCATGATTTCATTACGAGGGGGGGGGGGGCACTTGTAAAAATCTTCAAGCTTGAAAATACCTACACATATTTATTTTCAAAATTCAAATTTTTTACTTTCAAAAAAAAATACATGATATGTACATGATTATATTACATGAATTATTATGATATAATAATTATAAAACATACTTTTAGAGATCGAGGGTCTGTAGGGTGTGGAGCACCCCCCAGGAACACTCAAACTGTGATAGATAAATTTGCAAACTTATGGTCTTCATAATTAAGAAATTAATAGTGAAAGGCTTTAGTACAAGAAATATAAAGCAGTGACCGAAAATCTGGGGAGAAAGAGGATTATGAATCCCCAGCATAATATGTCATCGTTCTGAAGAAAGCCAAAGCGCTATAATAAACCCTACTCATAATCTGTAAACATTGAATGTTTTGTCTTTCAACAGAGAGGCACAGACCCCCGGTTTGTACTTTTTATTAGAAATAAATTGAAGATATCCGCATAATCAATCTAGAAAAAATCTCTAGAAAAACGAAGTAATCCTAACTTTCAACAAGGCACATTTAAGTAACTAATATTGCAATTAGCCCAAGTTAAAACCAAAGTTTTAGAGACCGGGGGGTCTGGGGGGTGTGGAACACCCCCAGGTACACTCAAACTGTAATGGATAAATTTGCAAAAGTTATGGTCATCAGTATTAAGAGATTAATAGTGATAGTTTTTAGCACGAGAAATATAAAGCAGTGACCGAGAATCTGGGGGGAAAGAGGATTATGAATTCCCCCCACTATAGTATGTCATCGTTCTCAAGAAAACCAAAGTTCTATAATAAGCTCACTATTTTACTCACTATATTACTCACCGGGCCCGTAGCTAGGATTTCCTTTCGGGGGGGGGGGGGGGATCTGTAAAATTTTCCAACTTGAAAATACCTACACCTATTTATTTTCAACATTCAATTGTTTTATTTTCAAGATTTTTTTTTCACATTTCAGGCGGGGAGGGGTGCCTCTTTGGCTACGGACATGACTCGCAGTCGACATTTTTCATTACAGAAATGCTTATTACAAAACAATATGGGAGCTTTCTCGAACTGTTCAAAAATTCCCGGCAGAGAAAATGATTCGTGCTACTCACCTAGTGCTCGAGGCCGCACTTCGGTCGCTTTCTTCTTCTGAAGACAGTTCTGCGTCAGATCCCGAACACCAGCTATCCTCGGAACTACGCTGAGATACAGAATGCTGAAGGGTTCGCGAATGCACGAGGGGTGGCGCAATGCGACGTTCACATACTGCTTCTTCCCAAGTTCCAGAACGTCCGCGTGGTTCGTCTAAAACAAAAAAATACATAAATTTCTCTGGTCAAGAAAAGCGCCGCTACTGAAGGGTTAACAAAAATTGAAAAGTCACACAACTTACGAGAACTAAATTGAACCCAATTAAGTGTTGCAGGCGTTAATTAGCTGAACAGTTTAATTTATCGAGCAATAACCACGAGATAAACTTAAATTGAAGTTATTGCTTCGATAATCTAGGAGCAATTTTCTCTACTAGAAAATTCGATAACGATTTCGCGCTTTTTGTATAAAATGGCAATTAATCTTTTATACCTAAGTCGATTTATTTTCGAATTTTTTTAGAGGCAACAAAGCACGGAAGAAAAACGTAATCTCATTTCGTTGTGTTGTCATAAAATGAAATTTTCTTTTGTGTGGAAATTTTTCGCTTCTCTTCTCCAGACTAAAACATTTTCGCTTAGAAACCCTCAACTCGGTAATTATTGTGCAAGGGGGGGGGAAACACGTGAGTGTATAGACGTTTATAATAATTGAATTCGAACCTCGGTGAAAATTTTCTTTTGTTTATTCAAAACTTTACTTCATCGTTTGTTTATGTAGTACAAGAAAATGAAAACAATCGGTTTGAAAATTTATTGTTTTTGTTTTGCACGTTGAGGTAATAATTAAATATCGACCAGTTCGAGCCAGACAATATTTTGTTTAAAACATATGCGCATTTTGTGACTGCAAATTTTAATAAAATTGCCACAAATTTGACCTCTCGCTTTGATAAAAACACTACAGGAAGAGGAAATAAACACAAATTGCATTAATCGCTAAAATTCAACTGCATCATAAATTGAGTCAACATTTCAATTACGCAGATAAAAGTCGTGTCCTGTGTGACAAACAATTTACATATTACAGCAAACATTAGAATGAAAAATAAGGGGAAAACTGTTGACAAGCCGAAAATCGATTTTCTTTTAAATTTTCAACAGTTTAACGCGCACGAAGTGACAACATTGCCAAATTTTACCTGTTCGTATAAATAAAAACAATTGGTTGTTACGACAGGAACAATATTTGAAAAAAAATCGTTAATCCGTTCGAGCGCGACACTAATTACATGATTCAGTTTACTCGTTTAATACCAATTGACAAGGCCGTGGAAAGTAAAACCCACGCTCGGGGGAAGAGGGGAGTAGTTCTTAAATTCTCCCCGATTTATTAAAATTCAAAAACCAAAAAGAAAACATTCCGAGGCGGAAGGGGTTATCCCTCTCGTTAGTTAGATTTATTTAGAATTATTTTTATTATCGCTTTCAGCATATCTGTTTGGCCATTGTTGTGGTGCTTCGCAGTCCGGGGGGCCTGCGGACATACTCAAATTGTGGTACATAAATTAAAGCGGTATCATAAAGTTTCTGCTTAATGTTTCACCAGTTAATGTCCTGTTTCCCTTTACTGGTGCACTGGAGGGTGGTCCACACCCCCCAGACGTCGCAGTTTGTTTTTATCCAAAGGAATGGGAAACGGTACTGGAAGATTTATCAGAAATGAATTCAAAATTTCAGTAATATCAACAACTGTGGAGTTTTATAAATATACCCCCAGACTCCAAAACTACGTATTCTCCTATTTTAAGCTGATAGGTGAAGTTTTGAAACTTATGAAGGATTTTCTATTATTAAAAATGACACATCAGTTCAATTCGCTTCTGATAAAATAAATTGCTTAGACCGGGGGGTCTGGGGTGTGGAACACCCTCCAGTGCACCATAAAGCTTCTGCTTAACATTTAATGTCCTGGTTTCCCTTACTGGTTCCACACCCCCAGACCCTACGGTATGTGCAGTTATTTTTATTAGAATAGTTAAAATTTCAGCAATACTAACAACTGGGGAGTATTACAGAAGTAATTTAAATAACATGGGGATTCTGTCGACAATATAAGTGAAGGAGACCGGGGGTCTGGAATATCCACAAGAAAACTAAAGTGATATCTTAAAGCTTCTACATAATTTTCAACATTACTGGTATTGAAATATTATAGTATTCCATAGCATTCCCCTAACAAGAAATTGAACATTTATCCATATTGACCGTTGCCATGGTAACGTAATATTTTTAGTCACTTCGTGATTTTAAAAGACTTTCCCTTCACTTGTCAGGAATTGAACCTACGGCCCTACGTTTTCTACGTGTTGACCCTAGCCACACTCTAATTGTGGTGGATAAATAAAAAATTTCTGGTTAATGTTCAAACATTTAATGTCCTGGTTCCCCTTACTGGTTCCACACCCCCCAGACCCCCCGGTTCGTGCAGTTTATGTTTATCAGAAATAAATTGAAGATTGAAGCATAATATCTGTTTGCCCGTTCGTATGGTGATGTGTCATTTTTACATACAAAACATAGCTTTGCAGTCCGGGGGGTCTGGGGGGTGTGGAACACCCTCCAGTGCACAAGTACCCCCCAGCCATACCCAAATTGAGGTAGATAAACTAAAGTGGTATCGTAAGGCTTCCGTTTTATGTTCCAACATTAAATTAATGTTCTGGTTCTCCTTACTGGTGCACTGGAGGGTGTTCCTCACCCTCCCCCCACACCCCCGGTCAAAGCAATTTATTTTTATCTCAAATAAATTGAAAATTTCAGCAATAGAATGAGCAAGTGGTTAGTATTTTAAATTTTATTTAAATAACTTGGAAGATCTGTTATCAACATAATTGAATTTCTAGTTAACAAAATAAAAGATAGGTAAGATCCCCCCTTCAGTATATGTCATTAACAGCAAAAAAATTAAAGCTATATCATCGGGTTCTTATATAATCTTTAAACACTAATTGTTCTACTTCCCGATACTAGTGCACCGACGACAGATCAGACGAGAGGGAGGGATGAGATGATTCCCAGAAATATTTTTCCCCGAAAAAATCCGGAATTTTTGAGGTAGCCCGAAATAGTTTGGCCCCCTAATTTTGAAATAAGTAAGGGATAATTTATGACCCCACAAAAAGCAATTAAAAATTGTAAGCGGTGGAAAAATTGGAAAAATAAATCCCCAGTGTACTTCAATCAGAAGTTAATTAAAAATGAAAGATAGAAACCGGGGGATGTTCCCCACGATATGTCATCATGCCCAAGAGAGCAAAAGCGGTATGATCAAACTATTGTATAATTTTTTTATATTATATTTCGGGCTTCCTTATGTAAGGATACAACCAAGGTCGTTTACCCGTCCCCTCAAGAGGGTACTCTAGCAATTAATATCTCAAAGATGTTGCAAGCATTTTGTGAGAGGACTACCGTCTTTACGTGCCTTCCGAAGCACGGAGACGGCATTACAAAGTGAACTCTACCCGGATGCGAACCGGGGAGTCCTACCTTAGCAGTTCGTCGCGCTAACAACTATGCCAATGACCGTCTCCATAATAGTCATAATAGTCATATAATTTTTAATTATTTAATGTTATCTCCTAGCGCACAGGGGGGGGGGCTAGACCCCTCCTAGATCTTTTTATTAGCACTTGGATCCCCTCCTCGTCTGAAAACCACTTGCTTTTGAAATAAATCCATTGAATTTTGGTTATTTTTCAATTCCCAGAGAGTAAAGGAAAAGTTTTTGTATACCATAAATGAAGAAAAACCTGGCTGCAACACTGCTGTTCGCAAATTTCGTAGTAATAAGTAAAATTAGTATAAAATCGAAATTCCTCTGGTAGATTTCTTTTCATCATCATTTGGTGATATTATCGCAACACTTCTTCGGCCTACCGAAAATTTATCTCTCGCTATCCTCACCACCCTATCCTCTACCATTCTATTTACCCGCCGATTCCACTCTCTCTTTCTACCAATAGAAGTACTCAATGATGCTCTCAATGTTGCACGATTCTCTCAGACTTTTTTTAATTTTGCGAAAATTTAAAATACTCATTATCCCACGGGTGGTGAACTCAGATACAGTTAGACCCATCAAAAAAACCTAATTTCCCGATGTTCTTAGAAATAGAAGATGTCTAAAACCATTCTCGAACCAAACAGATAATTTTTGCCCCCCCCAGTGTTTAACATCAAAATTCATCGTTCTTCTTCGATTAAAAAGAATTACTACTAACCAAAATCAGTTTAGTTTGTTCAATTTTTAATTTATAAAATCTGAAAATTCTTGTTTTTCTGCAATTCAAACGTGATTCCAAAAGAAAGGGGGCGAGCAAGAAATTAGTTTATTTTGTCGTATTTATCGACGTTCAAGCGGAAACTATGATTTCTTCAATCTTTTGTGCTTCCCTTTAACATTCTAAATAACAACACGAAAGAGGTACGAACCCTCTTCATATGTCATTGATTCTATTCATCGGTGAAGCTAAATTTGGAAACTAAGAGAAAAGCTCAATCAAGCATTTTTATTCAAGAAACAAAGGTCAGGACTTGAGATAACTCGCATCGTAAAAAAGTTATGACTGTTGTCGTTTTTTACATTTTTAAAAGTCTATTTATGGTAGTTCGTGTTCAGAACTCGTTTATAGATCGAGACTTGATCGGGACAATAATAATTATGGTTGAATATGAAAACCACAATAGTCTGATTGTTATGGGTCATAGAATGTCAACCACAACTTCCAGAAGCTTAAAAAATTTAATTGGTTCAATACCCACATACATTGTCGTTTTTGTGGTGCATCACGGTGATGATGGCGGTGGTGATGTTACCACACCATAACGGTTCAAGTTTATAATTAAAAGTGACTAATCCCCCATCAGCTATTGCACAATTTTCAATCAACCAAAAACGAAACGAAGGACCTTGTAAAATAATTCGAATCCAACCCTGATAACCCCCGATAAACCATCACTACTAATAAAATTGTATCCTGATAATTCGACCTTAACAAACATCAATTTTATCGGACTGGTGATAGGAGGAGTTCGACGTAAATCAATTCAGATAAACTGTACACACACGTAAACAAATCTAAAAATATTCTATTCTCCGTTCGATGTGCAGAAGAAATTGAGTTCCTTTCGGCGGAAGTGGAAGAAACTTACACGAAGCTGGATAATATAAACATAAAAGGTGCGAACAAAAACCTTGAAGGATGAAGGTGAAGTTTCGTAATATTGGGGTACCATTGGGTACGTCCAGACCGAAAACCGATGGAAGAAGAACAACAACAACAACACAACATTATTTGCATTTCCGCTGTTCCATTGATGAATGAATGTTTGTCCTCAATTTTGAAATTAATTTAAAAACGAAAAACACGTTTGCCGGAATAAACGAAAGCACTCAAATTAAAACTGAAGCAAACGTTCAACCTGCATCGGAGAATGAAAGTTGAAAATGAAAACGATTAATTGGCCCACTAACACACATGCACTTATCACATGATGATGGAAGAAAAAAATGAAAACTTACTCGTCACTCCGGATTTTTGAACGCAAGATTGCATATGAAAAACAAATATAAAATTGCTCCCACTTTTCTTCTGTCACGCACAATTATGATAATTAACAAAGCACATTAACAAAAGTAAATATTTTTATTGTTTAAATAATCCGCATCCGTAAAGCTGCTCACCGTACCAGTTACGCATCACAACTCCCAAAGCTGCGATAGTCAACTGAATGACGACGAGTCGCCGTCTCCTGCTGCGGCTCACAAAATGTTCTTAACGCCGGAACACCCGCGCGTATATTAACATACAAGGCGCCAAGCTTACCTACACATACAAGGTGACTTACCTACGTGTTGGGTGACGTTTGACAACAACACAAAAGGAAAAAATCTACCAAAAAAAGCCCCGACTCTCCGTTATAAATAAACCTCACTCGAGGGATGATTGCTTTTAAGTGCAGGCTCTAAAGTAAACATATCCCACCCTAGGGCTTCGTAAATTATTGTGTTGATCTAATTACTGTTTAAAAGGGCACCGATAAGAAGCTTAGTCCTGATAGCATAACCAGAAGATTTCATTTTAAATTAATGAAACAAGGATCTGTTTACATTTTTGCGAGTCTGTTTGTTTTAACGCCACTGTACGTTTGCGAACAAAATTAAAAGTTTCCGAATCATAAATTTGTTGACTTCGATTCTAATAGCCGGAAGAACTGTCGTGGAAGCAGCGGCGTAACTAAGGAGCCTGAATTGTAAACAGTCAGGGTCTTGGTAGCTAACGGCCGACCTTTCCTCGCTATTTAATAGAAAAAAAAAAATTAATTTTCGTTCGGGAGAAAAACAAATTTAGCGCGAAGTGCAGCTGCGATCATTGGCGTAACAAACTGAGAAAAAGAAACACGCAAAAACCTATTGACAGCATCGTGCAAGTGCCCCAGTTCAAAGAGATTGGATCAGGTAGAAGTTGTAAATGAAAAGAAAAGAATATATCAGATATTTTTCTGTTTTTGTGTGGGAAGACACCGAATTGGGTGGGTGTCTTCATAGAAATCAAGAGATTCGAAAAGTAAGGAATAATACCCCCACCCCTCAATATATATTATCACTACCAAAAAAAATTGAACATCATAAAGCTTAATATGTGAACATTGTATGTTTGTCCTTCCTAGAGGGTGTTTTACCTCCTAGCCATGCGAAAATTGTGGTAGATAAATTAAAGCAGTGTCATAAAGCATCTACTCAATGTTCCAACATTTAATGTCCTGGTTCCTTAGTAATGCACTGGAGGGTGTTCCAGACCCCAGACCCCGGTTCGAGCAGTTTATATTTATCAGAAGCGAATTTAATATTTCAGCATAATATCCGTTCGGCCGTTGTTGTGGTAATGCAACATTTTTAATAATAAATTTTTTTGAAGTTTCAAAACTTCACCCATCAGCTTACAATAGCAGAAAACATAGCTTTGGAGTCCGGGGGTCTGGAGGGTTCCCAACGGGAACCGGACCTCCAGTATATGTCATTGTTGTTATTAAATGAAAGCGGCATTATAAAACTTCTGCATAACGATCAAACATTAACCCCTGGATCCCATTACTAGTGACCCCACCCCGAGGACTCCAGAACTATGTTTTCTGCTGATGAGTGAAGTTTTCAAATGTATAACAGATTTTCTATTATTATAAATGTCACAACAGCAGCCAAACATAATATTATGCTGAAATATTCAATTCGCTCCTGATGAAAATAAAGTAGATAGACCGGGAGGTCTAGGGGGTGTGGAACACCCTCCAGTGCACCAATAAGGGGAATCAAGACATTAAATGTTAGAACATTAAGCAGAAGCTTTATGTTACTTACTTATCCTCCACAATTTTAGTGTAAATGGGTCAAAACGTAGGGCCGTAGGTTTCAATTCCTGAACAGTGGAGGGAAACCTTTTCAAAATCACGAGATGAGTAAAAATATTACATTACCATGGCAACGGCCGATATGGAGAAATATTTAATTTTTTGTTAGGGAATACTCGAATATTCCAATACCAGAAATGTTGAAAAATTATGCAGAAACTCTAAGATATCACTTTAGTTTTCTTACGAATGATAAGATATATTGGGGGTATTGCAGACCCATGCTCCTCGGTCTCTCTTTCATTTATGTTGTCTACAGAATCCTCATTATTATTAAAATACTTCTGTAATACTCCCCAGTTGTTAGTATTGCTGAAATTTTAACTCGCTTCTAATAAAATAACTGCACGCACCGGGGTCTGGGGGGTATTGTACACCCTCCAGTGCACCAGTAAGGAGAACCAACACCTTAAATGTGTCATAAAAGTGTTATAAAGTTTCTGCTTAATGTTCCAACATTTAATGTCATGGTTCCCCTTGATGCACTGGAGGGTGTTCCACACCCCCCAGACCCCCCGGTTTAGGTGGTTTTTATTTTTATCAGAAAAGCAAATTGATTATTTCAACATATCTGGTTGCCCGCTGTTGTGGTGATGTGACATTTTAAATAATAGAAAATCTTTTATAAATTTCAAAACATCGCCTATCAGCATACAATGGGAGAAAACATTGCTTTGGAGTTTGTGGGGTCTGGGGAATAGAATACCACCCAGCGAATTGTGGTAGATAAATTAAAGCGATGCCATAAAACTTTTGCTTAAAAAGGCGAAGTAAAAAGTTCATAGTTCTCTAGAAGAACATTTGCTATTTCTCTGAACGTTCTCAAATTTCTTTCATATTTCGTCTTTTTTATTTATTTACCTTCTGGGGTAAATAGCATATTTTACTTGGGGCCAGCTTAGTTTTCAAGATTATGACAGATTTTCTATTATTAAAAATGTCACATCACCACAAGAACGGCTCAACATAATATTATGCTGAAATATTCAATTAGGTTCTGATAAAAATAAACTGCACGAACCGGGGCGTCTGGGGGGTGTGGAACACCCTCCAGTGCACCAGTAAGGGGAATCAGGACGTTAAATGTTTGAACATTAAACAAAAGCTTTATGATGCCGCTTTAATTTATTAAGAACAATGACATATCTTGAGGGGTCCGGTTCCCACTGGGGGTATTTCAAACTTTCTCCCCTTCCCCACATCCTAAAACACTATCCTGCATTTTAAGGGAAAAATACCCCCCAGTCATACGCAAATTGTGGTTGATAAATTAAAGCGGTATCATATAGCTTCTGCTTAATGTTCCAAAATTTAATGTCCTGGTTCCCCTTACTGGTGCACTGGAGGGTGTTCCACACCCCCCAGACCCCCCGGTTCGTGCAGTTTATTTTTATTAGAAGCAAGTTAAAAATTTCCGCAATACTAACAAATGGGAAGTATTACAAAAGTAGTTTAAATAATATGGGGTATCTGTCAAAAATATAAGTGAAAGCGAGACCGGCGGAGGGGAGCTGGAATCTCCCCTCCATCTTATCATTCGTAAGAAAACTAAGGTGATATCATAAAATTTCTGCATAATTTTTCAAGATTTCTGGTATTGGAAAGAAATTGAAGATTTTCCCGTACTGGCCGTTGCCATGGTGATGTAATATCTTTAGTTACTTCATGGTTTTGTAAAAGTTTCCCCACGAGCTTTCAGAAATTGAACGTACGACCTTACGTTTTTCTACATGTTAACCCGTAGTCAACCAAGTAATTGCGTACTAATTACGTCTAAAAGAGGGATTTTTGCAAAAAATTAAAATGTCGTCAGCAGGTGGTGCGATAATTTGAATATTTTCAAAAATATCAAGACAAAAAGCAATTAACAGATTGTAACAAAACTGTACCATTCCATGTTTTATTAAATACAAAATTTAATTCTAGAATTTCAGGATTGTAAGAACAATATTTTGATTAATTTGTAGTTTTTTGTTTTTCTATTGTGGCACCATCTGTTGATGACATATTCCCCCCGAATTGACCGGATAAACTGAAACTAATTTTATCACTGCAAAATGACCTTATTTTCGTTTTTAAAGTATTTCTTAAGGTTTTACAACAATTTTGGCGACATCTGCTGTAGATGAATACTCCAAATAAATCTTTCGGCTACCACAAAAAGGGTGAAACTTTACTAAAGGTTTTTAAGTTTCCCATTACCCCTCTTATATCTTAAAAACCAATTTTTACAACTTTAGTTGCTTTTTTCAGAAGGAGTACAAATCCAGAGTCTTCAATCAACAAACCTTGGTGTTGCTACCAAGAGTTGAACCTGCGACCCCTCAACCACAACTTCTTTCGGAGTCAAACCAGGAAATTAAAACTTAGCACTCGGGGAGGGGGTCAGTTGTAGTTTGACAGTAATAAACGTAAAAAGTAAAACGTTGGTTTATAGTAAAAAGCATGAGATCGCGATTAGAGAGCAGGGAAGGGGATATTTCACAAGTCCACTTTTTAAGCTGTTTATTTGGAAAATAAAACCCCCCGCAAATTTTGGATTGAAAGTATCGCCCGCCTTTCACTCTTTGACGTGTGAATTAATTTGTATAGAATGCAACGCATTTTGTAAACTTACGGAATGCTACTCGAGGAAGGATCGCCCTGTATTTATGTAATAAATTAGAGACAATGCATTAAATTCTTTTATAATTGAGCGCTACGAAATAGCCTTGGTGTCATCATCTCAATGCCGTAATATAATGCTAACTGACCTAAATGTAATGCTTGGAGGATTTCCACCAAAAAAAATGGATAAAATATTGTCTTACGTGACGGATTTAACTTGAAGCACGTTTTTGTCGAGAACAACTCGAATCTCACAGAACTAAAAACTTTAACTTAATTAGTGGCTTTGGCCCTCTCCTGCGAATTTTTTTAATTAAGTGCGTGCTCGAATTCGCGGTGCTCGAAATGAGATTTATTGTGCCATCGATTTTTCATCATCCAATCTTTTATTTTCAAATTTTTTGGACATTTCTAAACGTCGGCTATCAATTTAAAGGTCAAACTGCGTTGGCAGTCGAAAGACAACAGGAAATATGTGTTAGCGTCGGGACGCGACTGACGCCAGGACGCCCCAGCATGTACAATAGAAATTTATTACAACTTGTAATTTGCGGAAAAAATGAGTGGCAAAAGCCAATCAATGAAATTTAGTTGAATTTTTCATCGACTACGAAGGTCGCTCGTTTGATGCCTCTTTAATGTTTAATTAAGTTTGTTGGGTCGTTTGATTAAATTTTAGGGCTTCTTCTCAAGCCATATTTTTCTATCCACGTGTGTAATAATATTAAATTTGTATCGATTGGACTGACGAGTTAATTGAGAAAATTCTCGGGTGTGTTTCTAATCCATACGTAATATAAAATTTAATCGGAATATCGCGCGCGGTATTGTTTGAGATTTGAATGGACGTGAAGTTTAATTAAGGTTATCTGTTTTACATAACATGGGTTTCTATCACCGCTAACAATGTTGTAGGTCTTTTGTGTTCCGACGTTGCGGTTGTACCAAACATTTGTTCATTTTCCTCTCGCAGAAACAAAAATAATCGTTCCAATTTTTCAAGTTTCAACGCTCAATGCCTCAATGTAATGAAAAAATGTAAGTTGATGGTAGCAGCGCACCACACGGCAAATCCACATGTCATCGTGTAATAAAACGTAAAAAATATCAAGTATGCAGCAATTGTACCAGCCATAACTTTGCTGTGACCTTTGACTTCGATGTCGACGTTGAATTCGTCCTCTTTTCTTCCATTCTTGTGCTTATTTGATGACATCGTTGCGAACTATTTGAATGAATCAGCCAAAAGTCGAGAGCTAAACCTGACATTCGGGCGCGGGAACTTTCAAATTTAAAAAACATTGGGTTCCGTAATTAGAAAGTTCAAAGGTTCTAATTAATCGCATCCGTTCAGTTTTAATGAATCAATTGAAAGCGAACAATTTGTTCATCCGCGACCAAATCTAAGCGTAAAAAATAAATTACTGTTTTGGACGTATCTTGTATAAACAAGTAATTGCTACAAATGCATATAGTAGTCATTACGATGTCGTCTTTAAAGAACACAATGAATTTTATTTGACTACCAGTCGCCTAATTGAACACATCCGGAGGTTTAACGAAGTAATACGGCAACTAATCAAATTACTTCCCGAAACATAATTTTGCACTACGCTTTGATTTTACACCAACACTGATGAGTCTATACCTAATTATTAATTGAACAGGTTATCCTCTAGAAAATAAAGCACGAGTATCCTCAATATCATTAAAAAGGTGTTTAATATTTGCTTTGAATTGCAAATCTCCGAAAGGATTTGTCCTACACCCGACAATCCTTTCACTGCAAATTTGATGATGAGACATCGATTTCTGCAAAAATACACAGGGTGATCAAAGTAAAACGTACAACACCTTTATGATCTGTTGGCATATATCACAGTAGTTTACCCGGCGATTGGTTTATTATATTGACAAGGTTGTGCGGCCTGAAGGCCGCAATTGTGGAAATAATTTAAAAATCTCTCTATATTCGACTAGCCTCCCACCACTACCCTTAGTTCGACGACTTCATTTTTTTTGTTATTCGTTCAAGCCATCAATACAGCATGAAAGGCAGATTTCCTTGGCACGGTGGCACCACGGAACAAGCCGCCACTGCTTCAATTACTCCCTCACTCCTCAAAATGTAAATAAACAATTAAAATAAAAGTAGTTCAGGTGCCGAATTGATGATTAAACCTACGACAGTGTTCCCGCACCAAATTTTCCGATTTTTTCGGGATTTCCCTGATTAAAATTGATAATTTTCTCAGACTTTTCGAATCTTAGTAATCTAAAATCAAATATTTTGGCGGCGGAAAATAATCAAAATGTTGTCTCGCGGGTAAATCTTCGTCCCTGACCCAACGGGGCTGTTATATGCAAAATAATTGAATTGTAAAACAAATTAAATGAAACTTGAAACAAAACAATCGAACCATTAAACAAATGAGTTAAAATTATTGAGCAAAATTGATTTATTCAAAAAAACAGTTGCACGTTTGGACAAAGCAGTAGCATTTTTGAGTAAAACAGTTGAATTATTGTAAAAACACTAAAATTATTGAAAAATCTGTTTAATTGTTAAACCAAAACCAATTAAAAAAAACAATTAAATGATTAAACTAAAAATAATTACAATGTTTGGGGTAGAGTCAAGAATCCCGAACTCAAAAGTACACTTTTCCCTATAAAAATGGCTTGACCAAACGAAAGAACGCAAAAATACAAGCTCTTTAAGGTGAGGATCAATCTTGTCGGAGTTGTAATAAGGCCACAATTTAATTTTGAAAATTGCAAATTTCCCATAAGAAATACATGTAAGTGTATTAAAATGAAAAGGTATCATTCATTCTGTTGGCGGTACGTGTGCTGTGCCTGGGTCGACAGTGACTAGTGGTGGGGAGATACCAGTCGCTCACAGAGATCCGTCGCGTCAACTTTCAAAATTTTCGAGTTGGAGCCGCTTAAGGGATGTTTTTAATGAGTTTAGCGCGTGTCAAAACCGCTCGAAGCCCCGTACGAGCCCCGGAGGGGCGAGGGCGGGTGCGGAGAGTAGGTTTTGACAGCGCAACCACCTCCGAAACGAATTCACACAAAAAGTGATTTTTTTTCGGAAATTTGTTGTCCGATCACAAATTTAATTCTTTTTATTAGCTAATTACACCATTATCTTTCATAATTCGTTGTAAAAAACGAGATTCTGGTATATTTACAGTCGCCACATCCTCGATAAAATTGCATTCCAAATTAACTTTAAAGCCGTTTTTTTCAAAATTGTGTGAACCGACCGCAAATTTTATTTTTTTTATACGCTAATTAGACCCTCATCTTTCATAATTCACTTCAAAAATCATGAAATTCCAAATTCGGGATTATTGACCGTCCCCAATGTTTGTTTTGCAAATCAGTTAAATTATTGAATCAAACAGTTGAATTTATTAAACAAACAGCTGAATTTATTTCTCAAAATAGTTGATTTTCTTAACGAAACAGTTGCATTTCTAGGCAAACTTGTCGTCTTTTTGCATAAAACAATTAAATTGTTGAAAAAAACTGTAAAATTGTTAAAAGATCTGTTGAATTGTTAAATCGCGAGAAATTGAATTGCTGAATCAAGGGATAATTGAATGGTTAAATAAAAAACAATTGAATTATTCAACAAAAAACAATTGAATTATTAAACCAAAAATAATTAAAATGTCAAACAAAGCAGTTATATTATTGAACCAATCAGGTGAATTTATTAAACGAATCAGCTAATTTAACAAAACAGTTGCATTTATGCATGTTGAATTTTGAAATATCTGTTGAATAGGTAAACCAAAACCAATTGAGTTAATAATAATAATGGTTTATTTAGCTAAAGCTATTATATAAATAATACAATAATCATTTTATGTTTGCATAGAAACATGACATAAAAAGAAATTTATTTTAGCAATATCATACATAATCAAATAATAAAAACAATAATAAAAAATAAAATTCCCCAAAAACTTAGCTTTGGAGTCCGGGGGGTCTGAGGGATGTACAACACCCTCCAGTGCATCAGTAAGAGGAACCAGGACATTCAATGTTGGAACATTAAGCAGAAGCTTTATGACACTGCTTTAATTTATCTACCACAATTTGCGTATGGCTGGGGGTATTCTTCCCTTGAAATGCAAGATGTGGGAAGGAAAGAAGGTTTGAAATACCCCCAGTTGAAACCGGACCCCCAAGATATGTCATTGTTCTTAATAAATTAAAGCGCATCATAAAGCTTCTGCTAAATGTTCAAACATTTAAGGTCTCGGTTCCCCTTACTGGTGCACTGGAGGGTGTTCCACACCCCAGACCCCCGGACTCCAAAACTATGTTTTTCGCTATTATAAGCTGATGAGTGAAGTTTTGAAACTTATAAAAGATTTTTATTATTAAAAACGTCACATCAGCACAAAAACGGCTAAGATCATATGCCGAAATCTTCAATTCGCTTCGATTAAAATAATTAAATAAATTAAAATTAAATTGCCTAAACCGGGGGGTGTGGAACACCCTCCAGTGCCTCACTATCGAAAGGCAAAACATTCAATGTTCACAAATTAAGCTCTATGATGTTACCGTTTCAATTTTTTATGGTATGATAATATACTATATTGAGGGATGGGGGGAGGGGAATTATTAAACTAAAAATAATTAAAATGTCAAACAAAGAAGTTGAATTACTGAACCAATCAGCCGAATTAATTAAACAAAACAACTAAACTTTTTTAACAAAATAGTTGATTTTTGCATAAAACAGTTGAATTGTTGTACAAACAGCAACATTGTTGAAGAATCTGTTAAAGAAACAGTTGAATTGTTCAATCGCGGAAAATTGAAAATTAAATAAATTAAATTTATTTAACAAAATAGTTGATTTTTGTACAAAACTGTTGATATTTTTAACAAAGCAGTTGCATTTTGACAAAGTAGAACCTTTTTGCTTAAAACATTTGAATCGTTGAAAAACAGCAAAATTGTGAATAATCTGGTGAATTGTTAAAGAAACAGTTGAATTGTTGATTTACAGAAAATTGAATGGTTGAATAAAAAAACAATTGAATTATTCGACTAAAAACAATTGAATTATTAACTAAAAATAATTAAAATGTTGAACAAAGTAGGTAAATTATTGAACCAATCAGTCGAATTTAATAAACAAAATAGTTGATATTTGAACAAAACATTTGCAGTTTATGAAAAAGTAGTAGCATTTTTGCATAAAACAGTTGAATTCTTGAAAAAAACTGTCAGATTGTTGAAAAATCTGTTAAATTGTTGAGAAACAGTTGAATCACAGCTAATTGAATTGTTGAGCCCAAAACAATCGAATTATTCAACAACAAAAATTAAATTATTAAACCAAAAATAATTAAAATGTTGAATAAAGCAGTTGAATTAATCTCTTTCATGTAGCTTCGAATATTTAGTATCAAATAAACAAACATTACGGAATTTTTGGAAAGACCTAGAGTAACTTTATAACATGATTTTCGTTCAAAAGTAATATATTAGCGCTATCTTTAGAACTAAACCGAGTTTTCAAAATGTCCATAAGGTTTATGCATCTGATACTATATAAGCAAAGCATAGACACAAACTGGTGTAAGTAGTAATACTAAAAAAACTCGGATAAACAAATATGAGACTGGAACAACTATAATATTTAAGATTTATCAAATGACATAAAATGCTATGCTGTTTTTGCAGCGGAAATAAAGGGTCTGAAATCCATAAATCATAAACTAACGCAAACTTTCTTTCTTGAATCATCCGTTTTTGTTATAAATACAAACTGTATAAAAGTTCTACCTAAATTTCATCAGCGCAAATAGATTGTGGAATGGAAACCAGTGTAGTAGCCGGAATATTTTCTTCGATCCTTGAGAAGATAAAAATACCCGAAAATTCTATGGTTGTCCCCAGTCAGAAATAATCGATAGTATTGGTTCCCCTTGCGGTTAAAGCTAAAGCAAGTTTTATATTTCTTTGCTATTTTTAATTTACCGCCAATTTTTTAATACAGTTATTTAGCCATCCACCCTGTATCTATTTATGACACACTTCGCATCTCGCGTTTCCATTTCCATTGCCACTAGAAATTTACTGGTGGTGGTAAATCTTATTATTTATTTCCTATTTACCTGTCAAAACAGAAGCACTGCCATTTCATATTGCATTAAAACCCGCAACGATATTCCTCGTCGGTGATAAACACGGACAGACGGAGACAAATTTAATGCGGAAAATATCGATTTACAATTCGCAACTAAATTGTTTATTATGGCACAAGGTTGAGGATATAAATTTTAATGCGTAACACAAACGTAACGTTATGCACCGCATTAATGGAATTCTGACCACCAGATGGCGGTTCTGACAGCGTCACTTCATTTGTTACATTTTTGACACTAAAAAAACAGAAGTAAGCGGTTTCACGCAGCAACAAAGCAGCTGTCAAATTAAAAAAATAAACATGGCCGCGTTAATACGCGTTAATTTACAACACCATATGTGTAAATCCAGCTAGTTTTAAATTACGAGGACTAAATTGCACTACAAACATCCAACTTTTTCAAGTAGTTTGCGTCAATGTTTATTTAGAAAGTAAATGTTTATTTTGTTCAGACATTTTACGTAACGTTTGTTTGGGTAGGTTACCGTTTGTTTTCTCATTAGCCATTCAAATTAGGAATCTATAAATTTTAAATTAGCGCCAATAAAAATATTATAACGCACGTGTCAATCGCCCTTAACAATGCAAAATTATTTGCTCAGATTTATTATCTGCGAGCGTTCGTTTACCTTCGTTATCGCTTCAGTTTTCCAGTAAAAATGCGATTTTAAAAATAGAACTCCATTCATCCGATGCGACGACGATTTCATCAAAATTTTTACAGGGTGGCCCGAAATACACGTGAACGATTAATTTTTACAGGAAGGCCCGAAATATACGTGCTCAATTTATTTTTACGGGGAAATCCCGTAAAACGATCGCGGTTTGTTTTTCAAAGGTTTTACTCGAGTTCAAATTGCGGAAGAATTGGCAAAACACCTCGATATCGTTTCTGAGGGACCCTAAAAATAAATACGACAGGAATAACTTCACAATAAGACGAGTTAACCGGAATTTCCCCTCGGTAATGTTGAAAGTAAAAATTAGCGTGTACATTTAGAGAAAACACTTCGTGGCACCCCTGCGCTAACAACTTACAGTTTATCCAATTTGTAAGAAATTTTAACATCCGAATTTATATCTTTCGCCAGGGGTGTACTTAAAATTTTTATTTTATCGAACGGATGAATCAATTTCGTTCGCTATTTTTAGATATTTCAACAAAAGATTTCAATTTAATGACAGATTAAATTTTTAATTAGCCTTGTGAAACCGAGCACGAGTGTTCTGTTTGAGAAGTGTAATTTAAATTTTAGATTTTCTTGTTTGTTCGTCTTGACAAATATTAGGTACTGTGTACTTCCGTTGTGTAGTTTCTATTATAATGCGATAAAAACTTCGAAACTTGAAAAGAAAAAAAGAGAAATAACTCTCCCTCCCCCAAAGCACTTGACCATTTCACTGAAAAATCAATAATTTCGGTGCTAGAACAGTTTTTCCGTCTAGAACCGCTCCAGAAGAACCCACGTTAAACTTCATGTCCAGTAAGAGTGTGGTGGCACACATGCATACTACCGATTCACATCGAGAAAAGAATGCTAACATCAAACAAGACTAAAGCATCCGCTTTGGTTTGGATACACAAAAATTTTCGGCGAATCAGACAATTACAGACGAGAGATAATTATTATCAGGATAAAAATAATTGCCAGCCAAGCACCGGCGGCTTCGTATGTGTGCTAGGTGTAATAATTGCGTACCCGTTGAAAAAAAAACAATTGCAGGTAAAATTCAAATAATTTTAAATAAATTGGAATTAAAATAAGGCGAGAGTTAAGATTCCCGAACTACAGTCTTTCCTCTAGAAATGACTTCACCAAACGAAAAAGGGCCATTTTAGAAATCTTATAAGGTGAGGATGACTTTGGTGGGTCCTTTAATAAGCCCACAATTTAAATTTAAAAATCACGAATTTCCCATAAAAAATATACTATGTAAGTGTAATATCATGCTAAATATGGAATACACTTTATCGCCAGTCAGTGTGCTGTAGGTGGGTCAACAGTCACTAGCGGTGGGGTACCAGTCGCTCCCTGAGATCTGTCGGGTCAACATCCACACTTTGCCGAGTTAAACCGTTTTAGGGGATAGTTTTAATGAGTAAATCGCTCTGCTACGGCCGCTCCAAGTCGTTTTGACAAACACAACCACCCCAAATATCGCATTCACCCTAAAAGTGCATTTTTTTCAAAATTTGTGGTCCAACCGCAAAATTTTATTTTTTATTCTGCTAATTAGACCATCACCTTTCATAAACCGCTTTAAAAATGGTAAAAATTCAGATTCGGGTATCTTAACTGTCACCTAAAATAATTTGTTATCCTAAATTTTAGAAGTCATATTTAAATAATCCTAACAACCCAAACTAGAAAGGCGTACAAAACCGGGGGTATGGAACACCCCCCAGGCACACTCAAATTGTGACGTAGGTACATATTTGTGAACTTTTATGACTTTCAGTCCTAAGTGATTAAAAAAAAAACCTTTAAAACAACATAAAATGTAAGCTGGTCCTCTGAGATCTGGAGTGGGGGGATTGTGGATTACTCTCCATAATAATATGTCATCGCTTCCAAGAAAACTAAAGCGCTATAATAACAAACCTTACTCATAATCTGTAAACATCGAATATTTTGCTTTTCGCTAATGAGGCACTGGAGGGTGTTCCACACCCCCCAGACCCCCCGATCTGTGCAGTTTATTTTTTATTAGAAGTGAATTGAAGATTTCACAAAACACAAAAAGTTAACAAGTCAAATTTAAGTAACTAATTACTATAGCCCAAATTAGAAACCTCTGGTTTAGGGTCCGGGGTCTGGGTGTGGAACACCCCCCAGGTACACTCAAGTTGTAATACGTGTATTTGCAAATTTATGACTTTCAGTGTTAAGCGATTAAAAGAGCAAGTTTTTAAAACAACATAAAATGTAAGACTGTGTTGGGGGGGGGGGAGAATTATGAATTACTCCCAGTGTAATGTGCCATCGTTTTCAATAAAACCAAAGCGCTATATAATATTAACATCGAATGTCTTCCCTTTCGCTAGTAAGGCACTGACGGGTGCCCCCCACCCCCCGACTCACCGGTGTGCGCAAATTTAAAGTGTGCGTTCGGGGTTTTGGGGAACCACTTTCAAATTAAAATAGAAATGTTTGCGTAGTAATAGTTTATAGTATTAAATGATTCCTAGAGAAACATTTTAAAACAACTTAAAATGTAAGATAGTGACCGAGAACGGGGGGAACTCCCTTCGGTGTTTTAGTTTTCTTGGAAACGATAACACCTTATACCGAGGAGTAATTCATAATCTCAGGTTATTTTTGCAACTTACATTTTATGTTGTTTTATAAAGGCAAATTTATAAATTAGAATTTAAGTGTACCTGGGGTGTTCCACACCCCAGACCCCAGTCTCTGGTACTGTGTTTTTATTTAGGCTATTAGAATTACTTTCTTAAATTTGATTCGTTAAAGTTAGGATAACTTCCGAAGGATTTTTCTTATAAAATAAGCGATTATGTTGAAATCTTCAATTCAGTCCTAATAAAAATAAACTGCACAGACCGGGGGTCTGGGGGTGTGGAACACCCTCCAGTGCCTTATTCTCGAAAGATAAAACAGTAGAGAGAATATAGAAAGCAATAGAGAATTAAAATTAATTTCTTTAGAGCGTTCTTCAGGCCACACTGGAGGGTGTTCCCCCCCCCGGTCTGTGTAGTTTTCTGTTTTTCTTTATTTGACTTGAATGGCAAATTTAAGTAACTAATTGCAATAGCCCAAATTAGAAACCCCAGGATCAGAGGTCTGGGGGGTATTAAATGATTAAAAAAAAACTTTTTAAACCAACATAAAATGTAAGACTGTGTTCGAGGGAGGGGGGATTATTAATTACCCCCAATACAATGTGTCATCGTTTTCAAGAAAATTAAACCTTACTCATAAAGCTTCTCCTTAATGTTCCGACATTTAATGACCTGGTTCCCTTTACTGGTGCACTGGAGGGTGCTCCACACCCCCAGACCCCCCGGTCTACAAAGTTTATTTACAGTAAAATCGCCCCCCCCCCATACATATCATATTACCAACGAAACTAATGCAGTAGCGTCAATTTTTCATTTTAATTTTCTGTCTTCCGGTCGGGGCACTGGTGAGTATTTCCGTAGAGGTGAGGTTTGGGGTGGTATTCTGTCGCCCCCACGTCATCATTTCCTATACAGCTTATTTTTATTATCAGAACTGAATTTCTTAGCAATAGAACTAGCAGTTGGAAATTATTTTAAATGACGTGGAGGATCTATCGTCAACATAAAGCGAAAAATAGAGACCAACCGGGTCTGGGGGGGTTTATGATTCCCAGATTCCCCCCAGTATACATTACAACCAAAAACCGAAGTAGTGAATCATCAAGTAATTACATAATTTTTAAAAAGTTAATGTTCTGCTTCTCGATACTATAGCGCACTGGGGGACTATAGCAGTTCTAAGCATTTTATTTTTTATCGGAAGTGAATTGACATGTTTTTTTTACATTCACTTCGGTGTGCGTTCGAAGTTTCATCACATCGACATACGGTTTAACGTGAGATCCGAACCACGATTACACTTTTAGTAAGCATATTACCTCCATCAGCAGAATAGGCGAACAAGTCCTCGGTGGTTTGCAATAATTAATCGCCCTGCGAGGGGAGACGGTCATAGTCAAGTTCTCACTTCGCATTCCTGATAGTGTTTCACGCCTAAACAATAAAAAATAAACATATGCTGTCCTGCAGGAAATTTAATTTTCTACAGAATTGTCTGTGCATAATTTTGTCTCAGTGGTATTCCTTATGATTTCATCGCGAATCCCGTAGCAATGACATTGAACTTCGTAAGAATGCCACGAACCGCCACTGGTAATTTCTTTAATGATAGAAAAGCTATCGAAGAAGTCCACCCTGTACACATTAAAATTGAGCGTCACGCAAAAAAACTCTTTTGGGGCAATTCCAGCACGCAATGCGAAATGTATTCACCTATTTAACAATAATTTTCTTATTATTTTGTGATTTGTGATTGTCCGAAAGTAATTAGCAACGCTTCGGCGATTTCCCACAAATTGTCATCGCTGATTAAACCCAGTGAGACGCTTTTTAATGTAAGCTTCCACCTGTTGAATGTGCTATTTCGAAATGATGTAACGAGAGTGACTCATAATCGCGGAGCTTAAGATACACGGAAAAATTTTAATTTTTGACCTGAGGTAACATGCATTCCCGTGTCAAAAACCTATAAAACGAATACCCACCACGTGCCTCACCATTACTATAATTATCATTTCCATAGTTACAAGTGAAGCTTGAAAATTTAATTATAATTAAAATGAGTTGGTTTCATTTTGTAATTTGCTTTTATTTTCGAAAAAAAACAAGCGCTCCAGTAATTTTATATTTTGTGAGATCTCCGGTTGTGCTGATACGTCAACTGTTTCTTATATTTCTTGCTTACTAGCTAGATTAGATATCCGATGGGTTTTATGTTCGTGAGTCTGCAGCTTTGCGCAACATTTTCTATTTTCCGAAAATAAAACTTGCTAATACGAACAGATGCCCAATAAAACCGTTTGGGAACCTCTGTCGTAATTAATTTAATCTGCCCACTGTACTCTAAATTAATTAACCACATCGATTTGATTTATCATAATTTGCATTTGTAACAAGACACGTCCACCTACTTGATCGATTTTTCTTAATTCAATTAAAAGTGTAAAATGCTAGAAAATGCTGTTCTGTTTGACCCGGTTATGACGCATTTTTGTTTTGGTACCTGTGTGTAGGATAATGGCGCCCATTGTTTGGTTTCTGTTTTATTAAATTCTATTAGCGCTAGACTGGTTTTTACCTCCATCCAATTATCCCCTACCTGTAGGGTTCTTTATTTTTAGAAAGATTCGAGGTTTTGTTCCTCGGCGTTTGAAGAAGCCGTGGTGATTACAAATTAATTTAACTACCTGGTGGGAGCTTTAGGATAATTAAAAGAAATACAATTTTCGTGTTTTCATGTCTTTGCCAGTGGCAGCGTACGCACGAAATCGGGCGTTAATCTGAAATTATATACATATGGTGGGTATATACATAATCCAGGTTCGAACCTACGTTGTTCGGATGGCAGGACCATAAGGGAATAATGGCAATCTCATCTGTTACAAGATCATACGTTTTTATTCGAAGGAAGGGGGGGGGGTCTCGCAGTTTATGAAAGCCTCACGGTCAAGCAAATATGCTGAAATCCTTTAATAAAAGAAGTTTCGGCAGATTTTTTTGTACAATTAATTTTAATCGCTCAATTATTTCAATAATTGAAAACAAAAAAATGTTAATTGTCCCCTCCCATGCCGGATCTAATTATTTGTGAAAGGTAATCCGAATGTATGCTTCAGCTTCGAGTAGAAAAACAATAAACAAATTAAAATTTGTTTCCGCCTTTTATTTGTAATTTTGGAAAGGGGGTTAAAAACGCGCCTTTAAACTTATTCTGCCCCCCCCCGCCCCGGTGCAATCGCTAATAAGATTAGTACAAAATAAAAGAATTAAAAATTTTTTTAAAGCAATTTGAAAATTAAAAAACGAAAAATAGATTAAACCCCCTCAAATATGTTTTGAGGATAAAAATCTTTTATCTATTACAAAAAGGGGTTGTGTAAGCTTTAAATTGTTGAATATTTTCAAAAACATAAGAACGTAGATGTGCAAACCTTCTGACAAAAGTAATTTGCAGATTTTAACGAAACTGTCGTCATGCCTTGTCGTTCAATTCTAGAATTTCAGGATTATAGCAACAATATTTTGGCTTTTTGTAGTTTTTTGTTTTTCTATCGTCGCGCCATCTGCTGACGATATTTTTCCCCATTGAAAAAGTCCCCTCTTAAATAGTATTGTAACCTCTTAAGGTAATCCTAATTTACTTGAAATTTTCCGACAAAAAATACTTTGCTACGATGTTGGGAGAAACTCTTGTGACATGCGGAAGGGTTAGAAAAGAATTTCATGAAATTTCTCTCAAAAATTAGAATGTTCAATTGAGTGAAAAAATGGGAATTGAACCCTGACGTATTAGTTGTGTCAACTTTTTTAGTTAGTTAGTTGCAAAAAAGGGTGTACTGACCCCCCCAGCATTTAATCTGCCTAATGAAACCATGCCTAATGTTAGCATCCACGGTTCAAATGCCCTATCTATCGTAGACATCGAAAATAATTATAAAAATAACTTCCCATGGTTCAGTAGCCACGTTAATCAGTGGATTTGTTTTGAACAATTCCATATTATATCGCAGTTGACAGAATTCAACTTAACGCTACTGTAAAGAGTAATCGGAATATATGCAATGCAAATGGGGGGGGGGAGCGACAAAATCTCACCAATTCCCATTTAAAGGGAGGGAGGTCAATAAAAATTTCACGACAACTTTGTAATTCTGAGAATGTACATTATTGATTGGTATGGTTTAAATAAAAAATAATTAGAAAGATATCAATTTATTTCACGCAGTGAAAAAGAATATCATCTTAAGAGCTCTTATACTCGACTAACTAAAAACTAAACCAGAAATATGTAAGTAAACAATTTGACTCATGTATAGTCTTATTGTGTATAATATATTACATGTATCCTATTCCATACTAATTTATTGCTTTGTGCTCTCTTTCTTAAACTCATAAACATCCATTCCAGTAAAACACTTATTATATGATTTTATAAACAATAACTAGGGTATTGGATAGCACTGATAATTTTGTAAATATTCTTGGCGTCGTTATTAACAGAACAAATATTTAATGACGCATATTTCAATACGCCCCCTCAAAATTACATCAGGGTATCCCAAATACCATCAATAATTTTAGAATACATAACTTAACAATAACATAAGTATTATAATACGATTATAATTATATATTTTATAATATGAATATAACTATAAGTTAATTTAGATATTCCTTTTTCATGCCTTCTGGGAAATACATAAGACCCAACACTAGTTGTATTTGACATTTGAAAAACCCAGGAAAAAACAATGTCACAGTCACTCTCTTTAAACATAATTTCAAACATAAATCTTAATATCTATTTGATAATAACAATCAATTAAATTATTTTCTTAAATTTAAGTGAGACATCAAACTTGATCTATTATTCCAATCCCAGTCCAGCTCTCAGTTCTACAAACCTTGGCCCTGATAAAGGTTTTGTAAAAATATCTGCTAATTGCTGACCTGTTGAAATATGTTTTAGTATTATTACATTTTTTTCAATTTGCTCTCGGGAGAAATGATATTTTATGTCTATATGCTTGGATCGTTTATGACTAGCTGGATTATTAGCAATACTAATACAGCCAGTATTATCTTCATAAATAATTATTTCTTTTGAAATTATTAAATCTATACTAGAAACTAATGATTTTAAAAAAAAAGCTTCTTTTACTGCTTCATACAAAGCCATATACTCAGCCTCTGTTGCAGAGCCTGCTACAGAACTTTGTTTTCTTGTATTCCAGCATATTGTACAACGTTCAAAAAGTTTGAATACATAACCCGTTGTACTTTTACGTTTACTTAAAATATCATCTTCTCCCCAACTTGAGTCTACATAACCTGTCAAAATATCATTATAGTTGCCTTTGATGTACGTTAATTTTATGTCTTTTGAGCCTTTTAAATACCTTAGCACTCTTTTCAGACATTCCCATAATTCTTTATTATTTTTATTTGTATATCTACTTAAAATATTTATAGATGTACTTAAATCTGGTCTAGTACACACCATAACATACATCAGGCAACCAATGAGATTTCGACACGGCGCATCATACTCTTCATCTGAATTAAGAGCTTCATAATCTAATTTAACTTCAAGTGGTGCCTTCACAGGTTTACACTCACTCATATTAAATTTTGTTAGAATTGTCTCAATGTAAGCACTTTGGTCAAGTATAATTTTATTATCTTTACGCGTAACTCTAATCCCCAAAATAATTTTATTTCATTTAAGTCAATCATGTCAAAATGACTCATTAAATAGTTTTTCAAATCAATCAAAGCTTTAATGTCTGCTGTAGCAATCATTAAATCATCTACATACAATAGTACATAAATATTTTTCAAAATATTTCCTTTATTCAAAATGTAAATGCATCTATCTACAGGAGAATTTTTAAAACCTTTTGCTTTAAGAGCCTTCTCAAATTCTTCGAACCAACAACGCGCTGCTTGTTTGAGACCATACAAGGCTTTATTTAGTTTACAAACATAATTCTCTTTACATTTTACTCCCTCAGGAACCCTCATATAAATTTCTTCTTTTAATTTACCATTTAAGAATGCTGTTTTAACATCCATATGATGTAACATCAAATTAAATTGATTTGCAAAGGCTACTATTAATCTGAAACTTGAAATTCTTGCAACTGGTGCAAACGTCTCATTATAATCAATCAAATATTTTTGACTAAAACCTTTAGCTACTAATCGCGCTTTAAACCTTATAGGATTCCCGAATTCATCATTCTTAATGGTAAATACCCATTTGCAATCGACTATATTTTTATTTTCTGGTCTTGGTACTATACTCCATGTTTTATTAATTGAAAGTGAATTTAATTCTTCTTTTACAGCTTTTTCCCATTTATCCCTATCATTACTAAATTTAATTTCTTGGTAAGATGTAGGAACTTTACAAATGATTGATTGTGCACACATTATATAATCGTCTACTATTTCATTTTCTTTGTAAGAAATATGTTTACGCTTTTAATCCTCTCACTCCTTCGAGGCTCAGATAGGGGTCTCTTTTGAAATGAAGTTTTATGAGTGTTTATGTTTTCGTTACTCGAGCCTTCTATACTCAATTCATCTGATTTCCTTTCAGATTTATCCCCATCCTTAATTGATTTTGACTCTAAGTCATCAACTTTGATATGTTTGTCTGAATTTTCACTATTCAGTTTTTCTGATTTATCACTATCAGATTTTTGTGAGTCTATTGATTTTGAACTACAGTCAGAAACATCAATTTTACTCTGTTTTACATATCTAGATTTTTGTGAGTCTATTGATTTTGAACTACAGTCAGAAACATCAATTTTACTCTGTTTTACATATCTAGATTTTTGTGAGTCTATTGATTTTGAACTACAGTCAGAAACATCAATTTTACTCTGTTTTACATATCTAGATTTTTGTGAGTCTATTGATTTTGAACTACAGTCAGAAACATCAATTTTACTCTGTTTTACATATCTTTGGGGCCTTGAGTTTAAGAAATTTGACTCGTCTACTATTACGTCTCTTACAATGACGTATTTTCTGTCTCCACGTCCCACACTCTATAACCATTATGTTCATACCCTACCAGTATTCCTTTTGATGACTTCTCATCAAATTTAGATTTACTAGTTTTGTTATGAACATAAACAGTTGACCCAAAACTTTCAAATACTTTAATTGTGGCCTTTACTGTACCACAATTCATATGGTGTTTTATTTTGGTTTAATGCTCTAGTCGGGGTTCTATTTATTAAATATGTAGCAGTTAAAACTGCATCACCCCAAAATACCTTTTCTAATCCGGAACCAGCGATCATTGACCGAGCTTTCTCGGTAATGGTCCGATTCATTCGTTCCGCGACACCATTTAATTGTGGGGTACGTGGAACCGTCAGGTGATAACTTATCCCTTTCTCAACACAATAAACCTTCATTTCATTTGATAGGTATTCCTACCATTATCACAATACAGATTAACAATTTTAAGTTAAAATGAGCCTCACTCTTCGCTACAAAATCTTTAAATACTGAAAATAAATCTGATTTCAATGTTATCAGATATGTTACACAGTAATGAGTATATTCATCTATGAATGAAGCAAAATAATTTTACTTTGTATTGCTGAAGGAGTGATCGGACCGCAAAGGTCAGAATGTATTACAAATAAAGGTCTGTTAATAAAACTTTTATCTTTGCACTTATTGAATGGCAATCTCGTTTGTTTACCTTTAATACAGGCTTCACATAAGTTATCATTCGGTAAAACAGAAACAATTAATTCAGAATCATTTATCATTTGCTTACTTTTAAGTTCTAAAAATTTATTTTTACTTATGTGACCCAAACGCTGATGCCATATTTCATAAGTATTCTTTACAGTATTATAAACCTGTTTTATATTTCTATTATTGTCTACCACAAATTTAATTGCTATTAAATTATTTATTGACTTACCAGTCATAACAGCCTTACCACACTTCAGGACTTCTACTCCTTTTATCAAAGACTATTTTGAAACCTGAATTTTGCATCTTCGTTACAGATAATAAATTGTGAGGCACGTCTGATGAGTACAAAACATCTTCTAGTTGTCCTTTACTCCTTTATCGGTGATAACATCTAGTGTTCCTTTCTTTGTCGCATATATAAATATTCCGTTCTTTGCTACGGATATTTTTAATGGATTTTCAGTGTAACAAAATTATTTGTTAATTCGGCATTGTTTATTATATGGTCGGAGGCACCAGAATCTAACAAAAAACTTATTTTGTTTTCTTCTTTGTTATTTAATTGGAAGTCTCCAGCCATAAATGCAAAACCTGAAGAATTTTCTGAAGAAGAAATTTGCACAGTTTGCAGTGTTCTTGTTTTTTCATTGGCCGTTCGTTCCGTATACCTTTTATAATAAATACACTTTTTCTGTATATGTCCTCTTCTACCACAGAAATAACACTTAACTGATAATTTATTTTCCGGCTTAAATTTCTTGTCTTTGTTACTCTTGTGCATATTTTTATTAAAACGATTATATTTCTTTGGACCACTCTTTTAAAATGATTTCCCTTAAAATTATCTTGTTTCACTTCTGCTTGGAGCACTTTAAGACTTGTATCTTTATTTTCTTCTGTTAACTTCACTTCATGATCCAGAAATCTACTTTTGGCAAATGCAAGTGTCAGATTTTCGGGTGACATTGTTTCAAGAGTTGTAATAACTCCAGAATACTCATTTGACATTGTTATCAACAAATGTGCCACTTTATCTGACTCAGTAATTTGTTCACCAGTAGCGATCAATTGTTGGATTAGCTCTTCAAACATGACGAAATGTTTATAAAGAGGTGTTCCAGTTTGTAATTTTAAAGCCAATAACTTTTGCGAATAGACACTTGTGCAATAGCAGATTTTCGTTCATATAGCGCATCTAGATTTTTGAAAATTTCACTCGTTGTGATTGAAGGTGTTATAATACTTAACATTGAATCAGCCAAGTAGTTGACAATTAAGCCTTTTGCTTTTCGCTCTTTCCTATCCCACTTTTCCGCATCCCTTTGTTCCGTTGGTCTAGGAGAATCAACCACATCAAGCACTTTCACATCCGAAAAAAGTTGACGGATTCGCATTTTCCAAAAACCGTACTTTTCACCATCAAATGGCTGAATGTTTCGTTTTGTGCTAATTTTATCCATTGTTCATTTAGTGTCTATCACTGATAAAAGAAACTTGTTTAAATTAAAAATATGCACTTCACTTATTAAATTAAAAACTTCACTTATTAGAGTTTTGAGTTTTTTTTATAATTTAATTTTATCATTAATTATCTTTCTATTATTTTAATTCGCGATGTCTGGGCCCATAACCTATTGATTGGTATGGTTTAAATAAAAAATAATTAGAAAGATATCAATTTATTTCACGCAGTGAAAAAGAATATCATCTTAAGAGCTCTTATTCTCGACTAACTAAAAACTAAACCAGAAATATGTAAGTAAACAATTTGACTCATGTATAGTCTTATTGTGTATAATATATTACATGTATCCTATTCCATACTAATTTATTGCTATGTGCTCTCTTTCTTAAACTCATAAACATCCATTCCAGTAAAACACTTATTATATGATTTTATAAACAATAACTAGGGTATTGGATAGCACTGATAATTTTGTAAATATTCTTGGCGTCGTTATTAACAGAACAAATATTTAATGACGCATATTTCAATATACATTATTATAACCGATACACTGCAACAGTGGCGTATTTAGGGGAGGGAAAGGGGGCAATTGCCCCCCCCCCCGCCAAAAATGACTCGGATTGTATCCATGAATAAGTTCGAGTTTAAAATAAGTTTTGAATTTCTTTCATTTTTCTGATTTTTTGGAATTTATTGTCCTGGTTCCCCTTACTGGTGCACTGGAAGGTGTTCCACACCCCCCAGACTCCAAAGACTATGTTTTTTGCTATTGTAAGTTGATGGGAGAAGTTTTTAAACTTATAAAAGATTTACTATTATTAAAAATGTCACCACAAAAAGGTCCAAGATGATATGCTGAAATCTTCAATTTGCTTCGGTTATTCGGTTCGGGGGGTGTGGAACACCCTGCAGTGCACACGTACCCCCAGTCATACCCAAATTGTGGTAGATAAACTAAAGCGGTATCGTAAAGCTTCTGTTTAATGTTCCCCCCAGACCCGCAATTTTCGGCTGATAAAAATAAAGTGCATAAACCGGGGGCGTTATATTACGTCACCATAGAAACGGTTAATATAAAGAAATCTTCAATTTCTTATTGAGGGGGGAGGATGCTCTCATATTCCAATACCAGAGGTATTATCCATATCACTTTAATACTTTTACAAATGATAAGATATTCCAGACCCCCTTCCCCAGTCTTGCTTTCACCTGTGTTGTCGACAGATCCCCCTATATATTTAAACAATTTTTATAATACTCCCCAGTTGTTAGTATTGCTGAAATTTTTAATTCATGTCAAATAATTATCTCAACAGACCGGGGGGTCTGGGGGGTGTGGAACACCCTCCAGTGCACCAGTAAGAGGAACCAGGAAATTAAATGTTTAGTAATAAAAAGCTTTATAATACAGTTTTAATTTATTTGCCACAATTTGAGTATGGCCGGGAGGTATTCCTCCCTTAAAATGCAAGTAGTGACCTAGAATATGGGGAAGGGGAGAAGGTTTGAAATACCCCCAGTATATGTCATTGTTCTTAATAAATTAAAACGGTATCATAAAACTTCTACTTAATGTTCAAACATTTAACGTCATGGTTCCTCTTACTGGTGCACTGGAGGGTGTTCCACACCCCCCAGACCCCCCGGACTCCAAAATTATGTTTTCTGCTATTATAAGATGATTTTCTTTTTTTCTATTATTAAAACTATATTTCTCAGAATTATTCAGTTCGGTTCTTCGTTGATCGGATAGCAATTCAGATTTTCTGTTGATCATTTGATACTGAGAACTATAAAATTATTCCAATCCAGTGCCGAACACTGATTTTTTTCCGGGAACGTTAATGGTTCCTCCCGTAAGGGCTGACCTACAAAATGCAAAATTTTCCAAGTTATAAAGGGACGTCCATTAATTATATAAGCTCAAAATAGAAGGGGGGGGGGCGACGTGCCCTAATGTTTCTATTAAAAATACGAGCACGAAGAGAGGGGTTAAATTTTATAATCATCCGACTGTTTCGTCCAATCAATGGACCCAAAACGACATAAACAAAAATGTTTCGAAGCTTTTTTGTTTTTATCAAAATTTATACAGGAAATTCTTTGATAAAAATTTCGATTCTATCCTTTACTTAAGGTAGTACACAACAGATGACCCGAGTGTTTTTTATCGTAATTTGAAAATTGCTGGAGTGGGGGGTCATTTCTATGATTATGTGAAATATTAAAAGAAAAAATATGAGAACTGAACCAAAATCTTTTGAAATATGTGATGAAGGAATATTTCGTTTGTAAACCTTGCGTTTGCCTCCACCCCCGAGCCCCCCGTAGAAGTAAGCAATATTTTAAAAGCTAAAATGTTACAATAAAAACCCCCAAGAGGCTGCGGGGGTGAAGAAGTAAATCTACAACACATTATAAAAGTTTAAATATTCCTTCTCGCACCCACTCAAAGGTAGGGGACCTAAATTTAGCGACCTACCGTAACAAAGTCGTAAAATTTTGAAACATCCCTTAATCGATGGATTTGTAAGCGGAGGGTTTCTGTTTTTGTTGACAAACATCTGTTGAGCCGAGGGTCGAAATATATTGAGAACACGGAATTTAACCATTAGAAGGGATTTCGTCAGCTGTTTTCGTTGTGGAGCACGTGTTCGTTAATCCTTCCTGTTGGGAGGATTTAAATCGCAACGAGAGCAAGGAAGTCGATTCATTTTGATTAACACCCCCTCCCATTGACCGAATAAAGCGCTAATTGAATGAACTTGTCCCCAAGTATTTCTGTTACGTAATTCACTTTCTAATTAAGAGAACTTAAAAAAATTAAAATTTGCACGACCTTTCTAAGCTACAATGTTTCTAATTAATAATAATTTCTGACTTGGTCAATTAACTCGAATGTTTAAAGAAATATTATAGCAACTTGACTTTCTACAATTACAATAACAACCTTGCATAACGACATAAATGACAATTTAAATGTGCAATAAATAAATTGGATACAATTTCAAATATGCACTGAAAATAAAAAAAAAGTTAAAAATTAAAAATTATCAAAATATAACATAGGTAATCCATCTGCCGATGCCGGTCCTGTTTCGCGATTGAAATTAGCCAGAAGTTATTTTTAATTATTAAATTAAATCGCAGGAGGAGGCTTAAAGAGTGTGCACTTTTTAATTTTGCAAAAAAGCGCAGCACGGCGTGGGCCAAGTTTAAAAATAAAATCGACACTTACACTTTATAAGTACAACTCCGTTGCGCATATCTTCCATAATTTTTCTAAAAATTGTTCCACTCACATCGTAGTTCAAAGGTTCAAAACAACAAAGAATAAAAGACGCGGGGGGTTAACAAACGTAAAAACATGGCCGATCGGCTTGCACGTAAAATTTAGACTGAACTCGACGGATTTGTACACCACGACGAAGCCTTTTACGAACTCAAAAGCGAACCCAACTCCGCCGTCTAAGCTTCAAGAACTGAAACTGAAATCGTCTAGTAAAAACCACCATCAAAATAATACGAGCGGTAATTGAGGGGGATTTTTGAGTGCACTTAATTCTAATTTTGTGTGTGTGTGTCTTAAACGGTCAAGGTTAAATTAGGGTCTTCTCTTCCTAATATCTTAAAACCACAAAGATCACGCACAGAATCTCGTCGACTGACCGGGGCGGGGGTTGAACCACTCGTCGTTCGCTGCACTTCCATTATTTTACTTAAAATGTCTCAAACGCTATTACGTAAATAACGATAACGACAAGATGAATAATAAAGAGTTCATTCATCAAATTTTTCGAAATAGAAATGGATGCGATGTGTCACCCACTATGTGTAGTTTCATGTATGCAAACCGCACTTTGTGTCTGATTAGAATTTTAAATTAATCGCAATTTTCCCGGAATGCGACAAAAACATGACTTACTCAAATTTCAAATCGGTTTTGTGAAAAACTGACCGGATTCGACGAGTTAAACCTAGCTCCCGTTAAGGCTCGAACCGACTCTTTTTGGAGCGTACAGTTATTCACCACCGCTTATTTCGGAGCACTCTGACAATTCGTGACCTTGAAATATAAACAGTAATCTTCCAAAATGATCGAATTAATAAATGCGGAATTCGAATTCACTCCGACTGTCGTTCTCGTCGAAGCTCGAACCGCTTTTGTTTTAGAACATCTGAATACCTGACAGCATAAAACAATAGTTTTCGAATCAGCAACAGTTCACACAGAATTTTACACAAAACGCTTTACCAGGGTAAAGAAACCTAAAAATTTTTTTTAAAGATTCGAACCCAAATCTGCTCCTCAAGACGTCTACTTCGTGACCAACCAGAATTGAACGGTTTGAAGAAGATGAATTAGAAGATTTTGATAAGGAATATGGAAAAAAAAAGTTGTCCTTTGGAGAAAAATCATTTAATTTTCTGCAGGCAGCTTGTTCGAGTACAATTGCTTAAATGTAACGATGCCTTGGTAATATTTGAAATTACTAGCGCGTGATTCGAAGTGATGATTGTCATAAGTGTCTAATTTATGAGGAATAATTTCTTTTACGGTAAAATCGAGATTTTTAAGTAAATTAGCTCAACACGAAATATAGGCATTCTAATGCAGTAGTAAATTTTTTCGGGGAGGGGGTAGATAAAAATACTCAATATTCTATAGAACCGCAACGCTAACCAGATATAATCGTTGCAGAATTAGAATTGGCCCTCAGATGTAATTCTAAAAGTACTGAAGTTCATCTAAAAAAATTAGTAGTCGTAGGTTCAATTCTCGCTTGCTGAAATCTGCAATTTAATTTTGATATAAATAAAACGTATAAACCGGGGGGGTCTGAACCCCCAACCTGGTACAGGAAGACAGAATATAAAATGTTGAAATAATAACAGTTTGATCATACTTGGGGTACCCCCCAGTGTACCAGTACATAGTTTTGTAAAAGAAACTCTCAAGTTGTTACTTCCATTTTGAAATAATCAAATTATTTCTAATAAAAATAAACTGTAGGAATCGGGAGATCTGGGGGGTAAATCCTCCCAGTCTCTATCTTTCAATTTATATTGTTGGCAGATCACTCAGATTAATTAAACTATATTTATAATACTCCCCAGTTGTTACTGTTACTGAAATTTTTTATTGACTTCGGATAAAAATAAACTGGACAGACCGGGGGGTCTGGGGGGTGTGGAACACCCTCCAGTGCATCAGTAAAGAGAACCAGGACATTAAATGTTGGATCATTAAGCAGAAAATTTATAATACCGCTTAAATTTATTAAGAACAATGGCAACTACAGGATGACTGGTTCTCACTGAAGGTATTACAATCCTTCTCCCTTCCCCATATCCTAGGTCAATATCTTGTATTTCGAGGAAAAATAGCCCCAGCCATATTCTAATTGTGGGACATAAATTAAAGCGGTATTATAAACCTTCTGCTTAATGTTCCAACATAAAATGTCCTGGTTCCCCTTACTGATGCACTGGAGGGTGTTCCACACCCCAATGACCCCCGGTTTAAACAATCTATATTTATTAAATTGAATTTGCCAATTGAAAATTTATCTACACATTTGTGTATGGCGGGGATATTCTTCATTTAAAATGCAAGATTGTGACCTAGGATGTGGAGAAGGGGAGAAGGTTTGAAATACCCCCAGTGGAAACCGGACCCCCAGTATATGTCATTGTTCTTAATAAATTAAAGAGACATCATAAAGCTTTTGCTAAATGTTCAAACATTTAACGTCCTGATTCCCCTTACTGGTGCACTGGAGGGTGTTCCACACCCCAGACCCCCGGTGCGTGCAATTAATTTTATTAGAAGCGAGTTTAAAATTTCAGCAATACTAACAACTTCGGAGTATTACAGAAGTATTTTAATAATAATGAGGATTCTGTCGACAACATAAATGAAACAAAGGAGACCGAGGAAGCAGGAGTCTGGAATACTCCCCAATATATCTTATCATTCGTAAGAAAACTAAAGTGATATCTTAAAGCTTCTGCATAATTTTTCAAAATTTCTTGTATTGGAATATTCCAGTATTCCCCAACAAAAAATTGAAGATTTCCATATTGGGCGTTGCCATGGTAACGTAATATTTTTAGTCACCTCGTGATTTTGAAAAGTTTTTGAAAATTTTGAAAACCCCCGGCTCCAAAACTATGTTTTCTGCTATTATAAGCTGATGGGTTAAGTTTTAAAAGTTATAAAAGATTTGCTATTATTAAAAATGTCACAAAAATGACCAAACAGATTTAAATTGCATGGCCCGGGGGGGCAGTATACTAGCGTCGGGAAGCGGAACATTAAATGTTTAAAAATTATGCAGAAGCTTTATCGTACAGTTTTGTTTTCTTAAGGCTGATGACATAAATGGGAGAGGGCATTCCATGCCCCCCCCCCCCCAAGTACGCCCACCTATTGACGGATCCTTAATATTATTTGAATTGTTCCAAAAATACTTTATTTTTTAGAATTACTCAGTTCAGTTCTTAGTTGATTGGATCGCAATTTATATTTTCTATTGATCATTTGATAATGAGAACTATAAAGTTATTCCAATTCAGTGGCGGACACTGATTTTTTTCCGGGGACATTAATGGTTTATGAACCTTCTGTTAACTCCATGGGAAGATAAAAATATGTATGTACTCAGTATTTTGATGAATTAAAAAATAGTTTAAACTAACAAGTTTTTAAATTATAGCATTTCCATCATTTTAAACTATTTAATATAAACAAAAGAAGCCCAACTTATCAAATACGGATATGTGTTGCCATCGCTATTCCTATCGAGCCACAAAATTATATCTTTTGTTTTTCCTCTTGTGGTCACAAGGGTAATCTCTACATAGCAATTAATACATATTAAAAACCTAAATTTATCTACAGTATCTATTCGGTGACGCAATAAAAAGGGCACTGACGGCTGTTAATCCCCCCCCCCCCCCCGAAATACCAGTTCCAACAACAAAATTAATACACTTAAAAGTATATTTTATAATAGGTGAATCCCCCAAGGAAAAACCTTTCTCACATTTTTGTTTCTAAGGTTTTGTTTCTTGTATGGGCTCATAACCTGCTATTCTTTAGATTTCTCTTCGTAAAAAAATTGTTACTATAATTCGCTTCATAAAATGATGGTTAGTACCCTTTGCCACCGAACGTACCGAGAAAGAAGCACAAATGGAGCAAGGTAGTTTCATTACAGTACAGAACTTCTGAAATTTAAATGATTGCTTTGCCTCCGCTTAACCAAAACCCAGTGGCGTAGCGTAGTTACTTTGGTTAATTTCAGAAATTATTTTTGAAATTTTCGAGTTTATTGTTAAGGCGCTGGATTTCTATTTCTGGTTAAATGGAAGTGAAGGATTTGTTCCGATGCTGAAGTTTTCGTTTTAAAATGTCAATCCCCCCCCCTTTCCAAAGCTAAGGAACCGCAAAAGTACGCAAGATAAAAAGCGAGATTTTCGTTATTGGGAAAATTACAAAAGAAAAGGTCAAATTAATCGTTTCAGCAAATTACGAGGAGGGGGGGGGGCAAATACTTCATGAACATATTTTTCAATAGCTTTTCAAAAAACACCGCCCAGATTTGATTCCAAATTTAACCTGACGTTCAAATTTCTCTTTATCTTTAAGATAAATTTCCCACGAAAATTAATTTATAAAGCGCAGTTTGTTTAAATTAGAAATTATTAATTGCATTTTAATTAAATTTTCGAGTAGTAATCACCACTTGAATTAATTTAAATTTGTTTATGATTTGAAAAACATGATAAATTAGGCATTGCCCCAACCAACTTCTTCCATGTTTAGATAATAATTTAGAAGCTACTTAGTACTTATCAATTTAAAAATTAATTTACATATTTTTGTATCTTGGGTAATAAATTAATCAATCGATCGCGCTTAGGCCGATTTCGTAATGAAAAAGTGATCGGGGTCAAATTTGGTAAATAAAGCTCCCCGCGCACACGTCTTCATAATCCGTCGCCCCGCATTTTCAACACGCCCGTATGTACGTCACGGGGTGTTTTTCCAGTCTTGCCATAAATCACACTTCACCTACATTCGATCAACTTGATTAGGATTAATGTAACCAAGTTACGTAAGATAATTTACAATGACTTGTAAACATTTTTTTAAATTTTCACAATCCGTTAACCTGCTTTTGAATTATTTATCCCCATTACGTTACGTTTACAAATAAGTAATGACGGCTATTATTTATATAATTTCAATTTGTAGCCATTACAATGTTGCAATAAACTCATTTGTGAGAAGAAAAACTTAAAAAGCAACCAAACAAAGACGAGAAGATGCGGTAATTTTTAAAAAACGTTTGGAAGTTTATTTACTTTTCTCGGGACGACACTTTAGACAAGTGGCGGAGTCACACGTAACGTTTTTTGAGTTTTTATTGCCACTTCGAATGCCTCAAAGATGTTAAATTTTATCAAGAGAAGATTACGGTGGATGTCACTTTATCCCATGAACGTAGAGAAACAAGAAATAAACTTAAGTGCTTTCCAAATACGAGGAACGGTCACACGAAAAGGGGGGGCCCGCCACAGCATTTTTACCTTCCTACTAGTACAGCATCCATTATTTTAATTAAATCGTTTTCTATTCGGCCATAAACTCGCCTGAATAGAAAAGCAAGCAATAAAATTTAAATTTTATACGAGCAATTCAAAGCTCGACATGCCGAACACAATGCCCAACAGGAAGAGGTGTGTAGAGCACATTTAAACAGGGCACAAACTCAGGATGTAAAATATTGTAAAATTAAACACAGCACGTCACGCATACAGAGTTCCTTCTTTAATTTTAAATTTTTCTACCATAAACAGAGACAAAGTGTTGTTACACACATCGAAATGCAAGGTGAGCCAATATTGGGGGCGTAAGACCGGCATATGTTCCAAGTGGGCCACCCTCTTGAAATAAATTTATGACCCAGCACGCGACCTTGAAACATTCCTCTTCCGTTTACGTTCTACATTTAGAAAAAAAAAGAAATAGGGGAACTTTTTGCACCACACCTCGTACATGTTGGTTTTTATCGATTGGGCTATCTGCAGACATGTGAACTTGAAAATTTCAACTTCGATTTATCGTGTTTGTCGTCATTGCCTGGGTTAATGTACAAGGTGCGAGAATAAAGTTTACGGATTTTTTGTATTTTATTATTAGGTTTAGATGTCGTTGGAATGCAATGTGGTAGGATATGGCTGAAACACTTAAATGTACCTTGATCATTCGCTATCGATGAGAAAAAAGAACATAATTATTATTATGTGCAATGCTGCTTTTGATGCCCGCGTTGTCCAACCCTAGATTCGGCACTGCATATGTGGCAAGAGAAGGCGGATTATGCGGACAAAACATGATTGAAATAATGATGATAACGATTTGAGAAGAAAACGTTTGGTCTGACCTAACCATATAGGATCCTCCAACGATCTCCTCATAAAGTAATTTTCGGGTTAGTTACCGTTAAATGTGTAGAACGATCGCGAAACAAAGCCTAAACTTTGGAAACAAAAATCTTTAAAAAACCGAGGAATAATCAATGAAAACCGGGAAGGGGGTATTGAAGTAAATTTCCGGTCATAATTACAGTTCAACTCAAAACAAATGCAACTACAGTAATTTAGGCGGGTTCAACGTTGAAATTAGACAAACAATCGCCTGCGACGCTGGATTAGGAAGTTTTTCTTTAATAAAAATTATCCAAAAATTTTATTGCCCGTACTTGAACAATTTTAACCGAACCGATGATAAAAGTCGTTGCCATGGCAACGATCGACAAAAGAATTCGGGGGTTTGGTTTAATTAATTCCACAAATTTAAAATTCGTCTTCTAATATGTATTTTTGCAACCAAGGCGGATCTTCAATCATAAGCAATTCAAAATTTGAATGTTCGAAAAGTAGGGTTCAAGTTTTACGTAAGCAGGTTTCGGGGAGGGAGAGTTCATTTTTTTTTACTTTTCCTGACAAATGAAGTATAAATCTTACGTAAGATAAAAAGATTACAAAATAATAACAATTTAATTTCGATATTTAATAAGTTTTGAAAAAATTCTTACGTCTTATCATTTGGGGGGTGTGAGGGCGGTTCACGACTTTCCTATTTTTGCTTATACATGGGGGAGGGGTATAAAATCATTAAAAGTTTGCTTACGTAATACTTGATCGGTCCCTATTCACATTAAATTTTTTGCATATTTTATATTATTTTATAATATAATTGCAAATGTTACAATAACAAAAACATCCCTGAGCCAGAACTAAACTCGAAGGCTGGCTTTTAACCACCGAGAATCTCAGGTAACACTGAACGCTGCGCGAATGTGGCAAATGTGTGTTTGTATAAGAAAATTCGTTAACAAAAAGTTAATTTTTCGGAAAATTCTTGACAATGTCATCAATATCTACATAAGAAGTTGAGTTGCTTCTTATTAGAAATAATGAAGAGGGGGGGGGGGAGTTGAACTTAACAGAGAATTTATAACATTTAAACTACCAAGATTCTACAATTAGAGTGGATTCAAAATTTATTACTTTTTTCAGCGCGGCCAAGACCGCACAACATTGCTAATATAATCAAATTTCCTCGTCAATGGGAGTTCGCTTTTCCTGACACATGGCGACATCTTCAGACGTTTCCCAAACTGTAGGTCGCGCCATATATAGGTATTTTTAAGATTTAAAAATTAATATTCAACTAAAAACCAAAATATAATAAAATCGATTTCTAAAAAGTGAGTTGCAATGTTAAAAAGTTTGGAAACCTCTGATGAAAACCAATTATATGTTCAATTATCTTTGACGTTTACGTTCAATTCCAATCTGCCTGTAGGGTATTTCATACCCCCCAGGCCCCCGGTTTGTACAAGTTTTAAACTACGTGTTTTCTTTATTTAGGGAAATTTCAGTTGTTAAATGGAAAAGAAATTTCTTTGAATTATTATTGAAAACTAGGACAATTTGGAAAATTAACGAAATTCTCTCTATTCCATCGGTAGATTTAAATATTTTAAAATTATTTACGGTAAATTTGCGTAATTATCATCCAAGCGCTAGTTACCCTTGAGTCAGTCCTGATTACGAAAACCTTATTACGACCAGGTTTCTTGCCTAGGTTTTAGAACAGGTAAATTTCTATAGCTGTAGAGGAATTTTTGAAAATTGGGGAAAATTTTCGTGCAAATTTGGCGCATGCGCAGGTTAAAATTTTGAAAGCTACAACTAATCTGCCCATGCGTTTACATTTTAGGGAATTTTCTAGAGAAATACAAATTTTAGATTTGACAACACTGCTTGGTCTCACTCTGAATGACGTGACAGCAAAATGTGAAGAAAGTACCCTAACTTAGATTTAAATTTAAAATTTCCGTTAGAAGATTACAAAAAATATACAATAGGAAGACTGCATTCGATAGCGGTGCACTTGTTAAAAATATATCGGAGTTAAAACAGATTTCTCAAATGTGGATTCTAACGATGCGGAATCCGAAGCTGATATGATAGCTCGATGCCCGTCGAGTACGCGGCCCGTCAATAGAAAGTTGGTAAATTCCACCAATCAGAATTTTATATTATTAAATTATAAAAAATCTCTAAAATCTATAAAATTCCAAAACCCAGTTACTAGTAACCAAAATGTCACGTTATTACAATAATCGCCAAATTGTTATATAAAAATCTTCGATTGACTTTTCTGTGTGGAACACCCTCCAGTGCATCTGTAAGGGAAACCAGAACATTAAATGTTCGTAAATATTCTCGCTTTGGACTCGCGCTCTATGTAGTCACAACAGTAGCCAAACTGATATGTTGAAATTTTCGATAAACTTCTGATTTTATTTCATTATTTACATTGGGATATGAAATATCCCCCCGACCCGAACTTCTTGGTTTTTATTTTTTATTTTAAATTGTTGACCGACTTGCCAGATTATTTGAGCTGTATTTGTAATAATTGGAACTATGGATTCAATTTCGCCAAAATCAAACTAGTAAAACCGGAGGTTGAAGGGGGGGGGGCATATAAAAACCCAAACAAAGAAAACTATTAAATATTTACAAATTACACAAAATCACATAAAATCTCCTTAGTTTCAGTGGTACTTATTAATATAATTTAATTACCTATTAAGTTAACGAATAATTTAACTAAATAAAAATAAAACCCTTAGACCGGGGGTCTGGGGGAGCATTAGTAGGGCGAAGCAGGACATTAAATGTTGGAAAATTAAGTAGAAGCTTTATGACACCGCTTTAATTTATCTAACACAATTTGGGTGTGGCTGGAGGGTGCTTGTGCACTGAAGGGTGTTCCACACCCCCCAGACCCCCCGGATTGCAAAGCTATGTTTTGTATGTAAAATGTCATATCATCACAAGAACGGTTAAACAAATATTATGCTGAAATCTTCAATTCGTTTCTGATAAATATAAACTGTTCGAACCGGGGCCTGGGGGGTGTGGAACACCCTCCAGTGCATCAGTAAAGAGAACCAAAACATTAAATGTTGGAACATTAAGCAGAAGTTTTATGATACTGCTTTAATTTATCTACCACAATTTGCGTATGGCTGGGGAGGTATTCCTCCTTTGAAATGCAAGATAGAGACCTGGTATGTGGGAAAGGGGAACAGGACCCTCAGTATAGGTCATTGTTCTTAATAAATTAAAGCGATATCATAAAGCTACTGCTTAATGTTCAAACATTTAACGTCCTAATTCCCCTTACTGGTGCACTGGAGGGTGTTCCACACCCCCCAGACCCCCCGGACTCCAAAGCTATGTTGTCAACTATTGTAAGCTGACGGTTGAAATGCACCCCACCAGTATCGGGAAGCAGAACATTAAATTTTCTGGAATGTTCAATTCCCTTTTGAAATAAATAAATTGCTTCAAGCGGGGCCTCGTACCCCAAGGTGCCACCGGTGCATGAGTAATATTAAAACACCATCTTCAGATATTCTTTTCGCTGCTGACATCCCGTTACCAGTACCATAAATGTTATGTCATCGCAACAACCGCCAAATTGATATGCAAAAATCTTCGATTAATTTTTGATCAAAAGCGCACAGTAGGCAAACCGTGGGGTCTGGGGGGTGTGGAACACCCTCCAGTGCACCAGTAAGAGGAACCAGGACATTAAATGTTCAGAAATATTCCTACTTGGGGCTCGCAGTGAATGTCGTCACAACAACAACCAAACTTTTATCTTATTATTTTTTTGAAATATGAAAAATGCCTCCCCCCCCGGGTTTTTATCTCTTATTCTAAATTGATGACCGACTTGTCAGATTATTTAAACTATTTTTGAAATAACTGGAACTATGGAAACCGAAATATAAACTTGGCATGAAATAGTAAAAATGATGTAGCAATATTCAAGTTTTATCAGAAACAAAAGAACTCGTGCGGCCCTTTTAGCTTGAAATAAACAAAAAAAAAGGAATATTTGGAGACACAGAAAGGAAATTCTATTATTTATTAATATTTTTACATCATCTTGATTAACGAAAGTGTTTATACTAATTTTTTTTTCCAAAAGAGATATATAATACTCCTAGAAAAAAGAAATTATTCATTGTTTTAAATTACTGACATGACAAAGGCGGAGACGTCAATGCTAATGTATGTGCGCCATAATTAAATTAAATAGGCAGATTTTTTTTCGGTGTACTGTACAAAATTAGAGCACATTTTCGGCTGGCACAAAAAATTAAAACAAAAAAAATCGATTGATGAGATACATATTTATACCACCCTGTATATGAAAAAAGTTTAAAATTGGCGTTCGAAAGAGAACTTGATAGCCCATTAAAATTTATACGAAGTTTGAAATTACATACATTCGTTTTTAAACAAATTCAATAAAACATTTCGTTTTTCACTCATAAAAGAGATTCGGATTACAAATAGACGAACCAACAATAGGTTACACAACGCGTGCAAATATGTGACATATTTTTACACGAAGTGAATAACCTAATAACGGATGCGTGATTTTGTACTTTTTAAATAATTTATTATAGGAATTTTAAAAATATTTGTATTTACCGTGTGCATAGGCAACCAACCATACGCAATGTACGATGTGTTGCCTACCTACACGACATGGTAGGGTTCGATTGCATTTTATTTATTATTACTACTTTAAAAATTTAAATTTTTCGACCTGAAAAAATTATATTATATCTACGCAAAATGCAGTTGTTGATGTTATCTCTCTGAAATATTTAAATGCCTGCGCACATGCTATCCTAATCCGATAATAAATTCGCGAGCCTTCAAGTCAATAACGAACGCAAAGTTATCACTTAAAATTGCGTGATTTGCCCTTACTTGCATAAATTCACCATAAAGGAGATTAGGTGGCAATAACTTCCATAAACTTTTAAGCCCCAGCGAGATTAATAAAAATACGAGCCGTTCGTGTAAAATGATTTTTTAATACCGCATACAAATAATCTAAAAATAGGAAAGGACGGTGTATTGTGATTCATACCGGCAGTAAATCCGTAAGTAATAATTTTTTCGCAGAAAGAATGCAAATTTAAGTGTTCGGACACGGATGAGCAAAATCACCACGATTTGCAAGGTAAAAATAGCGATCGCCTTGACGATTTTCACCCACTCCGCTGGGAGCATTAAAATTTAAATTAACCAAACTGGCAAACCGTCCTGTTGATCAACAAAGCATAGAAGTCCAGATGATTCTCATAAAATGTTGTTTATCAATAAACGCACTCTGTTTACACAATAAACGAAAAAATGTTGTTACTGCTGCTACTTCTTCAGTTATTTTTATCAGCATCGCAGGTCTAATTTTTCAACTTCCTTTTCGATTATTTCGATAACACAAAAACAAATTATGAATCGTAAAATTGTGTGCGTTTGTTTAATTTATTTCTTATTTACATTTCGTGATTTGCTTTACTTTATCTTAAGAAAATCCACAAAATGTTCGTGTAACACCCCCAAACTGTTATTGTTAAATATTCGATCATTTGCGTATATCGATTTTGTACCAACGAATTTTAATGAGGCAAAACGATAATGATAATGGGAAGAAACAAGATAAAACGAATAGAAACGCCTCGAGGCCTCCACGAACACTATTTCTATGTGCTTATGGTATAATGGTAGTTGTTATACCTCGTAAGTCGGCTTTTCGACCTCAGTAAAATTAAATTAAATTGGATGATTAGATATTCAATGATTTTAAGATTATAAAATCGATCACGATGTGAATAAACGTGTTGTGAGGTCGAACCAATGTGTTAAATATCCTATCGTAACGAGTTTTCGATTTTGTACTTCACCGTTAAATACCACAATTTTTTTTTTCAAAATATTTTGTTGCTTACGTCGAGACGAGTAAAATGATATGCAACATGATAATAATAATAATAAAAATTTTTATTGCACCCTGTATATAATTTTATGAAAGTTGACGATTTCAGCAATATATAAAAAAAACGCAAGGTTTTCAAGATATTTTCTTTTCAAATTTGGAAAATCAAAACAATTAACCCTATGGATCAGGTTTTCACGCGGAGGGTTAAAATGAAGATATCACGCGAACCACCGATGCCAGGGGTGCTTTGTTACATATCGTTGAACTTGTCTCGACCTCTTCTGTACGTTTAGCACAAAAAAACCTACAGGGTGTTGTTGAAAAATAAGACGTTATTCGATATCTCGAAAACTGGACACAATAAAATAAATTTATTATGCTCACGTTACACCGCTGTCAAAGACGTAAAACTTTTGTCTTAACAAAATTTGTTTTTTTTTTTACAGCAAATAACAAAAGAAACTTGAAATTCTAAGGTTTTGTGGTTCCCCCCGTATATTAGGGAGCAAACTGTACGTTTGAGAGGTTCGACTAAAAAAATTGCTTCGAAATGCATTTTAATGAATAATGAAACATTGCTAGGTAAGCTCCGAACCCTAACAAGTGCAACGCTTCGGGCTAATTTCAAAATGAAATCCCTTTAAAAGCACGTACAAACAAAAACTTAACATGGACCAGATATTTTAATTTCTGTTTATTGTTTTTAGTCTCCTAACAAAATAAACATGAAATTTCTCCTTTGTGAATTTTTACCCCTTATTAACAAGGAAAAAAATTGCTTTCTTTTTATTTCTCAAAGGGATGTACACAACATAAAATTGTAGTGGTTCTCAAACAAAAGGATGTTTTTAAACACAAAACTAAAGTCCTTCCCGAAATTTTGAGGACCACCGCTCATCTGTTATAAAATTTTGTAATCTAAAAAATTAATTATTATTATCAGTTTTCTGTTTATTAAATTAATTTGCTCTAAAAGCTCGATTTGAAATTGATACTCGAGGGAAATTACCGTTTAATTTTATAATTAAAATTAGGCGTGTCGACCAGAGTTTTCACAACTAAACGACACAATTAAAAAAAAAGACAATTATAAATTAAATTAATGCGAACCACGGCACAAATAATTCTGTAGTAGCTCATTTTCAAATTTCCTTCCTCTTTCAATGCTTTTCAGGGGGTGGAGGAAAAACGAGATAAATTACGGCGGCGAGGGGGCAACTTTAATTATCATTTGCAAACGCCAATCCACTTTAATATTTCTCAATTCTTCACGCTGTTTTAAAAATTTGTTTAAATTTAAAAAGAAGATATGAATTTTGGTAGCATTCAAAAAGTTTGGGGTTAGGGAAACCTCAGGCGTAGAAAAAAAATCCCCTTTTTAGAAATTTAACCACGTGCTCCATTTCTAATACCTTTTTGATTCTTTAGCCCATTCCAGTCACATGCCACGGTAGTAATAAACGTTAACTCCTTTCCTTTATTGTTAATTTATTGTTCGTTACATTTAAGTATATTTAATTATTGAGACTATAGTTTCAATGGAGAAGGGAGGTATAATTATTCAAATTTCGATTAATCAAATTCAGGTTTTCGGAGTTTCAATTAAAAATGAGTTAGTACTCTCATAGCCCCTCTACTTTACTTTTGCACTTTCGATCAATGAAATGTCTGTAACTTCTGCAAATATTATCCGATTTTAATTTTTCTGTGCTGTCGAGAGAGCTAACTGTACGAGAATTGCATTCTGGTGTATACTATCACCCCAGGAGTTGCTCGGAGGAATCTCACCACGCAACTCGATCGGAGCAGTTACATCTCTCAAACGAGAGTTTGTGTGTAATTTTACAGAAAAAAGGGGAAGCGTCGCGACGTTTGAACGGGGAACGGGAGAGCTAACCGACGCCGTACACCAATCAAATCTCGTTAATCCTCACATGCGCGTCATCGAGTTCGGAAAAATACAGTTAATTTACCAGTATGTTTTTTTACGAATTTGCGCCGATTTCGAAAACCTCCCGAAACTTGCTCGTAGCTTGGAGATATACTTTCGAAAAACAACTTCATTCTTGTTCGAAAAAAACACGTAAATCCATTCGAAGCACTTTCAAATTGTCTTTTAACTTCGAAAGCAATTTTTAAACTTTTTCCGAGCGCATTCGACACGACGCTACAAAAGGAAACAAGAAAATAAACGAAAATTACTTTCGTAACTGGCGAAAGTTCCGCGGAGGCCGTTTGTATCGGGGTAAAAACTGCCCGCGGACGCAGTCCAAGGAAGTTGTTTTCGGTACAAGGTTCGAAGATCGAACGGAGGTCGCTTTATCGGGAACTGCCCTCCGCGAGATCCGAGATGGCCGTCTTACGACGCCTTCGCGCGGAAACACACTCTCCGTTCGATCTCCTTTTCGCCGTCGTACCGATTCGCGGAGACAACGCCCTTCCTCGTTCAGCTTTCCGTCGCGCCAATTTTGTCGCGATTTTTCGCGCAATTGGGTCTCTGCCCTTTTAGCAGGGTGTCACTTGCGAAGGTCAAGCAACCGCTTTATCTTCTCGGGGAGACTCTTCGGTTCCTATTTCCTATATAAAGAGAGATGAGGCTCTCTTTTTTCCTGCTGCGCGTGTCTTCTTCTCTCTGGAGCGCGTACTTTTTCCTGTCCCTCGTACTTCTTTTCACCGCGTTTTCGCAGGTTGAGTTCCCGTCGAATCGCTCGCGCGTGTTGCTCGGAGCTGCGATGTAAGACATTTCAATATTTACGTTGTGGCTAAGCTTTTTACCTGTGCTACGGCGTACAGATTTGCCATTTAGTTGTGTGTTTTCCAACGCGTCACGCAGTTCTCATCGAAACTGCCCAGCGAATTTTTCGGATTTTTTCGCAGTGCAGTTTCCGGTAAAACAGCAGAAATACCGTTTCTCCTAAGAACTGTCGTACGCTAGCTTGCCCGGCGGGCAGTATGTAGGATACACGGTCTCCCCCCCCACGAAAGTGACCAACGGAAATCGAAAAGTAAATTTTCTTACGTTTTCTCAATCAGTTTTGTCGTCCGTAGTTGTTCGGAGCACGTCTTTCTCAAAAACGGTGAGGTTTTGGTGTGATTTTAAGCGACGACGCGGCAGAGTTGAACGTTCGAAAGACGAAATCGCCGTAAGCAAGAATATTTGTGGTGGGAGCGATTCGTGCGCGATCTCAATACGGAGAAGAGGTTTACGCCGGGCAGATTTACCGCCAAAATAGTAAGGTTTTCGCACGATTTAACTTTTGGGCGTACGCCGAGAGAATTCTCGTCAATCCATTCATACACGTCGGATGTAATTACCGCGAAGTAGAATCGCATATAATAACTTTATTGATAACGAGCACGCAGTTTTCCAAAAATAATCGTAAAAACAGTTTCCCCTTTTCAAAGAAATATATTGTTTCAAGCGGGGCCTTGTGCCCCAAGATGCCATCAATGCATCGGTAATATTATCATCTTCAGATTTTCTTTTCACTGCTGACATCCCGTTACTAGTACCATAAAAATGTCATGCCATCACAACAACCGCCAAATTGATATGTGAAAATCTTTGATTAACTTTTGATAAAAAGCGCACGGTATGCAAACCGGGGGGTCTGGGGGGTGTGGAACACCCTTCAGTGTACCACTAAGAGGAACCAGGAAATTAAATGTTTAGTAAAAAAAAGCGTTATGATACAGTTTTAATTTATTTGCCACAATTTGAGTATGGCCGAGAGGTATTACTCCCTTGAAATCCAAAATAGTGACCTAGAATATGGGGAAGGGGAGAAGGTTTGAAATACCCCCAGTATTCAAACATTTGACGTCCTGGTTTCCCCTACTTGTGCACTGGAGGGTGTTCCACACCCCCCAGACTCCAAAGCTATGATTTGTGCTATTGTAAAAAAAAGATTTTCCATTATTAAAAATGTCACATCACCACAACAATGTCCAAACAGATATGCCGAAATTTTCAATTGGCCCGTGATGAAAATAAATTACTTAAACCGGGGGGTCTGGAGCACCCTCCTGTGCACCAGTAAGTAGAACCAGAACATTATAAGTTGAAAAATTAAGCATTAACATTAAGCTTTATGACACCGCTTTAATTCTTGTCCCACAATTTGTGTTTGGCTGGGGGTATTCTCTCTTGAAATGCAAGCTAGTGTCTTAGGATGTGGGAAAAAGTTTGAAATGCCCATTGAGAATCGGACCCCCAAAGTTCTTAATAAATTAAAGCGGTATCATAAAGCTTCTGCTTAATTTTTAAACATTTAACGTCGTGGTTCCTCTTAGTGCTGCACTGGAGGGTGTTCCACTCCCCCCAGACCCCCCGGACTCCAATACTATGTTTTCTGGTATTATAAGCTGATTTTCTTTCTTTCTATTATTAAAACCTACTATATCTTTCATTTAATGTTGTTGACAGATGCGGCAGATTTATTTGAACTGCTCCAAAAATACATTAGATCCGTCAACTCTATTTTTCAGAATTCCAGTGCACCAGTAAGGAGAAGCAGGACAGTTTTCCAATAATAATCCTAAAAACAGTTTCCCATTTTCTTTCCATTTTTGCCGTTGTTTAGAACAAATTCGTGGTAAAATTTATAAAAAATTATAAATTTTGAAAATATTATTTTTGAAAAGTAATAACTCAGAAACCATTGGTTCTACAGCAAAAAGTAAGAACAGATATTTGTTTTCTACAGCAATTAGCTTTCTAAAAACCTCCGAAAACATAGAATCCGTTAAAATTTGTGGAAGTTATTGACATTTTAATGTTTGAAAGCTTTGAAACCTGTTGCACCTTCGATCACTAAGATGTTGATAACTTGTGGAAAGCTTGACCGATTTTAGTTTTTCAAAGTTTTTCAGAAAGCCAACATGTCAAGCTAAGAATCTTGTTTCCTTAATTTTTTCATAGGAAACCTAATTTGAGAGTTATAGCCCCTAGAAACCCAATAGGTTGCTAACAACACAATAACTCAAAAACTATGAGTTTCTACCCAAAAATGTACAAATGTACATTTACGAGTTAACTCGTATATGCTTGAGATGCAAAAATCACATGCCCACTTCTGCCGACGAAGCTTAAAAATTAACATAGCCCTGTTTCGCAGTCAATTTAAAGTAAAAAATTGAAATGTAAGAAAATTTTTCAATATATCAATAGTTTGTAAACCATCATCAATATTCCCGCCTGACACTCAACATTCAAACTTATTTCATTTATTTAAGTTGTCACTCTCTATCAATTTACACGATATATTCGCCACATTAATCTTGTCAGAGGATTCACTGCATGTGAAGAAATCTTCATTTACGACGCCGAATGGGAATGCTTAAAACTAAAAAAAAAACTTACGTGACCTCCGCCGAGACGAAAATCACATCGGAAAAGCTTACCTGAAACAAAAGAGAAATTATTAGACATAATATTATCGTCCAGGAAGCTAAAATATTCAACGCTGTCATACAAAATCGTTTTCATCATTTAACCCGGGAGTGCATAAATAATATCGATGAAAGTCGTTAGATAATGAAACTGCAGTCTCACGTGGCGTGATAAATGCAGCACCAATAACTAAAGTAGTCTTTTCAACATCCTGAGTAATACCGCGTGCGCTACTTTCGCATATTGCAGAAAAAAACTCAGAGGAGCAGTTCAACGGAAAATTAAAAAAAAAATTAAGCACGTAGCCCCCGCCCTCGGATGTTAAGATTTTTTCGAAAAGTGACTATTGCATTGGTCGGTGAAATTTTCCTGCAAGTCATCAGCGGTAAGAAAAAAACGCAAGCGTGGGTCGTTTATCTTCACAAAGGTTACTTCGGAGTGTGAAACGTGGTAAGCGTAGTTAACTTCCTGTTTAGTTAACCTATCGAGGTTGTAAAACTTAGTTTATTACTTCTTATCAAAAATCTTCAAACATTTCAACCAAATAATTATTTCCAACGCAAATAATGCGTTCCTTTATGTGGCCTCCATCATCGTGAAATGAAATTCCACCAGGTGAATTATCGTCCGTTCGTTCCAAAGAATTGTTCCAACCTCCGAGGTGTCCACGTCAATTATTTAGAAGCAAGGACGTTTATAATTATTTCGAGATAATAAGTACCCACGAAAGCAATTTGATGATGGATAAAAAAAATGTTTCTATGGTATTTTTAAACTCAGGTGTCAGTATCACGTCAATTTACAGTTTAGCAATAAATTTCAATGACCGGATAATTATGGGTACATTTATCATCTCCAAATTATATTAATTTAATTGGGCCACCATCAACACGCCTTCGCGGTCAGTGGGATACTCGAAATTAATTTTGGAACTTTTGCACCCTGAGCGTTTACTCGAGGGTTAATGACGAAATCGTTACGTTTTAATCATCTCGGCGCAATAATTATTTTCTGTACGTAAATTGAAGGTTTTTTAATTGAAATCTTGGCATTTTCAGATTTAATCTCTAATTAAGCGAAAAGTCATTAAGAAGCAAATTAAATTGCGACAATTCAATTTGTTTACATTATTTGTGCGCCATTAGTTTGAACCGTAACGCAAGAATTTTGCTAATTATGGTATTCTTTGGTAATTAAAGCAAATGCAAACCGATTTCAGCATCGATTGCCATTTTTAAATTTGCGTTCGAAAAAATGGTGACCCCGATTATAATAAACTTAACCAAGATCCAGATTTTTTGTAATTCCACGCTAAATCGGCTAAGGTCGAACCCCCCCGTAACTAGATCGAGGTTTTTAACTTCCCAAGTGAGTGGATATGAATAGAAGTGGTAGATAATGATAGACAATTATATTAAGAAAACAATTTTGTGTTTAGAATGATATTTAAGTGGCGAATTATATAGTGTGGTGCATAATTATGAAGTTGTTTTTTGACGGCCCCTTAAATTTGATTTCAATTTAAAGCAGCGATGCACGCACGTTCAGGGGCGGGCTGGCGCCAATGTAGCTAGGAATTTCTTCAAGAATTGCAGCAATTTTCACTTTGCGAACCGTGGACCACGTTACGCTGCAGACTACCAGTATAGAGCTAGTACTCGCATGGCTCCTCTACTTTGTGCACTTTAAACGATTTAAATACCGATAACTTCCGCAAATGTCTGCCGATTTTGCTCAACTCCCCAAGAAAAAGAAAAATGTATTTCCCGCACGGCATTGCTGCCAGCACACATCACATTTTGTTTAGATAAAAAGGTAAATGGATAATTTAGCAGGTGGCTAGTCCGCTCCTGCGTGGAATTTAGAAAAATTTGTTGTTCATGTAAATGAGGATTAGGATTATTGGGTGTAATTATAATACAATTAAGCTGGACGTTGGAAGGTGAAAACGCACAAAAGAAGAGGTTATTGTGGTACATCGGTCTCGCAATTGCGAGTCATCCCAAGAGTGAATTTATGTAGTATTTTTAATATTAAACTTTTTCTTGTTATAATAAACTAATTTGATGGCAGGGTATAATTTGGAAGACAATTACACATGGCTGTGATGTTTGTTGCATCGACTTCCGCGTCATTTCTCAAGAAGGCTGCACCTAAAAATTACGCAATTGAAAAAGGAGTTGGGTGGCTAAAGCCGAAACCGCAAGCGGTTGCATTGCAACGCGGTGCGACCCTTAAACGATCGTAACTTTTTGTGGTGCTAAATGTTAGAGAGGCAGCACATTAGAGTAATTTAGTTTACAGATTTCCACATCATACAAGTTCCACTGTAAACATTAATCATGAAACGTAGAATGATGAGCAGATAAGCTCAACGCTTGAGGCTCTTTGTTCACTTTAGTAATTTGGCGTTTGGCTTAGAGCAACAACTGCGGTATTTTGAGAGAATGCAAACCTAAAAATAACCCAAACAATTTTGAAAATTTTGATTATTTAAAGATAAACAAAAATATAATTTAAAAAAGGTTAATGGGTGTGTACCCACTAGGAAGGAACGCATTTATTATTCAAATTTATAATTGAAATTTTTCATTAATAATAATTTTGTGCTTTGACTGACATGTAAATAAAGTTTAGCCATATTTAGCTTATAATGAGCTACAACTTGGTATCGCTTCTAATCGATGCTCTTAAACTACAATTTACCTTAAGCGAAATTTTCATCCTCGCGTGTGTGCGATGATTGTTGTTGGCATACAATCACGTCTGGGTAAATAAAATTGATTTAAATTTATTTTTTGCTTTTATTTCTTTGCATCGATTGCTTTCTCATCAAGACAATCCGAATATAAACCAACCAATTTCATATAAAACAAAAATTATAGTCTAAGTAAACATTTATGTTACGGAACAAGGGGGAAGGGGCAGCTAGTTTTTTCAATTACTTCTATTTACTATTCCTCATCTTTTTCGTGCAAGCAAGCTCTCTTTCTTTTGTGAGCTTACCCTAGGCTTGATAAAATATAAAAAGCGGATTTGATTTTTTTTTGTCATATCAGGATAAGATTGTATGCACGAAAATATTATAAAAGGAAGCTAAATAAAGAAATAAGGCAAAAATTGACAAATGGAAAAATAATGCAAATAAAATTAATTAATCAAATAGAAACTAAAAAGTATAAAAAAATGAAATTTAAATTTATTTATGTGAAGAAGACGAACGCAATTATTTGTCATTATATTTTTAATTAATAAACTGAAACCGAATTACTTATTTAGAAATTTTAAAACTTCCATTCCTTCTCCGATGGTACTTCATTACCCGGACCTGAAGTTTTTATAGATAATTAAAAAATTCTTTCAGTATTAGTTAGATAACATTAAAATAAGTCGATTAAGGTGAGGACGAACTTGATGACCGAAAAAATCAATTTTAAAGATGCCGAATTTTACCATAAAAACATATTAATACGAAATCGTTATAATGGAGCAGTTTCTCAGCTTACTGTTGGCGGTTCGAAGAGTTTTAATTGCGTATAAATACAAGATTTGCGGCTCTCCGAGCGTTCATTGACATTTCACTGTGGCAGAGGTGTTCATCTCCCTAAAGAGTAAAAAAATGGTCTTAATAAACCGTGATCCCCACCTCCCAAAGCCTAGCTATGGCACTAAGGAAGAAAATGACACTATTTGAAGAAAATATAGCTTAAATAGTTTATCATCCCTTTGGCGGGGAGAAGGGGGAGGTTATTCAATATCCCAGCAACACTAAAATAATAACAAAAAAATTCCTGAACGTAGAGATCTCAGTGCCATGTACGTAATCAATAAAACTTTATAAAACAATGCAATATAGAATTCTTAAAATAGATCAAGTAAATTGGAGGATCGACCGGGAGATCTAAAGAGTATGCCCCCCCCCCACAGTATACAAACATATTATGTCATCATATTCACAACAAAATCAAAGCCATACCCATCTAGATTTCATACCCTCCAGAACTTTAATCAGAAGCGAATTAAACATTTCTACATAACTGTTTGGACATTGTTATGGTGACGTGAAATGTTCAGGTTCTCCTTATTGGTGCACTGGAGGGTGTTCCACACCCCCCAGACCCCCCGGTCAAACCACTTTATTTTTATCAAAAGGAATTAAACATTTCAGCTTGTCTATTTGGTCGTTGTGGAAATGTCACATATTTAATAATGGAAAATTTGTTATAAAATTCAAAACTTCGCTCATCAGTTTATAATAGCAGAAAACATAGCTCTTGAGTCCGGGGGGTCTGGGGGGTGTGGAACACCCTCCAGTGCGCAAGTAAGGGGAACCAGGTCATACAGTGGTCCACATTCTAAGCCACTACCTTGCATTTCAAGGAAAGCATGAAAAACATAGTTTTGGAGCCCGGGGGGTATGGACTACCTCCCAGCCATACGAAATTGGGGTAGATAAATTAAAGCGGTGCCATAAAGCTTGTACTTAAAGTTCTAATATTTAATGTTCTGTTTCCCCTTATTAGTCCACTGGAGGTGTTCACACAGGACTAATACCAGGAATAATTCAGTGTTTGTTTTTATCGAAAGTGAATAGGAAACGGCAATGGAAGTATTCCCCTCTTTTTGCAATCAGCAGTTTTTGCAACACATAGCTTCAGACACTAAAAGCAAAGGACAATAAATCTTGCGTAGTTTCGGAAAATATAATTAGCAGCTGGAAGTATTCAAACGGTAGTTCAAATCAAACCGGGGGGTCTGGGGGGTGTGGAACACCCTCCAGTCAAACCATACAATTGATGCTGTAGTGAAATTGGAGAACGTCGCAATTAAGGATCAAAATTTAAAAATTTAAATTTTAAGAGATTTTATATTTAAAATTTATGTCCTGAAATTTAACGCCGCCTACGGCGGCCCCCACTATAAAAAAATCCCTGCGGTGCGAAAGAACGCAAAAATTATGAATATTTAGGCCAACCTTAATATCTTAATATCTACGCAAACCATAAACCTTCTGGTTAATGTTCCAACATATAATGTCCTGGCTGCACTTACTGGTGCACTGGAGGTGCTTCACGCCCTCAGACCCCCGGTTTCAGCAATTTATTTTTATCTGAAGCCAATTGAAGATTTCAGCATATCTGTTTGAGCATTGTTGTGGTGATGAGACATTTTAATAAATGAAAATCTTTTATACGTTTCAAAACTTCACCCATCAGCTTGCAATAGTAGAAAACATAGCTTTGGAGTCCGGGGGTCTGTGGGGTGTGGAACACCTCAGTGCACCAATAAGTACCAGGACGTCAAATGTTTAAACATTAAACAGAACCTTTATGATGCCGTTTTAATTTATTAAAAATAATAACATATGTATCTTGGGGGGTCCGGTTCCGAATGGGTATTTCAAACCTTCTACTGTTCCCCCCATCCTAAGACACTATCTTGCATTTTAAAAGACGAATACCCCCAGTCATACGCAAATTGTGGTTGATAAGTTATACAGTGTTATAAATCTTCTACTTAATGTTCCAACATATAATGTTCTGGTTCCACTTACTGATGCACTGGAGGGTGCTCCACACCCCCCAGACCCCCCGGTTTAAGCAATTTATTTTTATCGGAGGCCAATTGAAGATTTCGGCATATCTGTTTGGGTATTGGTGATGTGACATTTTAATAATAGAAAATCTTTTATACGTTTCAAAACTTCGCCCATCAGCTTACAATAGCAGAAAATATAGCTTTGGAGTCCGGGGGTCTGGGGTGTGACACCTCCAGTGCACCAGTAAGGGGAACCAGACGTTAAATGTTTCAACATTAAGCAGAAACTTTATGATACCGCTTTAAGTTATTAAGAACCATGACATATGCTGGGGGTCCGGTTCCCATTGGGGGTATTTCAAACCTTCTCCCGTTCCCTACATCCTAGGTCACTATTTTACATTTCAAAGGAGGAATACCCCCCAGCTATATATACTCAAATTGTGGGATAAATTAAAGCGGTGTCATAACGCTTCTGATTAATATTTCAACATATAATGTTCTGGTTCCACTTACTGATGCACTGGAGGGTGCTCCACACCCCCCAGACCCCCCGGTTCGCGCAGATTATTTTTCTCAGAAATAATTAAAGATTTCAGAATATCAATTTGGCAATTGTTACGATGACATGACATCTGTTTGGGATAATCAGAGGGATTCCAAAATGGAAAAAAGAACTATACGATCATTGGTGGTGGGGTGGTGGCTGCTATACCCTCCAGTGCATCACTATCGAAAGACAAAACATTCAATTTTGATAGATTAAGAGTAAGTTTTATAATAGTAAGCTTTATATTTTATTTTTCTTAGAAACGATGATACCTTAAACCAGGAGAGGTCTTTATACCCCCGGTCTCCCTGCATAATGTCATCGTTCCCAAAAACAGTAAAGCGCTATTATCAAGTTTCGTCATAATTTGTCAACATTAAATGTTTGAATTTTTGACAATGACGCACTGGGGGGTGTGGACACCCTCGGACCCCTCGGTTTGCTTATTTGAACTACCATTGTAATATTTCCAACTGCTAATTCTTTTTCCCAAAATTACGCAAGATTTATCGTCCTTTCTTTTTAGTGTCTTAAAGTTATGTGTTGCAAAACTGTTGAATTCAAAAAGAGGAAAATGCTTCTAGTGCCCTTGCCCATTCGCTTCCGATAAACATAAAGTAAAATGATCCAGGAAGTCGGGGGGGGGGGTTATTCCATACTCCCGGTCTTTTTCCTTCACTTTATGTTGATGACCAGTTTCCCCAGATCACTTGCTAATTCTGTTGCTGAAATATTTAATAGATTGCTATGTATTACGAATAAACAAATAAATTACATAGATCGGGAAGGGGTAGTCAGACAAAATATTAATGAAATACTTGAAATTCTTCCAAGTCTCTAATTCTATTTTCCAAAACTATGCAAGATTTATCGTCCTTTGCTTTTCGAGTCTGAAGGGATTTGTTGCAAAAACTGCTGATTCCAAAAAGAGGAAGAGGGGTCTGGGGGGAAGTATTTTCTCTTTATTTCTGTTACTATTTAATTTAAAATGTTTTTAGTTTGTTTTGTGTTTTTGTTGGTTTTCCTGTTGTTTTCTATTTGTTATCGAGTTTCAGATGTTTATTTCTTAAAAATTTTAAATATTAAACCGAAACCCCCGGTTGCAAGTCCAGGCAGAACAACAATTAAATTCTGAGCAATGAAAAATTCTGATGTAATTTATCAAGAAAACCCTCAAAAAAATAAAGATTTTTGCTAAGAGGCGCGACGAGACAGAGATATGCATGACTACATTGACAAGGTTGGGCAGCCTGATGGCCGCACTGAAAAAACCAATTTTGAATTCACTCTAAATGTATAGTGTCCATTTATATTATGTAAATATAGATTTATGCATATCTGGCTAACTAATAACATTATTACTTTGAATTATTAGATAGAATAGTGGCGTGTGGACGGGGGGAGAGGGGATAAAAGAGACAAAAGAAGTTCGTATCTTGGAGGAGAGGTATAATTGGAATAACCAATCCAATCAATCCAAACCATGTGATTGATTCCCTTCTTCTTGATTTTTTCTTTGCAGTAAATGATTTTAAGCTGTGATTCTGTCACAGAAAAAAAGAACTGTCCCCTTTAATCGGGAAGCGAAGCAATTTTACCGGGGAAACACTGTGACTTATTCTTTTCTTTCGTGGCCTTAAATATCCGGTCCCCTATTCATTGGCGATTCAACTTGGTTGAGGCCAATACTGTGATCGACTGTTTTCACTTGTTAAAATCCAACTCGTGACCTACACGACCCATACATTTCAATATGTACATAAGTGTAATCATGTAAGTGTAAGTGATGTAATCACTGTAAGATTTCTTTCATTTTCAATCGCAACTTGCTCGGATCTAATTTAAAGCCTTAAAATATGATAACCCAGCTTAATGCATTTCAGTAGTACAAATTTCGGAAGCTAAAAATAATGTTGTTTGAGTGATTGATGATGATTTTAGGGTGACTACAGTTGTGCCATTTGACATAATTTATTGCCTCCGAGGATGGCACAAAAATATTTAAAAATAAAATTGGATTTACAAGCGACAATTGAAACGATTTCAGCTTTAGGAAAATCACCCGGCTCAACTTTTCAAACAAACGAAACGACAAAGCTTGAAAATTTTGAAAACATTAAAAAAAATTCTAAAAATGAACGTGATTATTGATAGCGCGTCAAGTTATAATTGTCTGTTCCAGCGAGAAAAAAATTTTGTAGTAATTGAAAACACTTGGAAGTTTTTGGGAAAAGGTGACAAATTGCGCTGGTGCTCATATTTTTTTGAGTTTTTATTGATAATGGATGTTACATGCAGATGTGGGGTTTAATTAAGCATTATCTAATGTTTGATAAAGGACTAGCAAAAATTAACAGCTGCACCCTTGAAATTTACCCTTGGAAAGACATTTTTATTATACTTGAGCGTCGGAAACTTCAATCGAAAATTGTTTTCATGGCACTTAAGTTACTTTTAAAAGGAAGTGATTTCGCTCCATGGAGCAACGGTAGCAAATTGTATATTACGAGCAATGTGACAGGTATTTCGTGTACGCGAAGCAATTTACTTTACAAATTGGGCAAAAAAAATTAATAACTTGACATTAGTTGATTAATAAATGAAGATTACTTGGCGCATCTAATGACAAAATAAAAATGCAAATGATGTCGATTGATGGGAGGCGAGTGAAGCTACTTAATTGAAATATAATTTATTGAGGAAATTTTAAATTGGGCAGCGTACCTACGACTTGCATTATAAAAGTGGCGCCCGGGATTAACTCGAATGTGTGTGGGGGACACACAAAGAATTGTCAGCACCCACGAAACAACGTAAATAATCATACGGCGTACAACAACGATATTAATAAAATATGCAACAAAATTAAATCAAGCACATCTGTGCGAGTACAAAATTTATGTAATTTATCTTAGCGGGGAATCACAACATCTCAAAAGAAGTTATAAATTTGACGACGCCCACAATGAATTACTTTATTGACCATTAGAGCCATTAATTTTAACTTGAGGCGAGAGTTGTTAAGACAAATTAGTTTGAGGGTTTATTTGCTTTTCGTTATTAACTACAATGAAGAACATCGCTAACATAAAGTTTACTTTACGAGGGAGGAACGGTGGGGGGGGGGCGCTGGTAAGTGGTACTGCACGCATGTTGAAGTCTTCAAGTCAAGTGATGACATTAATTGAACCGTGAATGCAATTCCAGAACGTTGAACTTGGTACGTGAAAAATTCAAAAGTTTTTTAACCGAACCACCCTGGTATAACTCGCTAATCTCGTTTCGAACAACTTTCTAACAGAAAAATAATAAAAACGCTCCAAATTTTCTGCTAGAAACTGTAACCACTCCATGATGTAATTTATGCGGAAAAAAGTAAATTATAAAGTTACAAAAATATTTCGGTCACATACACAAAAAGCTACCAAATTTCGTAACTTGTTACTACAAGTTTTAAACTTTAAATTGCATGTTTGTTTTAACGTAAATTAAAAGTCATGCTTGCTTTACCAAAGTTTTGTTGACTAAACATGTTTCGAGTTTAAAAAAATTAATATAACTCTCAAATTTTTGTACTTGTCGTTGTAGAGGAAGTCGATGCGATTTAAATGATATGTAACAAAGTACCAATCGATTGATTCCTTTCCGAGATATTGCCATTTGTAGTTTGATATGGCGCTAATTTAAAACCGGTATATCTCGGAAGTTAATGATCCGATTGGTGGGTTGTTATATATTGCCGAACTCGCCACAACCTCCCCTTCGATAATTCGATAAAAAATACATACGCGCGACATTGTGCAAAAAAAGAAATTAATTCTACCATACCCATTAATTATAGTATTCTCGGTCATAATTCAAAATTTTGGGAAAGAAAAGGTGCCCGCATGCGGTGCAATTAATAAACAATACAATAAATTTGTCCGAAAGAGAGTTCAACGTTTAGATAATTGTAACTATTTTTGTCACAGAACTCATAAACCATGTCAATAATAAAAGTTTCAATTATTTAACTTACTGACTCGTGCAGCGTACGGGTCATTTATTTTAAAAAATGCCGGGCAATTTTGGAAATATTCCTGAGAACTACGTCCGACCAAATTTGGTCCATGAACTCAATCTTTTAAGTCTTACATAATAAATAAGCAACTTTAATTGTTTCGTGTTCCATTTTCTTTTATTGTCGTATAACTCGGGTCAATTAATCCGGTTATGACTACAATTTTACGAGTCACCATGAGGAATAATACATTTTTCGAGAAGAAAATCTAGTTTGATTTGTTGTCTTTGTTTTTCGCACTTTTTTGAATTTATCTGTTCAAGTTTTCACACTAAGAAAATTTATTAATATGAAAACCTTCCGATTTCTTTTTTTTATTAAAATAATAAATTTTGTCGAATGGATTTGAGCGAAATTGCATTATTATTATTATTACTATTCTGTCGTCCCGAAGATTTCCAGCACCGACTGCGCCAACTTAAAATGTTTGTATTAGAAAATTAATGTTTGCATTTGAAAAAAAATTAATAAGCTAAACTGGCTGTATATCAAGATAAGTTTGGGTGCAGCATGTACCAGTGGAACCCCCGAGGATTTCGGTTGGCTTTGTGTAATACCGTGGAGTTATCCCCGAACCTTAGTGGTGACTAATTTACAAGTGTCATAACAATTGAACTGGTACCTATAACCATAAATCAAAATGTACATTTGTTAAAGCTTAAATCCTGTTTTGTTTATGATAAATGGATCGACTCGGTTACGATGACAATAAGATATTCGCTACGACATGTTAGCTAAACAAACAAGAAATTGAAATTTATTATATCTCAATAATATTATGATTCTGTCAGTTCGACAATGTTATTATGTTTTCCATATCTCCATTTCCTCTTATGTAAATTGAACAAATTTGTCACCGCTTCGACCAGTTCGATTTCTTCAAAAATCGTTTTGGAACTGCTGGAAATGTTTAATTCGCGTTAACGAGATCGCATTGTGTTTGTGGCTCGATTTATGTAGCACGAAAAAATAAATTAAAGAAAAACTCGGATATTACTTTTTTTGTGGCGATAAATTTAAACGCATTTGAATAAACATAAATTTTCCTTTTTAACCCTTTTTAATGCAACCCCCCGACGTTCGATAAATAAACTCGTATAAATTTTAGTTCGCTTCACGGGTTTATCAAAAGCAACAGGTACTTGAAATAATAAAATTAATTTTAATGAACGCAATTCGCTTTTCATTCGTTTTATAATTTTTGAACCGGTTTTTCACGTTCGTGCAGCTACAAATTTAAGTTTTCGTAAACTTTTCAGCGCGGTGCTAATGTGGATCATTGTCGACATTTCAAATCACAAAAATTATACAGCACAAACAGATAAGCACATGCCCTCCTCGAAATTGTTATTATGTTACAAGAAGTAAAAAGGCGGTTTCAAACTGTAAGTACCCCCCCTCCGAAAGTAAAACCCCGACTTCAGCTGTACAAAAAAAACTGGTGCAGCTCCGAGCAATATACAATGTAAAACTCGTAAAAAGTCTACTTTATCTTTGTAACCAAACAAATTGGCTAATTAAAATTTCAAAAAGAGACTTTTACGATGTCTTGGCTAGAAAATCTAAAGTATTCAGTTTTATGGAAACGACGCGACGTGGGAGGAAAATTTAGCATTCGAACATTATTTGATAGAAATATTTTTTGTTGATAATTTTGCCCGTCGAAGCGCATACACATAATATAACGTAGTACGTAGACGAAAGATTTTTTTTTTATTTTCTTTTATGTAAATAATGCATTTTTCTATTGAAAACGAACCGGCATAAAGGGGATATAATAGAACGGACTCGTGCAATTTTTAATAAAAGGATTTATTATATTTTTTACTTGTGTCATGTCGCAGGGTTTGCCATTTCTTTTGTGTATGTACCTTAATAATATTTAATTTCAATGTATGGTTGCCATAATGGGATTGCGTCTAAACACGAGATTGTGAAGATATACGCCTAATAAATAATTCATATGTAATGCAATTTGACAAAAGTAAAATTTGGCTGCTGTGCTGTGGTTGTTAGGTGAAGGAACAATCAAATTTCTCAGTTTACATTTCGTACATCCCCTACGCGCTTTTCTGCAAATAAAACCCCGGGGTGAACTAAAGTTGATATTTTATTTACAAAATTGTTTGTTTAGTGCGTGTGTATGGGAAGAAAAAAAAAATCATGTCTCTTAATTTCAGGTTGTGCTCCTTGCAGCGCATAATATGTAGGTTGAACGGATGAATTATGGAACCATTACGATATTGGATAAAAGAGAATTTATGATCGCATTAAGCGTTTTTCGAGTGTTTTAATCAGCCAATCGATTTCGGTTGACGAATCGATTGATGAAACTAGTTTGTACTGTGGTAATAAAAGTTGGCACTTGGGGAATGTTATGTTTGTAGTTTTACCACGTCTTTGATATTTATATGTGGTTTTAGTTGAACTGCTCTTTTCTCGTAGTTATCGTTTTCTCTTTATGGAGTTCGCTTTTTTATTGGCAAACTTAAGAATGTCGATAAAGAAATCTGTCTAATGAAATGAATTGTATGTATCGATTCCAATAAAATTATGTCTGCTCGGTTGTTCCTCTTTCTTGTTTCATAAACTCGTAACTAATTGTATTTTCAAGTGAATGCATAACTATAATTAATTATCCTGACCTACTTAATAAATTGTTTTGTGCATGTTCAGGTGTGGATTTACATGGAAAACTGGAATAATTTAATGCCATTTCATAAATTATTCATATTAAAATACATAAAATTCATCTCGGCAAAAAAAATCTACCCCCATCGAACGGAGTTGTACAATTCACTTACCTCTTCAAGCCCGGGAGGGGGCACCAAAATATGAAATTGCACCAAAACATGCACGTACGTATGACCTGATATCTCCCGCATATTTTACAAAAAAGAAAATTTAATGAAAGTAAACAGAAAAAGCGAGACACCGTTTATTTCACGGATAAATTATATAAATGAGAGTTTATGTGCAACACAAATTAAATATAAATGGAATATAAGCGCTATGTTATAGATTGTAAATTCGTGCTGGACTTTAAAACAGAAGTTTAATTTATTATTTTAAACGCCACGATATGTGTAGGAATAACTTGCATGTTTAAAATGCAAAACATATTCGCGCTACGATACTTGTTAGTCACGGCAGGTCCGCAATTCGAATAAAAAATTGGTATTTAAAAGAACAAAAAATGAGTTTGTTATGTGACCTATTTTTTTTAGAGAAAATCGCCGCATCCTGTATACAATTCTAGTGCGACCGTGGAAGTGGAGATCGAGACGAGTTCAGAGATATGCAACAAGGGGCTGTTCAAATTTATACTTCCTTTTGTTTATTATTTATAATTTTAAAATGTCATAAATCACCCTGTATATATTTTTGTGCCAGTTTCCAAGTTCAATCCACATATAAACGGTGTTGTTCAAATTTATCGTTTTCAAAATATCAGTTTCGATTTTTAATTCTCATACTCAAATACTAGCGGTCCGATTGGTATTATTATTATTATTACTAGTACACATGTTCGCCCTTCGAATTTTTAAGGTAACAGAACGATATTTGGCTGGAGGATATTCCATCTTCCATACCCACCTGTCTGTACAAGTTTGATTTTTGTTATTCTTAATTTTGGACTCACCCTGAATGTTTTTGAAAAAATCATCATGAACCAGGCTTTAATTACACTAAAACTTTCTCGAAACAACGGTTAATAATTTAAATAATCGTAAAAAGGGCATTCGATGTTCATCTGTTTTATTCATCGATTAAAACTTCCTCCCACTTGCTGAAAAGCTAATGAATTTTTCAAAATTATGAAAGACTTTCCATTATCGATTGATTTAAAAACTAAAAATAAGTAAGTAAAAAAATTATCACTTTATAAAATCAATAATTAATAGTTCACCAAACTGGAAAATTGTTAAATTTATTATTAAAACATATCATCGATTGATTCTACTGAAATAATAATAACAATAATACACATTACTTTACTTCTAAGAGAAAACTACATTTAAAATGAAAATTCAAAAATTTTGAAAACTGTTTTTCTGGAGTTTTTTTTTTGAACTCATGGGGTCAGAAGGAATTTTCAGCTTTGTTGAAAATATTTAATGATAACATTTTTAAACAAAGTAGAAAAATAATTTCAAGATTTAGCTGTAATAATTTATTGTAAATTTATTACCCCCCCCCTCTTCACGAATTTAGCTTCAGCACTAGTAATAATTACTCTATATCCAAACGTAAATGGGTATAAGACTGTTAAGGTGAGAATGAATTTGATATGTCCTAAACTAAGCCCAAATTTTAAGTTTAAAATTCATGAATTTTCCATAAGAGACACATGCAAGCACAGTATTGCGTAATATTTAATTTCTTCCGTAGACGGTACGTGTGTTCAGACCTACTTAGATATTTTAGTGTCGGAGCAAAATTCCACAACGCGAGGAGTTTGCCAGCCGATCCTTGGATCTGTTGGCTTAAATATTCATAACTTTTTGAGTTCCTTCGCACCGCAACGATTTTGTTATAGCGGGCGCCGCCGTAGGCGGCGTCAACTTTCAGGACATACATTTTAAATATGAAATCCCTTAAAATTTAATGTTTTAATTTTTAATTCTTAATTGTGGTGCACTGAGGGTGTTCCACACCCCCCAGACTCCATAGTCATGTTTTCTGTTATTGTAAGCTGATGGGTGAAGTTTTGAAACTTATAAAATATTTTTATTACAAAAATGTCACATCGCCACAACAAAATCTTCTTACATCTTCAATTTGCTTGTGATAAAAATAAATTGCTTAGATCGAAGGGAGGCGGTGTAAAATTATCCAAAAAGCTTTAAGAAATCACTTTTTTCTAATTTTCTTCTTTTGTTTGTCTTTTATTTTTAGTGTTTCAACTTATGTGTTGCAAAACTGTTGCTTTCAAGAAGGGGAGAATGCTTCCAGTGCCATTGCCCATTCACTTCCGATAAATATAAAATGAAATGTTCCAGGGGGGGGGTCCCGGAGAGCCGGTGAAATGAAATACCTACTTTCTAGTGCGCTAGTATCCGGAAAGTTTGAAAATTATACAACTGTTTGATGATATCGCTTCAGTTTCATATGGTGGGGGGGTCATTCTATACCGCTGTTCTTTTTCTTTCACTTTATGTTGATGACAGGCTCATCAGATTACTTGCTAACTTTGTTGCTAATATATTTAATAAATTTCCACTAAAAATAAATTACATAGACCGGAATATTCAGGCAGAATATTAATGAAATCCTTCCAAGTCGCTAATTCTATTTTCCAAAACTACGCAAGATTTATCGTCTATTGTTTTTAGTATCTAAAGATATGTGTTGCAAAAACTGCTGATTCCAAAAAGGGGGAATACTTCCAGTGCCGTTTTCTATTCTTTTCGATAAAAACAAACTGCGCGGTCCGGGGGGTCTGGGGGGTGTGGAACACCCTCCAGTGCATCAGTAAGGAGAACCAGGACATTAAATGTTGTAATATTAACCAGAAGCTGTATGATACCGCTTTAATTTATCAACCACAATTTGCGTATGACTGGGAGGAGGGGGGGTATTCTTCCCTTGAAATGCAAGATTCTACTTAATGTTTCACCATTTAATGTCCTGGTTCTCCTTACTGATGCACTGGAGGGTGTTCCACACCCCAGACCCCCGGATTACGCAGTTTGTTTTTATCGAAAGTGAATAGAAAACGGCACTGGAAGTTTTATGAGAAGTTTATTCAAAATTTCAGTAATAGTAACAACTGCGGAGTTTTATAAATATACCCCCTGAACCCCCAGACTCTACAGCTATGTTTTCTGCTATTGTAAGCTGATGGGTGAAGTTTTAAAACTTATAAAAGGAATTCTATTATTAAAATGTCATATCAACACAACAACGACCAAAGAGATAATATACTGAAATCTTCAATTTGGTTCTAATAAAAATAAATTGCTTAGACTGGGGGTCTGGGGATTCGGCAAAGTGACGTGTTGAAAGACTTAAGTGACTACGAAGAAGTAATCGCAAGTTCGAATTCCATACGCTCCTGTTGGGTAGCGTAAAACAGAGAAGTAATCCATCGCGTAAAACGGATTGCGAGGACTTCCAGAATGGAAGTGGTTATTTTCGGACAAGAATGGAAAACCAGTGATTGATTGGGGGGGTCTGGTCGACCAATATGGAGAAATCTTCAACTTTGTATAGGGGGGAACGCTAAATACTTTTAATATTCCAATACCAGGAATGTTGAAAAATTATGCAAAAGCTTTATGATATCGCTTTAGTTTTCTTACAAATCATAAGACATATTGGGGGGTATTCCAGACCCACCTCGCAGATCTCTTTTCACTTATATTGTTGACAGATCCCCCGTATTATTTTAAACTTTTTTATAATAATCCTCAGTTGTTAGTATAGCTGAAACGATTAACTCGCTTCTAATAAAATAAACTGCACGGACCGGGGGGTCTGGGGGTGTGGAACACCCTCCAATGCACCAGTAAAGAGAACCTAAACATTAAAAATGTTGGAACATTAAGCTGAAGCTACAATTTTTTTTGGAATCATGCAAGAGTAAAATTTAAAAAACATGGGAGGGACTAATGACCTTTAATGGGGGAGTATTCCATAGTCCCTTTTTACTAAAACAATTCGTACTTTGGAAGTCGTGTAAAATAGGCTTATGGTGATTATTAAAAACAAAATAATACTAATAACTTTGGTTTGCTTTAAATGTGAATCTTCCTTGGACTGTGATTTCGCTAAAAACAACCCCCGCAAATATTGGCCTCCCATTCCGTTTTCTGAGTTTCAAAAATAATTTTGAATCTTGGCGTTTGGCTTTCTGCTAATCACAAGCATTCGAGTATCTTATAACATATTATCTTTATCCAAGCACGAAAAAATAATATTGATTTATTAATTTCAATACCGAATAAAATGCAAACTAAGGTTTCCCTACGAAGTGAAACTAAACCACAAAGTAATCACGTTAGTTAAATAAGAAAATCTAGAAATGAAGAGCTTTCCACGTTTCGAGTGTAATATTCGCTTGTGTGTCAAAATTGAAACGAAAACCACAAAAAGAGCCCTTAAGAAATTATCAAGTTAAAAAAGTTATATGAATCAGAAGCGGGCGAGCTTTTCATAATATCCACGTATCAGTGACATAATCCCGTTAAACACGCAATTTATCGTTCATATTTAAATTTGACTGGAAAATTCTTTTCAAAGTGGATTTTAATTTATTTCTCTAGTACCTATCCACGGTTTAATCCGAAACCTCGCCGATACACTTATCGACGTACATGCCAATAAAGGACGCCTTCAACAACTTAGTAGAACTTGGATAACAAGATGCAAGGATCAAAGATAAAAAGAAATTGGCTGAAACCCAACAAAATTTTCCATTTATTACAAAAACGATATCTCGACAGAACTGTAAAGGACGTTTGGAGTTTTATAAACTTGTCATACAATGCCTGGAAATAACGACACTTTTGGGAATTCAAAGTTTTAAGTCTCTCAAAGTGTTATCTATTATTGCGCTTTAATTTGTCATTTAACACTTGGTTAACTTTTAATTGACGATTGAGCGTTTGACTTGTTTGTTACAACTCGATTGCTTTTATCGACTTTTAGGGGCTACACGCTGCACCTTCCGGTGACGCGTAATTTACACTTTAACCTCGTCGTGTCTATCTGCTCAATAAATCCCATCGATTTTTCTCACGGAAGCTTATTGCAGCGATTTTCCAAGAATAACATAAATTTATGACCGCATTCATATCTTGAGTGCATAAATAATTACTTTATGCCGTAGCACGCCGCCATTGTAGTACCAGCGCATAGTTTCAGACAACGCAATGGGGAGGAAATGCCTAGAATTATGGTTTCCAATCTACCGAAAAAAAATATAAGTTTACAAATGCAAATTGATCGTTAATAATTTGATTTCGTATCTTTTTGGGGGAATTAAAATTTTAATATTATAAATTTATTACCTTCAGGGCATACTTGACACACATATTGGATTTATCTAAAGTAAATTTTTTTCAGTATCTAGCAATAATTAAGTATGCATCGGAGTAAGTATCAGAAATGTTTTTCAGTAGACAAAACGGACGGAAATACATAACCATGTAGTTCAATTTGGCCTTTTTGCCACTTATTGCGTAAACTACTATTATGGATTAGGGAAGTACCAAAACGTTTACTGTAGATAGCATTCAATTTTTTTTAATTTAGCATTCAATTCTCCTCTTGATTGTCAAGCACATCGCGGAATTTCGCCCACCCCTTTCACACACACAAATTTTGAAAATTAAAAATAACTACATACCGGAAAACATCCATTTTCACCATCATAATGGTAACAAATATTTGGCACAAACGCGACCAAAGACAAAAATGTACTGAATAAATTTCGAGTCATAACAAAATTTTTATATTTTGTACCACAGGACATACGGGATGTTGCGTAAGGGTGTGATTTCATTTCGATGGTTTAATAATTCATTTGGTATTTTGTCGCCGATTCGACCACGCGCCATAATCGACACATTTTCGATCAAGAACACAGCGTGTGGTATAAACAACTTTTTTTTAATCCAATTTAAAAGTTTTTAATAGACGAATAAATTCGAAAATCCAATTTTATAACTTTTAAATTTTTCGAGATAAATTTTGTACCGGTGGACTCCTTGGGTGGCATTTTTTACTACAAAACGTTTTTTAATTTTTCGATAAAAATTTGGCAATAAAATGGTAATGGCTTTCAATTTTTAAAAACAAATAAAACGCCCTAATGGAGTTAATAGCATGCAATAAAAATGCTAAAGGTAAAAGCAAAATTAATTAATGCGTGTGCACTTACGACACGTAAGCAAGCAGACGGACGTTTTCGTTCACCAAGATTTTAAAATTCAAAAACATAATTACTGTCCACCTACGGGTCAAAAAAATAATTAAAAAGCGATATTTTTAAATTACACGTCCGAATTTGTTAACTTCTTCGTAAATTAAAAAATCATAAATCAAAAAACGTGGAAAAAATGCGTTTAAAAAAATGGAAAATTAATAATCTCACGGCAACAATGGATACATTTTCGCCTGTACCAGAAAGATTTATATTCTCAATGCTCATTAACATCACACACAAACTGAAAATAATTATAAAAGCTGTCATGTGCCAAGAGCTGTCAACCGAAATTACAATTAAACTCGCGAATTTTGCTTGACATTTTACAAATTTTCTTTGTAAATCCGAAAGTCCTTTTAATAAAATTGGATTTGTTACTTCAAAGCTTGCATTTGTTCTTTCCCAGGCAATTTATCATCATCGGTCCGCGTAAAAGTCAAATCTTTTGTTTATTGACGATTAGTCAAATCGACCACTTTCATTTGTAAATTTAATGTGCCCCCCTTACGTCATCGGACCGACTTGTCAAACCAATTATTCCTTTTTAAATTATCAACACTCTAATAGAAGGGGGAGGGGGGTTAAAAGCTAAGGAAACTTTCGAAAAGAATCATATCTTTCATGTCAACAAACGAACTTTGCAAAACATTGTAAGAAAGCGATTATTACGTTTTATTTTGCACCACTCTGTACGCCGAGTTTGAAAAGGCAAAAAAACAAAAGAATGTCACTCTGTAGTTGAATGTCAAAGAAGAAGACGACTTCTATTTTAATTAAAGAGGCCATAAATAATTTTAAAGCGCACCATACACATTATTTCCATATTTGATGCGATTACTCATCATCATTATGTTGAATGTACTGCTTCATAGTATATTCTAACCCTAGAACATTGCAAGCACGAGTAGCACACAATTTCTTATAAGAATTCTGACAAAAAATAAGGAAGGGGTGGTTTGAGACCATAATAGCCTAATCATAAACGTATAATACGGTGGTAGTTCGATAACTTAAGACACTAAAAACAACAGTCGATAAAACTTGCGTAGTTTTTGCATTTGCTAAGAAAACTAAAGTGATATCTTAAAGCTTTCTGCATAATTTTTCATCCCCTCCCCACTGTCTAAGCAATTTATTTTTATCACAAGCAAATTGAAGATTTCAGAAGATTTTGTTGTGGTGATATGACATTTTTGGTAATAAAAAATATTTTATAAGTTTCAAAACTTCACCCATCAGCTTACAATAGCAGAAAACATGACTATGGAGTCCGGGGAGTCTGGGGGGTGTGGAACACCCTCCAGTGCGCATGTAAGGAGAACCAGGTCACACAGTGGCCCACATCCTAAGCCACCACCGTGCATTTCAAGGAAAACATAAAAAACATAGTCTTGGAGTCCGGGGGGTATGGAATACCTCCCAACCATACGAAAGTTGGGGTAGTAAAGCGATGTTATAAAGCTTGTACTTAAAGTTCTAATATTTAATGTCCTGGTTCCCCTTACTGATGCACTGGAGGGTGTTCCACACCCCCCAGACCCCGGACTGCGCAGTTTGTTTTTATCGAAAGTGAATAGGAAACAGCACTGGAAGTGTTCCCATCCCCTCTTTTTTTGGAATCAGCAGTTTTTGCAACACATAACTTCAGACACTAAAAACAAAGGACGATAAATCTTGCGTAGTTTTGGAAAATGGAATTAGTAGCTGGAAGTATTCCAACGGTAGTTCAAATAAGTAAACCGGGGGGTCTGGGGGGTGTGGAACACCCTCCAGTGCGTCATTGTCGAAAGTCCCAACATTTAATATTGACAAATTATGAAGAAACTTGATGATAGCGCTTTACCGTTATTGGGAACGATGACATTATGCAGGGTGATCGGAAAAGGGGGGGGGAGTCATGACGTACAATGTGTCATCGTTTCCAAGCAAAAGTAATATACAGTTTACTATCATAAAGCTTACTCGTTATCTGTAAACACTGAATGTTTTGTCTTTCGATAGTGAGGGACTGGAGGGTTATGGGCTAGCCTCTCAATGCTAATGCACTGGGGGAGTATTCCCCCCTCCATATCCCCAACATTTTCAATTCATTTTCAGATTTCCAATATTTAATATCGTGGTTCCCCTTACTGGTGCACTGGAGGGTGTTCCACACCCCCCAGACCCCCCGGTCTGTGCAATTTATTTTTTATCAGGAGTGAATTGAAAATTTCAGTACAATTACTTAGGCATTGCTTCAGTAACGTGACATTTTTAATAATAAAAAAATTTTCAGAAGTTATCCAAACTTTCAAAATTAAGAAACTAATTCCAATAACCCAAACTACAGACTATAGGTCCAGAGACTGGGGGGTCTGGGGGCATCATAAAACTTAATCATAATTTGTAAACATTGAATGTTTTGTCTTTCAATAGTACGACACTGGATGGTCCCCCCCCCCTCCCCGCTGTCCGATCGTGTAGTTTGTTTTTATCGGAAGTGAATAAACAATGGTATTGAAAGTATTTCCTCTTTTTCAAAATCAGCAGTTTTTGCAAAACGTAACTTAAGATACTAAAAACACAGGACGATAAACTTGCGTATTTTTGGAAAATAGAATTAGAAAGCTCGTCCACAATTTTTTCACCCCCTTCCCCCTTTGTCACAGTTGGCCACAATCTTTTATCGCCCTCTCCGGAACGTCCAATGATCACAAATTAAGAACCCCTAATTTATTATCATATTTTAAAATTTTAAAATTATAAGAAAAAATAATCAAACTCAATTTTTTTACAAATCCCAAAAATAAAAGTTTTATGCTGACTGAGGATATAAAATACCCTCAGCAAATGTCATTGTACCCAAGAAAACTAACGCAGTATCGTACGGTCCAATGTATTTTCATCAAATTAGTTAAAAATTTGAATAATATTAAGAGAGAACACATAGCTTAAACTTTACGAGCTTTGATTATCGGACGATTAAATAGAAGCGGTCGTCGTCGAACAACGAGCGCGTAGTTTAAAGCAAGAAAGAGGCAGGCAGTATGTGAACTTCAAGGACCGTTTGAATTTAATTTTCCGATAAGGAAAGTTCGTAAAATTGTCCGCCGGCAGCTTGACCTAGCAAGGACATCAGGTCTACAACCGCGTTAGCAACCGAGTTTGTGTGTCTGGATGCCCTTTAGAATTCGGGATTCGGTTTAATGAATATCACTTTTTCAAATGTCTGTATCTTATTGTAACAATTAGGATGTCTCCCGTTATTTAAAATCATTTTAATTTTGAAGCATATCATAGGGTTGAGTTTATCAATCGTTTCCAAAACGCCAGGGGGGGGGGACACAAAAATTATTAACGTAATGTCTCTTCTAATTTATTACTCGGGCGATTTTCTTACTTGTTTCTATAAAAATACTGAAACTTAAATGAAGTGGCTTTATTATTTTTTTTTATAAAAAATTTAATGAGAAATTAGATGAGAAAAGAAGATATGGGGGGGCATTAGCCCAAGTATTCTTTCGTTTACTGATACTGATCCGTTAAAAAACATTGTTTGACAAAAACATAATATTATGTATAGCTAGAAATGTACTAACTTGTAAGTCAAATCCGTGGGGCGGGGGGAGGGGTTAAAAATAATATTTTTATTCAAGATCGAAACCGAATTACTAAAAGGAACGAGGCAAAACAAACAAAACATCAATAAGGTAATGTAAACGAAATAGCTAATTTATGTGTTACAAAGTGCAAAATGATAAGTTGGCGAACAGCGGAGCGTTAACTTTAAAGTAATAAAAATTAAAAGGATACTATTATGCAGCCTGTAGGGGAAGAGGGGGATGTTTTTTGCGTTTTTATATTGGCTGCAATTTTTTAGTAACCACCGCCTTTCGCTTTCTAACAAATGGAAACTGCGGATTCTTGTAAAATTTAAATAATGTGATTTTTAAAGAGAAACCGAAATAGAAGGGGGGGGGAGTAAAATTTTTTTAATTTATTAGTATTTCAAAATGCAGAACGCCCTTAAAACATAAACTTCCAATTTTAATTTTTATAATTAATTGCAACAAGAGAGAGGCGGCGGTCTTTGCAAATTTAAACTTGAAGGGTTTTGCACTGTAACCACTGCGCTGCTGGAGAGGGTACATAATACAATATTATTACATGATGTAATTTGAAATTGCTGTTCTAATTAACCGCAAATTAAATATACTTGGATTAATAGCTCGTGAGAAAAACTTGGTTTGCTTGCTGATGTCGTGATCGCAGTTAATTGATGCTCATGTTAACGCAATTTAATCGAGTTTAAACGGCCGTGTCAATAGATTGTTAAATGGTAGGAACTGTAGACGATTCGCTTCTCAAATGAGCAATATCCACACTGTGATTTTTTGTTTACATTCCTCTTCGATGAGCGGTGGATTAGCGCGTCGCGTCGATGAGATTCGTTTTGCACGTTGTGCATCAACAGGTTAATCATTCTTTATAGTAAACCGCAGGATAATCAATTTCGAATTAAATAAGCACCCCTCGCCCATTCGCAATTGTTAAATCGAGAAAACAAATTTATCAAACTTAACCGGATGATAAACTATGCCTTGGCAATTTGCATTATCTATGTTATTCTCAGCGAAGATAAATAATAAGAAAGACATTACACATAATATAATATATAAATAATTATTATCTCATAAATGCAATAATTCAAACGGAAACATTATTTGAAACAAAAATATTAGGTACGCGTACCGAATACAAAACGCTAATTCAAACACATTCACTTGTAATATTATAAAAACCACGACGGACGGTTAAATGATGATTGATGATCGATTGACGACCTCGTCGCAGCAATTGAAAGCTATTAACCCAAATTAATAAACAAAGTCGGACTTACCACTTTTTGGTTTGTTTCCTGGCACATGATTGTTGGAAAATCCGGCAAGTTTCTTCCAACCTTTTCGGCTCCAAAAACTTTTGGACGGTGTCAAATTTTGCAGAGAGTTTTTTTGACCGGGATGGATGCACTTGTTTTTGTCTGGGCCTCGTCGGAGGCTGCCGGCCGCACTTCGATAACTTGCACCACTAGAACTACCACTAAAACCACTATCCAAGTCCACTGGGGGTATCGGGGATAATAGTTCGTCCGTCGGTCCGACGCTTAACAAATCGGCCAATTGATCGTCCGTTTCTCGGTCGGTGTCTTCGCTGCCTTCGCGAGAGTTTGGCATGAGCATAGCCTCTACGGAGAGGTTCAATTCGCCGAGCACGCGGCGATGGCCCGATTGCACTCGCCTGACTTCTTCTTCCACCAAACTTTGATTGAGAGAAATGATGGATTGCTGATGTTGCTGCGCTGCGTGCATTCTAGCGCGAGTCAAGTCGCTGATCTCTTCGTAAATATTTTCCTCTGTTCCATAGCGAGTTAAGTAGGTGTGCTTGGTTTTATAAGAGCCCTCCCGGTAAGAACCGCCGTCTCTCTTTCCACCGGGATATCGGTTCGGTACGTTGGTGTGTTTCTTTGGCGGTCCGGGTTCATAATAAGCGTACGAGTAGTCGTTAGGGACTTCCCAAGTGGCTTCGTGAGGTTGTCGTGCACTTGACGGCCCCGGAATGCTCAGCAAGTGATCCTCTGACATTCTGAGATCAGCGGGATGAGGGGGTGGATGCTTAGGGGGCGGCGGAAAGTACAAATGCGGTCGACGTTCCTGCGGCATGCAACGTCGAATAAATAATGCTCTGGATAACGACGAAGGCCTTTCCTTTGACGAGCCGACTGCAGATGTTCCATTGCACATTTTGTTGGAGGATGATGTGGTTCGTGCCACATTTACCTGAAATTAATAACAAAACATCACCTGCTTGCATGAATACATTTACATAATAATATCTTAAAATATTTCACGAATCGAGCAAAACTTTTTCTATTACACGCAAACTTCTGTCGAGTAATAATTGAAAAAATTTCGTTTCGATTTTTACCCGACGACGAAACTAATTAATCAGCCTAACTAATTAAAAGTTAAACCCCTGACCAGGTATTGATAATTTAATTGGAATAAACAAGGATAATGAAAATCAAATTGATCCCGCAATTTATCGACGTGGAAAATATGAACGAGTAAACACGAAAGGACTAAGGTCGGATGCACACCGTGATTTTGTAAATTTAAAATTTACACGTGCTCCGGTATAATTGGAACTCTTCAGCGATAATTTTGTTCTTTGCATTCCGCGTTCATTACCGAAACAAAAAAAACAACGAGTAATGGCCTGCCCATTATCCTCTATAATTTAATAATTGCAAACTTTATAAATCACAAATGTACCGTTTCGTAATGACTAAGTGTTTTTGGATAATGACATGCATTTTGATTATGTAAAAGAATTACTAATATACATAACCATGAGCGAACACATTGTGCCAAGTGAGTTAGACGTTAAATATGTTGTGAGAAAATCCATTGCGACTGATAAAAATCAAATGCTGCGCCTATTGTATGTGGTTTCAGCGTTACGCATTGTTCAAATACCTGATCGCTTCCTTTGTTCAACAATCAAAAAAATATTTTCTTACCTTTACGTGTTATTTATCTCCTATCGAAGATTAAATGAAATAATTTGATACAAATTTAATGGGCACGTCAAGGCACTTCAAGACTAAAAGGTTAGTAGGAGAGTGATTCTCAAAATGTAACCATCCAAACTTTGTTTTATTGGATTAAATTCAACTTCTATTATTTCAAAGCCGATTTCACCTTTAAATCGCCTACGACGCTTCTCGTCCTGGAAGTAATTTTAAGCTAGGATAGGCTAATTGTTTTAACAAGACCTTCTAGCTTCGAGGTTCATAAAATTTGAATTGTAAATTTTACCTTAACAGACTATCGAAATGAAAAAAATCGCCTGCGGCGCTTTTACAAAACAGTTTCACTCGCCAGCGCCAAAGCCGGGACGAGAGTCCCACCCTAGCAACCGGACGTATTTTATAAAATCGCCTGCGGAACTCGGAATAAGGCGCCGCCGCTGGCCAAACGGATTACCGTAATTTACTGCCGAAGCAAAAGTCGTAATCAATCTAAAAGTTTCTCGCGTGAGTCTTAAAAGTGTTGATACAATTTTAGCAAAACATCGACTCAAAAATGATGTATCGAATCGTTTTATTCCTCATTCATCATTTTAACATATACACAACCGACATCCATCTACGTAAAAAACGAAACAAACAATTTCATATTTTATCCGTTGAGTGGGCAAAATTTTCTTTTTTTTGAGCAACTAGTTTTCATATCTCGTGGTAAGTTTTCTCGTTGATAATAATTGGATTCTTTTTATTTGCAAAGACGCTGAAAGCATAGATATACATTTGCGAGGTTAAATAAAGCTTGAAATAGATGCAGTTTTAATGAATCCCAAACTTGAGCATAAAGTTGCACAATAGGGTTCGTTAAATAAAACATGAGCTTTCCTATTGTGCACACTAAATGCAGGGTTAAGCAGTGCGCTGCAAGATTTTCCTCAAACTCTGGGTTATTGTGTACCCAGTTTGCGATATACTATTAGAAGAAATGTACAATTTTTTGCACCTCGTGAAGGATAACCGAGGAAAGCTTGCATTAAAATCGATCCCTTTCGTTTTTCTTATTTAAAAATGGAAAATTATGCTTTAATTATTATTTTAGTGGAAAATGCAACATTTTAAAACAATACAGAGCAGCTTTATTGTTACGTTTTCCTCTTCGCCCGAGCAAAAGCGGTTTTTTTATATAATTATTTTTGTTTATTAAATTTTTTAGAGGGATAATTTAGAAAATATGAAAGTGGAAAGTGTTTCGCATTCCTTTATCACTTGTTTTAACATGCTCGAGTGCCATAATAACCCACGTTTTTCGCCAACTTCTTAAATTAACTAAAAATATTTCGCAGGCAGTTAAATTTAAGCTCGGCTTTATTGTACGAAATATTTTTCGAGAAGTAAGAAGCTTACGACGGACTCCTTCCTTCGGGGGGCGGCATGCCACGTGACGAATTCAATCCTAACACCCACACGACCTTCTATAAAAATTAATCCTTGGAAGAAATATTGCAAACATACGAAAATTAATAAATAACTTTTGTTTTGTCAAATTTTCTCTGAACAAGGCAGTCGTTTATTTGGGACTCCCAGATATACAATTTTCTGAACATTCGAGAATATCTCGGTTTGGGTTCATTTTAGAACAAATGTCGAATAATTGAAAATAAAGTAAACTAAATTGTCAACAAAAAACATCTTACATTTTCTTCTACTGATCGATCGGCTGCAGAGTTACAAACATTCCAGGGGTTAGCTATATTTTTATTTCTAAATTAAACTACACATTATTATTATTATTAACTTTCTAAACTGAACTGCAATAGTTAGCTTCGTAACCGTAGGCTTCGCGACCACTCGCAATTATATTATAAATATAAATTGCTTCTTTAAAATTACTTTTAGAGCTAAAAACTAATTTAACCCCCAGTTCTTAAAATTCCGATTTAATTAAGAACTTGAAGTTGTGAATTCTAAGTTAAAACCTCAGATCTTCAAATTTCTAACTTCAAATTCAGTTTTAATTAAGAACTTCTAGTTGTGAATTCTAAGTTAAGAACTTCAGATTTTCAAATTAACAACTTTAAATTCAAATTTACATTTTGATGGACAGGGTTACTACTTCTAAAGAGCCAATGAGAAAATTGCATTCCAAATTAATTTTTTAAACCGCTTTTTGTGCAAATTGTATTATTTTTATGTGGTAAGTTACCCTCATCTTTCATAATTCGCTTCAAAAATCGTTAAAATCGGAGTTCGGGTATCTTAACCGCCATCGAAAATCGCATTCCATATAAATTTCGAACGCCGCTATTTTCCAAAATTCCTGGTCCGACCGCAAAGTTTTTAAAATGGTTTCAATATTGCTTCGAATTGAAAATTTTGATTTTGAAAAAATTTACGGCAAGCAGGATGTGAAATTGTTTGCTTGAAGAGTGATTTCCTTTTGGTGTAAATAAAAAGTGATAATTTTAATTTAATTTTAAATTTAGAAAAATGTGATCATTGAAATCAAACAATTAAATCAAAATAATGTAGTAAATTATAAAATAAAATTACAAAATTCATCGAACAATAAATTATTTCTAAGCCAGTCACATAACTAACTCTAAAACGTGTAGACTCAAAATGCGTTGGGTGAAATAATCAAGTTTTTAGAATTCAGAAGTTGAAATTCCGCAAAATATGAAATTAACAAAATAATAAATTTAGAAGCTCAATTTAAAATAAATGAATTTTGTTAAAAATAATAATTGAAAAATTGGGAATTTATGGTTAGTAAGGCCGGTCGCAAACACGGTGATTTAAAAAAAAATGAAAAAATTAACAAAATAATATTTCGAAATAAATTTAGCATTAAGAACAAATTGATTAAGTTCCGTGGTAGGCCCAATTCATCACAAATACAGAATCTGTATCATTTTGAACCACAGCAATATACTACGGAATAATTTATAACCCCCACCCCGCACGGGTCTCTGCCCTTATTCTCGGTGTACCAGGAAACCCCAGTCTCTGAATCTGTAGTTTCTAATTAGGCTATTGAATTAGTTTCTTAAATTTGATCTATTAAAGTTAGGATATCTTCTGAAAGATTTTTCTTAAGAAAAAAGCGATTATGGTAAAATCTTCGATTCAATCCAAATAAAAAATAAACTGCACAAACCGGGGTCTGGGGTGTGAAACACCCTCCAGTGCCTTATTCGCGAAAGACAAACCGTTAGATGTTTACAAATTACGAGGAAGCTTTATGGTAGCGCTTTAACTGTCTTGGAAACGATGACACATTATACTGGGGGTAATTCGTTGTCCTTTCCCCTGATCCCCATCATTATCTGACATTTTATGTTGTTTTAAAAGTTTTTTTAATCACTTAATACTAAAACCCGTAAGTTATTAAGGTTCATAGTGAAATAGAAACAATTTTTAAATCATAAAATATAAGATAGTAACCTTGATCTGGGGAAGGGGAGGAGTATGAATTATCCCCTGTATAATATCATCATTCCCAAGAACACTAAAGTGCTATCATAGTTTCCTTATAAGTAAATATTAAATGTTTCCGGTTTCGATAGAGGCACTGGAGGGTGTTCCACACCCCCCAGACCCCCCGGTTTGCGCAAATATAAAGTGTGTGATGGGGGGGTTTGGGGGAGCCACTGTCAAATTCTAATAGATATGTTTGTGAACTAATAGCTTTGTATTAAGTGATTACTAGAGAAAAATTTTAAAACAACATTGTACTGGGGATAGTTCATAGTCCCCTCCCCCCAGATCGCCGGTCATATATCTTACATTTTATGTTGTTTTTTATTACTTAATACTAAAAGCCATAAGTGGACAAATACGTACATATATCTATTACAATTTTCGTGTACCTGGGGGGTGTGGAACACCCCCCAGACCCCCCGGTCGCTAAATCTGTGATTTTTAATTTAGATTAGTTTCTTAAATTTGATCTGTTAAAGTTGGCCTATCTTCTGAAAGACTTTTTCTTAAGAAAAAAGCGATTTTGGTAAAGCCTTCAGTTCAGTCCAAATAAAAAATAAAATGCTCAAACCGGGGGTCTGGGGGGGTGTGGAACACCCTCCAGTGCCTCATTCTCGAAAGACAAAATATTAAATGTTTACAGATTCTGAGGAAGCTTTATGGTAGCGCTTTAGTTTTCTTGGAAACGATGACGAATTATACTGGGGGGTAATTCGTAGTCCCCCCCCCCGGATCCCCGATTATTTTCTTACATTTTATGTAGTTTTTTATCACTTAATATTAAAAGTCATAAGTGTGCAAATACGTACATATATATTTATTACAATTTTCGTGTTGCTGGAGGGTGTTCCACACCCCCCAGACCCCCCGGTCACTAAACCTATGGTTTTTAATTTAGGCTAGTTGAATTAGTTTCTTAAATTTGATCTGTAAAATTAGAATGACTTCTGAAAGATTTTTTTCTTATAAAAATGGCGATTATGTTGAAATCTTCAATTTGGTCCTAATAAAAAATAAACTGCACAAACCGGGGAGTCTGGGGGGTGTGGAACATCCTCCAGTGCTCATTCTCGAAAGAAGACGAAATTAGAGTGAATATACAAAGCAATAGAGAATTACAAATTAATTTCTTTAGAACGTCTTTTAGGCCGCAGAATCGAGTCGTGCACATTTCGGCGCAGGCTCTATGGCGCAAGTACAGTTAGGCGTAAGCCTCGTTTCACTCAAGTACGGTTCGGGGCAGATCCGAATCTACATTTGTAAAGCGAATTATGGAAGAATCTTGAAACACAAAACATTAAATGTTTATAGATTATGAGTAAGTTCAATGAAAGTGCTTCAGTTTTATTGGAAACTATAACGCATTATATTGAGAGAGAGAGGGTAATTCATAGTCCCCTCTCCCCCCATATTCCCGGTCATTTTCTTACACTTTATGTTGATTTAAAAACTTCCTATATTAATCATTTCACAACGAATTCGCAAATTGTGAATTTGCTTAATTTAACTCTAAATTATTTTTTTGAGTGCGGCCTTCAGGCCGCACAACGTTGGCAATCTAGTTATTTATGTACAGAATGCAGGTGTGATAGTGCTTTGCACACAGAATAAAAGGGTTCAACATCTGGAATACGGATAGATACCAAAAGTAGAAGGAAACAAAATCTCGATTCAACAAATTTGGATAAAGTGAGGTCAATGTCAACCTTGTTTCCCTTCAACTTACACTTAAACCTGTTTTTGCGCGGGAGATGGCCACCGCATAAACAAAATATAATTTTTCATTCGTACTGCATTTGATGGAATTTTTGTGATATCTCGCCAAAAAAAGGAAAAATCCTTCTTAAAAATCGTTTAAAAAACATCGCATAAAAATAGGTTTGACTGTATTTATTTATTATGTAGGTATAAAGTGATATGAAAGTAAGTTTTTAAAAGATTTTTAATCGAACGCACAGTTTTCGAGTGATTTCCAAATTTATAACATTTTGAAATACATATTTTCGATTTTAGTTTTAGTACAGTAAAAATAGCTCAATTTTGGCCATTTTGGGGTTTTAAAAAATTAGGTGATCAACGAAACTCGGTATAGATGCAGTGGAATATTTAAACTTTCATTTAAGGGCAATTTTAGTTTAGGGGCTGTTAATATGACCTTGACCTATAGAGCAAATCCGGAAAAACGCTCGTTATTGAAATTTTACATGGGGGGTTGAAGAAACACCAACTCTTAAAACATCATAAGTCGGTAAATTTTTATCGCACAAAAAAATGAAAAAGTTCAAATTAAAGATAATTTATTTATCTACAAAAAAGATCTCTTGTAATTTTTCGATAAAATTAGTCGTTTTGTAATTATTAGAGAGTTTGGCTTTAGAGTTCCTGAGAACGGGTTTTTCTAGAATGTTTTTCAAATTTCAATTAATTTTTAATCGATGTTACTTTATAATTTATTAATTTTAAAATATCAATTATAAATTGATTGAAATTTCTTTTTTCGCCCTGCTCTCAGGATCTCCACACCAAAACGAATTCGGGGTGGACTCGTAAGAGTAATTTAACTACATCTATGCCGAGTTTCGTTGATCCCTAATTATTTCTTTTAAATTACTGTGTATTTTTCTGTGCTGTTTTAGAAATTTAAATATTTAAGCTATCAACACAAAATTTTCATAAAAATGCATCGGTAGAGCAATAAATTGCTTGTAGCATATTAAAATTCCTATAATTTTTCGCATTTTCTTGCATTTCTCGTTAGAAATTCTGATGAGCACTACAAAATGTCTACAATGTTTTCCGTAGAAGATTTAAATTTTATCCAGCTTCTGCGAGCACATTTTTCTTGTTTATTACCATTATTTATAATATATTTTTGTTAAAAAAATAATAATTTCAAACACATTGTTTGATCACGATAAAAGATGTGCGGTTAATAGAAATTTTATGTAATATGTATTGTAAAATAATGTATTTTGCATAATAAGCTTGGGGCGGTTTGCTCAAATCGGAGGCGTTCTGTCGTATAATAATGATTCAAAGGGTTGGCGGTTGGATCAATTATTGAAAAAAAAACATTTTCAGGTCAGGACGGGTGGCAAATTTGAATATTTATGGCTGGAAGATAAATATTGATCCGAATACAATTTGTGCTTACTTTTGTTCCTATACAAACAAAATTTATTACAAGATTGGTTAACAAAAAATTTCATATCGCTGAAAAGGTATTGTTTCTTTGAGGATCGATTCTGGTATTCCCTTTCAAAAGTGTTTACTCAAGACATGAAGCTCTAACAAAACCGGGAGCAAAATAAGAACTAAAGCCTTCTTGACACATGGTATTTTTACAACGTGCGAGACCGACATGTGGATCTTGAAGCTTTCAAGAGAAGGAATTATATCGTTTTTCAGGTCGCGTTGATATTTTAACGCCCGCGAAGGAGCAATTTCAAAAAACAATTTTCCTAATTAGAAGAAAGCAACCAGATGATGCCGGAAGCAAAGGGGAAAATAATCTTTGTTGATTTGAAATAATGGAAAGTTACATCAGTTGGCATTGCGCTAATAACAGAAATTTTGAATCGAACCTACAATTAATTACATTTTTGTTGCTTCACGTTTTCGCGCTCGTTAATGCCGGCTTAAAAATAAATCTGCAAAAGCATAATCGGATTAAGAATAATCAAAAATGGCGCAACGTTTTAATTTTGCACCATTAATCGGTCAAGTAAACTTGTGCGGCGGTGAAAAATAACAATGGGCCAACGTAATTAAATTAACGGCCGTTGTAATTTGCTCCGATGGATGAAAAAGTGATCAACCCTAAAATTTGACAATAACGAAATAATGGGGAGCTAAACCCTAAAACATCGAGAGCTCATCATAGATAGCCCAGATTAGTTAGTTATTCACGCGGTCGAGGAATAAAATTCAAAGTTTGATCCTTAATGAGAGCTAATGATGCTTCTCGTTTTTTAAACGGCCACACTTTCTATGCTAAGTAGAAAGTTTCCTTTGTGTTTACAAACTTTTTTCATCAAATGCAACACGATCGAAAAGAGATGTTACTTATAAGGTGCCTTGTACGGGCATTTGTATCGGTCAAATTTAAATTAATCTCCTCATCCGACATAAAAAAAGACTTCCAATTAACGCAGTCGAACCATTTATCGTCATCATCAACGCATGTAAAGAAGAAGTTCAGTGAACGAAATGAAAAAACAAGTCCTACATGCTTAAAATATTTTGATTTTTATCTCGTGTTTTATGATCAACCTAATAGTCAATTTAAATTATTTTATAGCAATCGCAGAATTCACATATAAATTTTGAGACTGCGACATTATTTTTTGTGTTAAAATTGCAAACTCTTTTTTCCGAAATTAGAACTCCGATGGCCGAGTTCGTTTACATTGCATGCTAACCGGACATTTCCCATCGTCGCTAAAAAACGATGGTAATAACTGGAAGGTACTTTATTGTTGTTGTTCTTTATTGCCCCTCATTTCGACGATGATTAAAACTTATATTTTGTAAGTGGCCGGCCTCCTTCCCCTTCGTCGGTGAGGCCATTTTTAATTTTCCAAGCACCAAGTTGGTAACGCATGTTTTAACGCGCGGCTTAATTGAACGGACACATTTTTTTGTTAATTTGGTGTTAATCAAACCTCGTTATTAATAAATTGAGATTGTGTATGCATAAAACAAAACGGCTGGTGCATATTAAATAACTATGGGAACGAAAGCAGCTGGCAATAAAGTTGAAAATAATCATTCCATGAGGTCGTCCACCAATTGACACCAGTTTATGTTGTGTCCACTCAACTCGATTCATCTGTGCGTAAACAATCTGAACCAACGTATATTTATGGACGTATCTACATGATTAGTTGGAAATTGTACTCTTTTAGTGGTCAAATTTGATAGAGATCGATGATATTACTACATGGCTACAATTTGTTTTTCTATCATGTTAACTTGTTTTATCGTCGGTCCGTGAAAAAATGAATTAACGCCAACTTGCACCATGTGCGCACATCCATCTGGATTCGAACCCAAACGTTCTACATGTGAATACCACCTCTACATTTGTTACTAATAATTATTCGTGATTACCAAATTGTAATTCGGTTGAGTTCTTAAAAAATGGTAAAAAGCCGGTGGGGTGGGTGAAAAATCTATAATTGGGAATTGCAATACTGTGGTCCCTTTGTGAACTAAAATTGGTTCTTATCAGGTTTGCTATTAGCGAAATGACAACCGCTAGATCACCGATGACTTTGTTACTTTTTTGTATTTTATTTTTAGCCGACACGACTTTTTTATTCATGGACAAAAATGTATTACTGGAAGATTCGCAACATATTTTAACAAATAAATTTTCAGCGGTTAGTAATCCAATTTTGCCCAGGGTCCCCCTTTATTTTCATTTTTCGTAGACATTGAAGAAACCTCACTATGAAATTAAGTTATTTAGAAAAGCATCTGCTATTTTTCCAAAATTGTTTCCTTGAAACATTTAAAAAAAATGGCGAACCCATGGAGACAATTTTACTTTTGGTTAAAAAAAATATTGAATTTCTAAAATATGTGCATTACTGGTGGTGAATATAAACCTTTTGGACAAAAGTCGATTAACCCCGACTCGAAAGTACACTTTCTCCTATAAAAATAGTTTCACCAAACGAAAGAGGATATTTTTACAATACTTTAAAGGTGAGGATGAATTTGGTGATTTCTACATTAAGCCCTCAAATTTTTAAATTTTAACTTCACCAAATTCCCATAACAAACACATGTAAAAATACATTGCACACTATTACGTAATAATTTAAATCTGCTATTCGAGCACTTTCGCAATCCAGAGATATTTTTTATAGTGAGCGATGCCGAAGGCGGCGTCAATCTTCAGCAAAAACATTATAAATATAAAATAAATTAAACAAATTGACAAAAATACGAAAATTTTAAATAATAATAATTAATATTGGATAATATTTCGCACAGAATTATTTTGTATTTCTAAAATTTCCATGTCCAATTCGATTAAAATTGATATTTTTATGTTTTGGAAGAGCTATAACCCCAGCCCCCTATAGACCCACCACTGCATTAATGGTATATTGTATTGAAATGAGTCGACCATTTTCCAATTAAAAATCAAAATTTAAGAAGATGACATTCGTAATTACTATCGAAGCGGGATTTAATGTCATAACTAGAAAGCGGATTTACATGCGATAACAGGCCTTGAAGGCTTTGAAGTTCCGAGGCATATTTATTTTCGTATGTTTGAAAAAAAATGCAATTGGTATTTCAATATTAAGTAATATCAAATAAAAATAATTTGAAATTTTAAAGAAACTCGAAAAAACTGTTCTCAGGAACTCGAAACTTCTGACTTCAGACCTGTTACTGCATATAAATCAGCTCACTATTCTTTTTAAATAAATTCTCATGTGAAATTTCAGTATTAATAAATTATATATATAAAGCTACTTGTCATCACTCACTCATCATCGAAATTCACAGCCCAAACCGCCGGAGCTAGAAAGCTGCAATTTTGGGTACACCTAGAACGACCGCCAACGAGCCAGGGAAAATTCCAAAAACTTAAAAAAGGGCCCCTCACAAGGGATTCCTATTTTTAACTTTTTTATTTACCGGTCGATTTTCGATTTTTTAATTTCGTTTTGTTCTCTTAATCTTTTTATTTGCATTTATCAAAAAAAAGAACAGGGTCGTCGTTAACTTTTAAGGGATTTTATCACTTTAAAAGTACGGATTATATTTAGCAACGTGTAGGCAAAACGGCGGGCGATAGAAAGTCGAAATTTTGAAAGAACGTGAGCAAGATAGGTCTAACGACGATAAAATTTTAAAAACTTGAAAAAAGGGCACCCCTCCCATTTCGATGGGGTTCTAAACGATTACTTATTTTTGCTCCTAATTCCGTTATCCTAGCTCAAAATTTTGATTTCTTTTTTTCTACTGGGTCTTTACGAAGATTGCGATACTTATCTGGAAAAAAATAAATAACTTCTCGCTTTAATTTTCCTGTTACAAGCTCCCGAAGGTTCAATTCTGTTTCCGAAATAATTGATTTTTTCCGACGCTCTGCGCGCCGTAATTTTGCACCAAATTTTAATTTCAATAAACCCTCGGCGAGACAAAAATTAAACCTACAAAAATGGTATCTTGACATTTTCTCCTAAAAGTACCATTTTTGTGCAATCGCAATATACAAATTTTAGAATTTGATCAATTTCGAGAGCATGCGGAACATGTAATTATGACGTCGTAGATTCGCGCGGCCCTGCAAATTTATGTAAAACGCAAAAACTATTAATTTTTAAATTACGTTAGCTTGCTAATAAACTCAAATTTAATTGAAAATCTCAAGTAAAAACAATTTACGACAATTTTTATACATTAAAAGTTACATCAAGAAAAAGAAATTGCGAAAAAACCAAAAAACGTTTAATTATCAAAAATTTGGAAAAAAATATTTTACTGAACTTAGCCGCAACGAAGCGAAACTTACTTGGAAACAGTGCAATGAATTTCTAAAAATGATTTTCTGTTTTGGGAAAGATGTCAATAAATTTTATAATTTTTTTCTCCCTTTTTCGTCGACAGAATCAGAGAGAAACCTTATTTTGTCGGTATTTTAAAAATTTAATACAGTCGGGCCAACATTGTGGGCGAACCAAAAAGAAATTTATGAAAAAATTTTAATGCAAAATGTTCGCCATTAGTAGGGAAATAAATAAATTCCACTTGATTCAAAATTAAAAAAATTTTATTTTTCACGAGAAAATCATAAGGGTACCCCCTTGAAAACTTTTGAAAAAAATTGCGTTCGCTTCTCACGCTTTCCACGGTGGATTTACGAAAAAAACCCAAGATACATAAAAAATCCTATTTGGTTAGAGGCATAAACAGCCGTTTTAAATTTATATTTTGGTCGTTTAATAAGGACGCTAGGACACTCTGAACGGTTTACATTATTTTGAGAAAAATGCGTGTTTTCGTCAAATATTCTAAAATGTGATGACACTATCAGATAGCATTTCGAAAGTCGGAAATTTATTTGTATTACATTTAGTCGAAAAACGGCAATTAAAGGCACAATCTAAGAAAAACTGCAGACTTCAAAATTTTGGATACAAACCGGGAGCGTTTTAAATGAAAACAAAATCATCAGTTTTATACGTAATAGGATTGATTTTCGAAAAAATGTTATAGTACATTTTCGATTTAGTTTTGCAAGTGTGTGCCGAAAAAACAAAAAAATTATTTGTTTTCAAAAATGTAGAAAAAAAGATTTTGGCGACCTTTGCCTCAACACTGCAAATGTTACTTAGCAAAGATGCAAATAATTGCAAAAGGAGTTTTTTCAGCTTAATGTAAGCTGACATGACTAAATTAAAAAGTTTTTCCTACTTATTCCGGCAATAAAATCGGATAGAAACCTTATTTTGGCGATATTTTAAAATTAAGCACAGTGAGGCTGACTTTGTGGGCAAACGGTAGAGAAATTTATAAAAAAATTTTAATGCTTTATATTCAGTATTAGTAGGAAATAAATAAAATCGCTTGATTCAATATAAATACATTTTATTATGCGCTTCCAATTGTTTTCCTATTACTTTGAACCAAGGACTTAGAAGGTAAGGACTGGTAACTCCTCTGTTAAAATGTCCAAAATGGCGTGCGCTTAACTGTATTAAATTGAACTAAACTACCAGGTGGCGTGGCTTTATTGGTGTGACCCAAAATAAAAGAGTAACGCAATGTTGAGAAGCTTGACAATTATTGTCACACGTCGAAATTTTGATTCTAACTAATGTTACAAACAAAGAAGGAAAAGCTAATCACATGTCAAATTATCATAGCAAAATGTTGTCCACTACTACATCACGTTTTGATGACCATGAAAAATTCTTTTAAAATGCAACTACCAAATACAAACTAAAAATACAGTTTCGAAAAAGTAATACGTCAAGAAAAACCGCGCGGCCGAAGGCGAGCCGACCAGAGGTCGGCGCCTCGCAGAACTAGCAAGTGAAATCGGCCGAAAGGCCGATTTTACCATTATACAGGGGTAATTTATATTCCTCCGCCCCCAGATTACTGCCACTTTCTTATAATATTTAATGTTTTAAAAATTTTCTCTATTCACCATTTCTCTATGAAGCTTAAGAACTTATGGCTTTTAGTAATAAATGATTAAAAAACTCTTGAAAACATCATAAAATATAAGAAAATGAACGGAATCTGAGGGAAGGGGACTATACCTCCCTTAAGTATAATGAGTTATATGTAGTTTCCAAAAAACTTAAGCACTATCACAGAGCTTACTCATAATCTGTAAAGATTTAATGTTTTGTATTTTGAGAATGAGGCATTACTCTTTCTTATCTATGGAGGCACTGGAGGGTGTTCCACCCCCAGACCCCAGTCTGCGCAGTTTATTTTTATTTGGACTGAATTGAAGATTTTACCATAATCGCTTTTTTTAAGAAAAAATCTTTCAGAAGTTATCCAAACTTTAACAGATAATAATTTCAATTTCAGTAAACCGGGGGCCTGAAGGATGTGGAACACCCCGCAGTGCCTCAGTATCAAAAGGCGAAACATTTTTTCTTTAGAAATAATCGATTATGGTAAAATCTTCAATGCAATGCAAATAAAAATAAACTGCACAGACCGGGAGGTCTGGAACACCCTCCAGTGCCTCACTCTCGAAAAACAAAATATCAAATGTTTACAGATTATAAAGAAACTTTATGAGAGCGTTTTAGGTTCTTGGGAACTATGACATTATTCGGGGATAATTGTTACTCCCCGATCACGGTCACTATTTCGTATTTTATCTTTTAAAATTTTCTCTATTCTCTATTTCACTATGAAATTTAAGAACTTATAGCTTTTAGTACTAGTAAATGATTAAAATGAACCTTTTAAAACAACATAAAATGTAAGAAAATGACCAGCGATCTGGGGAGAGGGATTATAAATTACCCCCAGTATAATGCGCCGTCGTTTCCAAGAAAACTAAAAGCTATCATAAAGCTTCTTCATAATCTGTAAACATTTGATATTTTGTCTTTCGAGAATAGGCACTGGAGGTGTTCCACCCCCAGACCCCGGTTTGAGCAGTTTTATTTTATTTGGACTGAATGAATTAAAGATTTAAGCACATAATCGCTTTTTGAAGAAAAATCTTTCAGAAGTTATCCTAATTTTAACAGATTAAATTTAAAAAACTAATTCCACTTGCCAAAATTAAAAACCACAGGTTTAGAGACCGGGGGGGTCTGGGGGTGTGGAACACCCTCCAGGTGGACGAAAATTATAATAGATATATGTATGTCTTTGCAAAGTTATGACTTTCAGTATTAAATGATTAAAATAAAAACTTTTTAAAACTACATAAAAAGTAAAATGTAAGATATTAGTGATCGGGGATCTGGGGGAGAGGGGAACTATGAATTAACCTGAAAGATGAAGTTTAATTAGCGAATAAAAAAAATAAAATTTGCAGTCGGTTCATCAAGTTTGAAAAAAACGGCTTTAAAAAGTGTTTTACAATGCAATTTTCACATTGGTTCTTTTGAACTGTAACCCCACCCATCGACATTTAAAATAAGTTTTTAGCGCTAAAGGTAATTGTAAATAAAGTTTTTTTATTATATTTTTAATATATTAAAAAATAAAAAAAATTGTAAACTCCGTTCCGAACTAAAATGTAATGTAGCGTATACATATATTTAGAGTGAATAAGAGATTGGCTGTGGTTGCGTTTGTCAAAACGCAATATTCCGCAATAATACATTTACATACATGTAAGTGTGTGGCTTTATTAGAAATCCAACTAAATCCTCACCTTAAATGATTATGCTCTTTCGTTTGGTTAGGCCATTTCTTTAGGAAAAGTGTACTTTTGAGTTCAGGTTTATTACTACCTCGACCCAGAAAACTAAAAAAATGCAAGCTGGAATTTTTAAATTCTAAATTATGAATGAGGTCACCCCCGTAACCGAGGGAGTTTAAATCGCGAGGTTGTGCGGCCTGATAGACGCTTTAAATAAATTAATTTTTAATTCTCTTTATTTCTGTGCTAAAGATAGATCCCCCTTCCCCATAGTCTGATAATGAAGCAAAATAAATTCATTTAAACTATTTTTGGACGTCTCTACAAACGCCTTTTCAGCAAAACTCCCCCTTTTAACTCTATCACTCCCTCGCACATAATGGAAGCCACATTATATAATTCGCCATTAAAATTAGTAAACCAAAAATATGCAGAAATTGTTTTTGGAAGCTTTGTTAACTTTGATCGGGAATATCTCAAAAACTATGCATAGGAGAAAAAAAATTAAGGTAATATATTCTTTAGGTTAGAATTACCTAACGAAAGCATCTGCGAAAATCAAAATCGCTTAATTAGTTTAAAAAATTTATTATGCAATTCAGTGATTGAAATTGTTTTCCGTTTCAATTAAATTCATACCACGTGCAAAATTTTCAAGCCTGGAATCCCCTTTTCGTGCTGCACTTGGAAATTTACCTGGCTTATTCGGGTAGCAGTTTATCCGGGGGGGTTTATTGCTACCGTAGAGTCAATCTTAGCCTACACATCACCTACACGTACTTTATTAATAGAAATTGTGGATGTAATGCTTACAATAGCAATGAATTGCATTATTAAATCTATTGTTTATGGTTTTTGAGGTGGTCGTTCTTCTTGTGAGTTTTGTAATAATTAATTAGTCATCGATTGGTCGAAATTAGGAACTAAAAACGTCAAGATTCGAACAAATTGTAAAAGTCCGACAATAATTAGCCAGCTATTTGGAAACTTTAGGGCGATCATATAAAATTTACTGCCGAGGTCCCCTGATCCCGAATATTAAAATTTCAAGTGCGACGTTTTACAAGTTGGAAAAGTTTTGATTGATTCCTTTTAAAAAAATTATAACAAAATTGCGTCACACTCTTTCCCTAGAGCCTAGATGATTTCGAAAATATTTTTAACCAACCGTAACAAATTTTCGTTCGCTCTAAAAGTCTAATCCAATTTTTAAAATTTTCCAAGTAAAAACTTACATTGCCACATTCTCGCCAAACTAAAATAGTAGAAACCAAAATAACTTTGCTCACTTCCTGTCGTTAACAAGTAAATGTGATTGGTTGGTGACAAAATTTTCAGTTTTACTTCCGTCACACAGGTACTAATTAATTTTTTTTGTAAAAAAAAAGAGTGCTGGCTTTGTCTAGATTTGAAATTCTAATTAAATTACCGAATTACGAAGCGAAACCCTTGAAAAACACGGGAAGACGGAATCGCGCGGCAAATAAATGGGAAACCGTAAAAATTACACACAAAAAAAATAAAACTTACTTCGTTCATCCTAACCGAAACACGCGAATCGTCCTTACAATTTTAACTGAGGATAATCGCGTATGAATGGTAAGAAGGCGCGCATTGCACTGTCAATTATCCGGTGTTCAAGTGTAACGCATGCGTTTGTTGTGCTGAACAGTCGAAAAATTGAGCTGCATTATTAAAACGGAAAAATGGGAATTTCTTGGATGAAAAATCGTCCCTTAAAACTGCATTAATTAAAATGGTCGGATGTGTTGCAAGGAGTGAAAGGTAAGCCGGCATAATTAACTTCTCGTTTGTTTCAGGAGCGCTGAAACCAATTAAAATCGATGGATGGAGAAAGAAGTTCGAGGTGCAATTTTAATTATTGGAAGTTTCGTGCTCGGAAAATTGTTTTGTTTTTTTTTAAATCGGACAATGCAGGGGTGCACCGATCGAATGTGAACGTCTGCACCCAGGCGCGGAAGACGCAAATAGAATGGAAAAAATTCAATCGGAAATTGAAAAGGTCGTATTTCCCTAATTGGGACATTTGAAAAAATCCAATTGGGCGTTAGGAAATTATTGAATTTTATGACATTACGAAGCATTCTGTATGATATGGCATTACCTACGCATCAGCTGCTGTTGGGGCTAATGTAACATTGGATCTTAGCGAACCACCTCGTATTTAAACTTGAAATCCCAACAACATTGCTCCTTACTAATCCTATTAAAGGAACAGTAGGTGTACACACCTAAAAAAGTTTTAAAATTCCCAAACTCAATTTTAAAGTTTTTCACTTTAAACGAGGTTTTCTTCCAAAGGAGCAACCTTGTTTAACTTGCGAATTACATTTTTTGGGTTCGCTTTCGGAAATTGCACTTTGGTTAAAATAAATTACAAATTAGCAATGATTTGAAGGTGCGATTAAGAAGCTGCGTGAACTCCGTTAAAATGCTGGCGCTAATTAAATTTAATTCTTGTCCAAATATGTAACCCGTAAAAAAGGAGATAAGGAGACGAAAAACAGTAAAAGCAACCAATTAAAGTTTAGCAAAACCTGTACGGATTAAGTGACGATTAAGGTAAGAAACCTCGCAGATTATTAAAATTCGGTTGGATGGGTGGACAAATTATTTAACCATAAAATATGTCGATAGTTTGTAATATGTACACTTCCTCTTCCATTTCACTTCCTCCAGAAGTTTCAAACATGTGTTTCAAAATCGATTTAATTTAAAATGTAAATCATATACAATTATTTCCGTTCAATACAAAAAATTACATGTCCATCAAAAAATTTGTGTTCTCCAACACCAGATAGGGTTTCTTGCGCATTCATTTTGCAAAATATAGTTAACCTTTAATAATTAATATAAAATTATTGTTGGGGCTTAGGTCACGAAAACAATGGCAAAATGACTGTTGTTTTTAGTTAACAAACCGCCCGAAACATCGGGCAATTAAACATATTGTTTACATGACCTATTTATCAAGTCCAACCATAATTTTATGATATATTGCAATAACAAAAATAACTCTTGCATTTCCTAAAAAATTTAATTACAATAAAAAATATGAGATGCTCTTACTTGCTACATCATCGAGATAATTACAAAATTTGAAATCAATCTGTTGATATGTTTTTAAAATGAGCATGAAAAACTTTAAAGCTTGAACTGTTTAATTTGGAAACTTGGTTTATATAACATAAAACATACAAAAGAAAGTTTTACATAATTATTTCAGTTGCCTTAATTCTATAACTGAGTTTGACGCTCATTAGAAGCACATTTACTAGCGAGAATATGAAGTACCCCCCAATGATCGTTATAAATCCATCATTTGGTAGTTGTACAAGCCTCCGCATAGCCAACCTACTTAGTATTTAAAAATGTACATACAAATTTTCTTTCGTAAAAAGGGTTACGCTGCCATGGATATCTATCGTTGCCATGGGTATCTGTCTGTTCGTTGCCACGGTTATCTGTCATTGCCATGGGTATCTGCTCGTTGCCGTGGGTATCTGTCGAAAACCAGGTGTGCTGAACATTTAATTATTGTAATTATTATTATTATATTTGAAGTATAAAAATCGAAAGTGGTTTTTTTGACAAATCTCATAAAAATTATGTATTCCGCTTACACTGCCATCGAAAATAATTTCAATAAAACGACACTTTCAATAAAAAAATTACTGTAATAAAAATCCATTACGCAAGCCGACTTCTCTTCATTTTAAAAAAAGTATTCTAAATTTAAAAAATTTGTCATTCGAAATTGTTCAATTCGAAATTAATTAAATTTAAAGAAACATTTTGGCTTGAATTCTTTCCATTTCCTCCCAAGACATTTATTTACCGCAAGAAACAATTTTGTTTTTTTTTAAGGCAAATTTATGCTTTACCTACGGAAAGTAAATTTGTAGTTCCCGATTGTGGAAAATTTATTTATAATTTCTTTTTCATTGTTATCGTACAATTTCCACGCAAAACATTTTATGAATTATTATATCATGTTCACTGAATGAAAGCTTATAAAATATGACCGACCGAACCATCACCATCCATCCCTCTTGCCGTTGTTAACAATTTAAAAATTGTTTTTCTTTTATGCAAAAAAACACGACAATTTGTTATGTCGAATAAATGCATTTGAAATTCTTGTAAGTTTGCTGGTTGGAGATAATTTCTAATGAGATGTAATTTGTAAATGCCTCCAGTCATGAAAGCATTCCATATTATGGACACCATCAAGTAATAGTACTTAAAAACCTAATGAGACAGATCGAATTTCCCTACAAGTAGTTTACCAAGCAAGAAGTGACCTCGGTTAACCTCTCCGAGCAGGTCACCTGGAGGCCGCGATTTTATTTGTTGGCGATGTTTTACACAATGGCATTTACTTTTCAAAATAGGTTCGAACTTACGAGGTCGCATTGTACAACGCGAGTCACTTAATTAGCATCTCGCATCATCAGTAACACCTCGACTTATGAATGCAAATGCGAATATTAAACAACAATATTATTCTCGAGCGTCCATTTCACTCCAAACGAAAGCGAAGAAGGAACTCTTTTTATTGCCAGCCGGCCCTAGCCAAAACAGTGCAAGACTTTTTAAACAACCCAACGTCGATAAAACCACGTTTAAAGAGAATAAAAAATTTTAATGCACTCTCAACCCGGTTTGAATTTATCGGTAGAGAAATAAATCGTAACAGAAGAGAAAGAAGCTGTTTAATCTATTCCGAGACTGGAAGTTGCACAAGTTTGTTTTAAATTTCGAAAAAGCGACAAGAAAGTAAGTGCAAGATTATCAATCTGTCGTATTGATTTGTTAGCACAAAAATGGAGAGTTATTGTCAAAAAACAGAGTTTGCGGTTAAGTGCTTTTCAAATTTAAAAGCGCCAGTTCTCAAGTAAAAGCGCCAGTTACTCAAGTTTTATTTAATAAGGAATAATAATCTGGATGTTTAGAGATGCATTAAAGTGCGGGGGCGTAGACAAAATAAAATCAAAAATTTACAAACAGCCTTTCACAAATGAAGAAGATTGTAATGGTTTAAGCTGACACAGGGTTGGATCTCAGGTGAAACAAGAATTTGGTATTCTTCAGAGATAACGGACTTCTCGACAGTGTTCGTTAGATTTCGCGGTTCTGATTTTTGACAAACTTGAAATTTTTGGAAATTATTAGAGAGTAACATAATCCGTTTCATTAAAAGCTTATATGGAAGCTTAGATGGAATTTTAGTTCTAAGGAGTGCCGTGCGGAGGGGCACTCACAATATTCCGTGGGTTTATTTTAAAGCAATTTATTTCCGAGGAGGGAGAGAGCACGAGCCTCCAGGTGACAAACAGTTCTTACTTTTCTCCCGCAGTCTATTCCGCGAAATATAAGAAATGCAGTAATTTTGAATCGTTGCGTCACTACGGCAACGGGGTACAGCATACCCCCCGTGTTCCACTAATTGAAAGGTTCATCTATTGATTACTTGATGATACAGAAGGCTATAAGTTTACTCATATACCTCAGACCCGCGGTCTCTAAAACCATGATTTATACTTTGAGCTATGGTGTTTCCTCCAGAAAAATGTCAAAAGCTAATTTTCATTTAAAACCATTCTAGATTTAACGTTCTTCGTCGATTGTATCGCAATATTCAATTTTTAATGATTTTTTCAACTTGATCGTTCAACAGCTGTGCAATTGTGACACGAACCACACATAAAAAGCCGCCATTGAGAGTAATTTTTTTTACAAATTCACGCTCGATGTTATTTATACACCACAAACTCTTTGTGAAGTACATTTAAATAATATCAAACTTAATTTTACTGACACATAATTTACAAGCTCGTTTATAGACCCCCTAAATGATAAAAATAACATGACAATATATATAAAAAGCAATTTGTACATTTATCCCTTAATCTGATTGTTATATATTACCAGCCCTGCATATTACCCAATCCAATCGAGTTCATTCATTATTTAATTTTTAAAACTTAATATGTAGGCACAAACCTTGGGAAAAATCCATTTTACCATTCAACGTGTGACAGGACAGTGGCGGAAGAGCATTATTTTAATGTATGTAGTAAATTAACAGTATTGACATTTAACGAGATGATATAATTTAAGTAATTAATTCCAATACTCCCAAACTAGAAAACATAATTTCCGAGACCGAAAGGTCTGTGAGAGCTCACGAAAACTAAGCGCTATCAAAACATTTGCCTTTCGATAGTGAGGCACTGGAGGGTGTTCCACATCTCCCAGACCCACGGTTTGTGAAGTTTATTATTTATTAGAAGCGAATTGAAGTGAAAAGTATATTATATACACTTGGCCGTTGCAACCACGCCAAATCTCGGATTCACCCTAAGTGTATTTTTTCAAAATCTTTGATACGATCACAAACTTTATTTTTTAATCTGTTAATTATAACCTGATCTTTCATAAATAACTTTACAAATGTAGATTCGTATCTGCGCCGAACTGTAGTCGTACCAAATAAGGTCTGCGCCAAACTGTACTCGTACCGAACTGGTCCTGCGATGAAACGGCTGCGCCGAACTGTACCCGACTTATCACAAGAAAACTAAAACACCATCATAAAGTTTTTTACAATTTGTAAACAATGTTTTCCTTTATAGAGGGAAGCACTGGAGGGCGTTCCACGCCCCCCAGACCCCGGTCTACACAAATTTGAAATGAATGTTTTCTCTTATTATTTTCCCCCCTTTGTACTATACCCGACCCTTTTAAAAATCCAAAGGGAAAAATATAATAAGAGAAAACACACATTTCAAATTTGTAAACTGGGGTCTGGGGCGGAACGCTCCAGTGCCTCCTCAAAAGGAAAACATTGTTTACCAATTGTAAAGAAACTTTATGATGGTGTGTTAGATTTCTTGGGAACAATGACATTTATAGTAGGGGAGGGGGCGGATAATATTCATACCCCACACCCCTAATTCTCGGTCACTATCTTACATTTATGTTGTTTTAAAAAGCTTCTCTAGTAATCACTTAATACTAAAGTTATAAGTTCGCAAACATCTGTTAGAATTTGACAGTGGTTCCCCAAACCCCGATCGCTCAATCTACATTTTATAGTCGGCGTATTAGAATTTAAATTTGACTAATAAAATTTAGGATAGCAAAAATTCAAACTGGGAATCATAATTAGAGAAATCACACACTTTAAATTTGCGTAAACCGGGGGGTCTTGGGGGGATGGAACACCATCAGTGAGTCATTTTTGCAAGGTAAAACATTGAATGTTTACCAATTATAAAGAAACTTGGGAACGATGACATTATACAGGGGATAATTTATACTCCCCCCCCCATAACGGTTATCTTATATTTTATGTTTAAAAAAATTATAATTAACTGTAAAAATTATACAACAGCTTAGATATTCTAGTGAGCGGAACCCATTTCTATAACGTGAGAAGCTTCTCAGCCAATCCATGGATCTGTTGGCATAAACATCCATAATTTTCGAGTTCTTTCACACCACGGGATTTTTTTATAGTGGGCCGCCGTAGGCGGCGTCAACCTTCCGCACATACATTTTAAATACAAAAACCACTAAAATTTAATTTTCCGCTAATTCTATTTTCCAAAAACATGCAAGATTTATCGTCCTTTGTTATTAGTGTCTTAATTAATGTTTTGCAAAATCTGCTTAAAACTTAACAACTGGATAAAAATAAGCTAAACAACTGGGGGGGGGCTCAATATCTAAAGACAAAACATTCAATGTTGATAGGTTATTGCCCGTACTAATAGCCACGGCTTGAGGTTGAAACCAGATTTACCAGCAAAACGCTATAGGTAAATCTAGTTTCAAGTGTCAAACCGTGACTATTAGAACGAGCATATGAGTAAGCTTTATGATAGCACTTTAGTTTTCTTGGAAACGATGAGATATTACATCTACTACGTGGTAAGTCATAATCTCAGATTACATCTTACATTTTATGTTGTTTAAAAAGGCAAATATATGTATTACAATTTAAGTGTAGCTGGGGGGTGTTCCACACCCCAGACTCACCGGTCTCTAGATCTGTGGTTTCTAATTTGAGCTATTGGAATTAGTTTATTAATTTTGTTAAAGTTGGGATAACTTCTGAAAGATTTCTTATTATTAAAATGTCACGTTACCGTAGTAACAACGCCCAAGTGATGTACTAAAATCTTCAATTTCACTTCTGATAAAAAAAAAATTACACAGTTATAATTCATTCTCGAAACACAAAACATTAAATGTTTACAGATTATGAGTAAGCTTTATGATAGTGCTTTAGTTTTCTTGGAAGCGATGACACATACCATAAAAAATAAATCGCACAGACCGGGGGATCTGGGGGGTGTGGAACACCCTCCAGTGCGTAATTTTCGTAAGGCAAAACATTTAATGTTTACCAAATATAAAAAAACTTGGGAACGATAACATTATACAGGGTAATTCAGACCCCCATTATAAGGCATCATCGTTTCCAAGAAAACTAAAGCACTATCATAGAGTTTAACCAAAATCTGTGAACATTTAATGTTCTGTCTTTCGAGAATGAGGCACTGGAGGGTGTTCCACCCCCAGACCCCTCGGTCTGTGCAGTTTATATTTTATTAGAACTGAATTGGAGATTTTCTTTATAAGAAATTTTTTTTCTGAAGTTATCCTAATTTTAACAGATCACATTTAAGTAACTAATTTAAATAGCTGAAATTAAAACCACAGGTTTAGAGACCGGGGTCTGGGGTGTGGAACACCCTCCAGGTACACAATTGTAATAGATATATGTATGTATGTCTTTGCAAAGTTATGACCCCCTCCCAAAATTGTATTAGATAGACTACGTACTATACTTGCAAACTTATGACTTTAAATATTAAGTGATTAAAAAAAATTTAAAACAACATAAAATGTAAGATATGATGATCGCAGATCTGTGGGGAGGGGACTATGAATTACTCCCCAGTATAATGTATTCCTTATAATGTGTAAACATTGAATTTTTTGTCTTTCGAGAATGAGGCACTGGAGGGTGTTCCACACCCCCCAGACCCCAGTTTGCGCAAATTTGAAGTATATTTCTCTATTTATCATTCCTACTTTAGATTCCTTGCTAATTTCACAAGTCAAACTTAAGTAACTAATTCCAATAGCCCACAATAAAAAAACATTAGTTTTAGAGAAGGGGAGGTCTGGGGGGTAAGGGCTACCCAACCTGCACTAAAATAATTGTAATAGATGTAATAAATTCTTAGCGACTTATATTTTATCAATAGAAATCCCGAAGGTGTACCTAAGCGACAATCATTTTTACGAGCATATACATATTACATCAAATATTCATGTGAACCCATTTCTTTATTGTTAATTCATCAACATAAGTGAACCACCAGCTTTACGTGCCCTCCGAAGCTCTTAAGAAAGTTACCCTCTCCCCGTACTTAAATTTGGAGCCTTTGTATTTACTTTAAAAAATTTTCGAAAAAAAACACTCACAATTGAATGATTATTTCTTTTTAATTAAATTTGCACATCTGTTTGATGGGGGCGGATAAATTGTATTAACCGAAATCAGTGGCGGATCTAGGATTAACTCAAAGGTGGGATGATAAAATCATAAATGGTAATTTGTAACTTTTAACCTATAAAAATCGATCATATTTAATAAGGAGCGAGGAGGTTACAAATTCGGTACACAATGATCTGTTATCTACCACCAATGGCTGAAATTTTTTAATTTCTAAGCAGACGTGTGCGAGGTCCTTTAAAACAAAGTTTTGACTTTGTCCTAGTTGTAATAATTGTAAATTAAAGGTTAAAATTGCACACGAGTGTCCTATTTTTGTTAATCAAAATTTACGTTACACCACCGCCAGGCCGCCACCCTTGTACGTCTGAACTGAAAACAATCTTTCTAAATTAACGCTTCCCTTAATCAACTTTTAAATTCTTATTTAGTGCGCTGTGAAAATAAAATAATCCAATTAGTTTTGTAACAACACTCGTAATCTGTTATTTTAGGTCTTAAATACATCACCACGTACAGATTTTCTACAAGTGGATTTTATAAATAGGACGTACAAAAATTCAGGAGGGAAAGCAAACACTTAGCAGAAGACAAATTTCTTTGATCTGGAAGCGTGAAGTCGTGGAGAGTTGCTTTTTAAAATATCCAGTTTTGAATGTTATTAATCGTCCCGACGAAAAAATGTCACACAACCGTAAATCATTCGTCGTAACTGAAAATAACACAAACGTCACGAGAATTTGTCCTATTAAAAATGACTAAACAGCCATTAAAAATGAAACAATGCCAAATGCTTTATTTCTAAAGCCGGGTAATATAATATTAAAAACGTCGCTCTTGTCGGACGATTAAAATGTGACGCACTTTTGGTCCATCGAGCCGGATGGTACAATTCACGTGTTTGTGTGAATCGAAATTGAATATTTCGATCGCCGTGCCTGTAATTGTTGCCCAATAAAAGGGACGACCCGAGGCTGTCTCTAACTTATACTTTGGAAGGATTTTAATTTTGAAATACACAAATTGAAAATGGTTTGGGCAGGCAGATGTCGATTACCGGTTCCGAAACACTACAAACTGTAATTACGTTAAAAAGTCAACAAGTCGGTTAAAATTCCATGACCAAAGACACAAAACTAGGGAAGACTATATAATTATTTGAAAGTTACAAAAACTAGGTTAATCCCTTAAAAAATGTGGCGATAAAATTTCCATCGGTAACGCAGCTTATTAGGTAAAGGCATTTACACACCATATTTCGTTTTAATGCGTAAATTATGTCGATTTATGGCGTCGTTTATGCCTACCGATGAAATGTTCAATGAAAACCGACCGTATCGCCGATAAAACTTTGTCAAGTCCACCTACGAAACATTCCGGTACCGCTGTTAATCTTGTCGAACACTAAAATCTTGGTTTACAGGTACCGAATTGAAATGTGGTAGCGGATCGAGACTTTTTAATCAGACGCACCTGAGAGTTCAAATAGACGGAAACCATCAGCCAACGCGAGGGGGCGGATGTCAAGTTCCCTCCGGAGCGACGGCTGACAATGCTGCCGTCAATGGAAGGAAAATTTTCATTAGTGAAAAACTTGAATAAACCTTTCACGACCCTAGAGCGTAATTAGCGCGAGATGCAAGAGAGAGCTTATGCGGCCTGCAGCCGCCATTGGTGTCGAAGAGTGGCCTTGAAATAATTAAAAAAAAGTTTTAACGATTGCGATATTTAAATTTTTTAATTTATTGCTTTTCTGGCAATCATAAATTTAAATATTTCAGAATTTTAATTAATTAAGCTACCAACTGACGAGGAGTCTCTTAAAAATGAACGCGATCCAATCCTGTTCACTCAAATCCAGTTTTATGAATATTTAGGTAAATTAATATCCAATTAACCGAGACATTCTTGATCTTATCCTAGATTTATTATCGGTTTAAGTGAATTAAACATAATTCAATTTACATACCGGCGAAAGATGATGACAATTAGGCCTTTAAAAATGGGAAAAAATTAAGAAGGAAGAGGATTTGTTTGATGTTGTTTTTATCGTTAATTCGAGCGATATAAAAAATAATCTCATTTATCAAGTTACGGTTTACTTTGCCACGAAGTAAAAACAGCAATAAAATATAAAATTGTATCATCGCGCAGAACCGGTTCTAAAATATTCTCCTCACTTCCTAGCGGTTACGTTACACACAATGCAATTTAGACACAAAATTTGGTAACCTAACCATCAAAAGTGGGATGAAAATGTGACTTTTTTAACGAAATTATTTTAACGAAGCCGTCACGCATTAACAATTAATTAGGAAATAAATTATCCCATTTCTTATCACCGAGCATTCTGTCTAGAATTGAGAATTGATTAAACTGTTCCCAGTTAATTACCAAGCATGCCCAACGACTATAGCAAATGGATTCTTAAAAAGGTGTGTTTGTGCAGCGCTAAATATCAACTTTTATAGGCATGAGAAATAAAACAATCCATTGTTAGTTCTTTTATAAATAATAACTAATTTAATTGTTCTTCTTAGCGCTAATCGTGGAGGTGTTAAATTAGTACATTGTTTTGAATTATTTAATTAGCTCTTAGTCATGCCCTTCGATTTCAATTGCGGTGTGTACCGACTGCGCCAGTTTACATTATTTCTCGACCCTGGCCCGATTTGCATTCCCTTGCAGCTTAGCTACTACCTCGTTTTTGGTAGAAATTTATAAAATGTGACAGCTCGCGATATATGTGCATACGCAATTTTCGAATCCCTGCGGCTGTTCACTCGAGCCAAAACGAAGCGTTTCACTTTTCGTTTCGAATTAGCTTAGCATTCCGTCATACATTTCCTTCCAAAAAACCTTTTCGTTTTTAAACCTTACGGGTTAGCGTTTAAGAAAAATCGTGGGCATAATTTATTGATAGTTGGCCATGATTTGGATGCTTCTTAAAATTATTAACAACCGTTAATTTGTATACAGCACGTAAATACTAACCCGCGTTCCAAAAATTACAACTACTAATAAATTTTCAAGATTTAAGACGAGTAATTTTGTTGGTTATTTATAGAGTGGAATTTTTCAAGCGAGTGGGAAAGAAAATCTCTGGACGCTTTCGACACGAAGACTTGTAAAAGTATGCAACAAATTGTTGCAGAACTTTATTATTTAGTATTTCTGCAGCACGGATATTGCTCGGAGGCGCCGAGAAGTTCTCACCAAATCAAATAACGAATATTTATCTGAATTTCCCAATTTATGAGCTGCTTCTATTTGGCACTACTTTGTATGCTCAGTTTGGTACTCTTGACAGTTCGACATTGGTGGATGACTTTCGTTTGAAGGCATCGAACCGTGCCTATTTATTAGTATTCGGCTTCACTTGGGTAATTTTTAAAAACGCGTCATTAATCGTGACTTCGAGCGTATCCCTTCTGCCCTTGATGTTTCGTTAAATTATTTCAAGTTGAGATCACAATTCAATCACATTTTCTTACCAGAAGCTGGAGGTATTCATTAGCTTCCACACACAATGCAAAGCATGACTGACAAAAACATAGGGTGCGCCGTTTATTTAAAGAAATTGAGTCTTTTTCTTCTTCAACATCTCTTCGACATGCAAGATTTTTTTAAACCAATACCGGATATGAATAAATAAAATTATAAACCTGAGATTCATTATTATACCAGTAAAAAATTAGATCGAGTAAATTTTGTACCGCCCTGTATTTTAATTATTGTTAATTTTGAAAATTATTAACAGCAGTTGGTTCGATAGTAGAAATTCAAGTCTCCAAGATGGCATTTGCTGCTGGTTATAATTTGTCATATTTGTATTAACTGGCGTCCGCAGAAACTTTGTTATTTTTCATATTTAACTCATCAATTGTTCTACGAGTTTTTAATGTTAAGAAACAATTTTCTACATTTTTTTAAACTCAGGACCACTTCCAGAAAATAGTTATCCTGAGGTAAACGTTCACCAAAAAATTCGTCCCTAAGACAGGACCGGACTGGTAATAATTTAGTGACCAGACAACATCCTTTGAGTAGTCTCAATTTAAAAAAAGTGTAACAATAAAAAAGGTACAAACAAGTATGGGTTTTCGAGTTTCCAGGGTAGATGCCCTATATGCATTTTTTAAGGTTAAATCGGTTTAAATTAATAATGAGGAATTTGTGTAACATTACATTTTCTACATTGTTTTATAGACATAAACTCATAGAATATCATCAAAAGAACCGGGGTGCTGCCATGAAAAAATATTTTTATTATATATAACTTTTTTTCGCTTTTCGCCAACTGAACTTTCATTTTTCCTCTTTTTTAAATTGATTTTGTCTGATAATTATTATGAAATAATAATTATTTATTGTGTAAATTTAATAAGAATGCCTTGGGAACAAAATTAATAAGAGAAACTTTTTAAAACAACATAAAATGTAAGATAGTGAAAACCTGAGATCTGGGAGAGGGGAATTATGAATTACTCCCCAGTATGTGTCATCGTTTCCAAGAAAACTTTCGAAAAGTTTTGTCTTTCGAAATTGAGGCACTGGAGAGTGGCCTATTTTACACGACTTCCGAAGCCCGAATTGTTTTAGTAAAAAAGGACAATGGAATACTCCGCCCCATGTTTTTTTTAAATTTTACTCTAACATGGTTCCGAAAAGAATTTGTGGTAGATAAACTAAACCGGTGTCATCAAGTTTCTGCTTAATGTTCCAACCGTTAATGTCCAGGTTCTCCTTGCTGGTGCACTGGAGGGTGTTCCACACCCCCCAGACCCCCCGGACTGTGTAGTTTTTCATTTGAACTGAATTGAAAATTTCAGCATAATCGCTATTTTTATAAGAAACAATCTTTCAGGAGTTATCCTAACTTAAAGAGATCAATTTTTAAGAAACTAATTGCAATAGCCAAAATTAAAAACCACAGGTTCATAGTCCGAGGGGTCTGGGGGGTGTGGAACACCCCTAAGTATACGAAAATTGTAATAGATGTAGTATTTGCAAACTTATGACTTTCAGTATTAAGTGATTAAAAAAAAACTTTTGAAAAGAACCTAAAATGTAAGATATAATGCCCGGAGATCTGGGGGGAATAAATTATCCCCTAGTGTCATCGTTTCCATGAAAACTAAAGCGCTATCATAAAGCTTACTATAAACAGTTGAAGTTTGTTTTTCGAAAGTGAGGTACTGGAAGGTGGCCTATTTCACACGACTTCCGAAGCTCGAATTGTTTTAGTAAAAAAGGACTTTGGAATACTCCCCCCTCCATGCTTTTTTGAAATTTTACTCTTGCATGGTTCCGTACAAAATTGGTGCTAGATAAACTAAAGCAGAGTCATAAAGCTTCTGCTTAATGTTCCAACATTTAATGTCCAGGTTCCCATTGCTGGTGCACTGGAGGGTGTTCCACACCCCCCAGACCCCCGGTCTGTTCAGTTTATTTTTTATCAAGAGCGAATTAAAAATTTCAGCATAATCGCTTGTCCGTTGCTATGGTAACGTGAAATTTTTAATAATTAAAAAATCTTTCTAAAGTTATCTTAAGTTTAACAAGTCAAATTTAAGAAATTAATTCCAATAACTCAAATTCAAAAGCACAGGTTTGGTGACTGCAACCCCCCCCCCCCCACAGGTCATCTCAAGTTGTAATAGATACATGTGCAAACTTATAACTTCCAGTATGAAGTGATTAAAAAAGAAACTTTAAAACAAAATAAAATGCAAGATAATGACCTGCGATCTGGGGGCGTGGGGTATAAATTATCCCCCCAGTAAATGTCATGGTGCCCCAGAAAACTAAAGCACCATCATAATCTTTCTTTACAATTTGTAAACACTTTCGGTGTGCACATCTTTGAAGCGTGTGTTTTCTCCAATTATTATTCCCACTTTGGATTCTAAGAAATATTATGAATTCGATTTTGGCTCTATTTCCCCCCAGACCTCCTAGCCTCTAAAATTATGTTTTTATTTGAGGATAATGAAATTGGTTATTTAAATTTGAATTGTTAAATTTAGGATAGTAGTGAATCTCAAGTGGGAATAAAAATTAGAGAAAACACTCCAAATTTGTGTTCACCGGGGTGTGGAACACCCTCCAGTGCCTCACTATCGCAAAGTAAAACCTTCAATGTTTACAAATTAAGCTTTATGAAGCTACCGTTTTAATTTTCTTGGGAATGATAAAATATATCTAGGGGGGTCGGGTGTATTCCTTACTTCCCAGACCCCTTGGTTTGTATGAAGACACCCAATTCGGTGTCTTTCCGAACTTCAATTTGTGCTAACCGGGGAGTATGGGCCATAAGTTTGCAAATATGTATATCTATTATAATTTGCATGCACCTGATCCCCCCCCGGTCCCTACACCTGTGCTTTCTAATTTAGACTATTGGAATTAGTTTCTTAAATTTGATCTGTTATTAGAATAACTTCTGAAAGATTTCTTCCAGTAAAAAATGCAGTTAATACTGAAATCTTCAATTCAGTTCTAATAAAACATAAACTGCTCAGACCGGGGGGTCTGGGGGGTGTGGAACACCCTCCAGTGCCTCATTCTCGAAAGACAAAACAATAAATGTTTACAGATTATGAGTAAGCTTTATGATAGTGCTTTAGTTTTCTTGGAACCGATGACATATTATACTGGGGGGTAATTCATAGTCCCCCCGTTTGCAGGTCATTTTATTACATTTTATGTTGTTTTAAAAAATTTCTTTTTTAATAACTTAATACTAACTAAAAGCTATAATTTCTATAGCTTCACAGAGAAAGAGAGAACACAGAAAATTACATAAAACATAAAATATAAGATATTGTAATCCGGTGGGGGGGGAGTATAAATTACTCCCTATATAACGTCATCGTTCCCAAGAACACTAAAGCGCTATCATAAAAATTCTTTATAGCTGATAAACATGTTTTGCCTTTTGAAAATGAGGCACTGGAGGGTGTTCCACACCCCGGTCTAAGCAGTTTATTTTTATCACAAGCGAATAATCCTAGATAACACAAACTTATAGAATCTCCTTTACTTATTTTCCTACTTTTTAATACATCAATTTTATGATGAAAAAATAATAATTTTTTAAAGAATGTCTTGGGAACAAAATTATAACTTTTGTTTCACCAAAACAGTTATTCTCTGTCTTAACAGGAGTAATACTGTCAAGATTGTGCGGTCTGAAGGCCGCACTGCCGTATCACTTTATTAATTGTCTTAATATTTCTATAGAACTCGTTCACCATTTTAAATTAATTATTATTCGTGTCGCGTTACTGTCTCGTTAGCTTTAGACATAGATTTGGCATTTACCGTCCGTGACTATCCGATGAAGGACTGTCATCGGGGTAAAAGATTTTCAACCTTCATCATGGAAATTTCAGTATTTATTTTAATGTAAAAAACTTTCAATTTTGTTTAATAATTTATCAAATATTCCGATAAGCCATCGTCGCATTTACCAAAACATTTTTTCTCATCGTCATACATTCTTGTATGCATATTTTTATTCTGATAACGATGACAGCTGTGTTTTTTAAACAAATTTCAAATTATGCATACGAGAAGAATGCGTTGGAAATAAAATCAAGACTAACTTGTTTCCAACGAAAGTTTGACATTTTAACTTAATTTTGAGTCACAGAGTTTACGCTTCTGCTGATTTTACAGAGAAAATGCGATTTTCAATGGAAGATTGACGAATTTCACAGAAAAAAATCTGCGAATCAACAAAATAGTTTGTCTGAAAGTTTGGTCACGCTTGGTCTATAGGAAAACAAAACTTAGAAGTTATCCTATAAGCTATAAGAAGCTTGCAGTGGATACTCGGACCCTGCGGTTCAGTTCCATAACTTCGAGATTTGTCGCGCTCAGGGATGTTTTTTTTTAACTCGTTGCAGGGCCGAACTAAATTTGTAATTTTGTAAAGTTATGAACCACCACAATGCGATAAAATTATTGAAGCACTTGATAAAAGCTGTTAAGCAAACTGTCTAAAATGCACTAAAACTCATTAAAATCGAAATGAAGGATTCATTAAGAAAGTTTTTCGTGGATTTTCCAAAATGATAACCTAAAACCGTAGAAAGGGATTGGTTCAGAATAGCAATTTAAGTAACAAGTTGCTTGTAAATCTCGGTCGCTACCTTTACATGCAGTGCTCGTTTAGTTTAGCAATTTGTGGACTTGGAAAACGAATTAGATACGTGAAATAACTACACAGAGTTAACGTAATTTCAGTTGCAGTAAATGGATTTTGAAACGTCGACGTGCGTCGTTTGGCTCTATTGAATAAATCTTGCGAGTTTAAAAAACCTTTTATCTCATCATCGTGTAATTCCAGTGTCGTGTTAAAATTCGTACTTCAAAGGTTTTTTATAAGCAGAAGCAAAATTCTTCTTGCATTTCAGCACCTGTGCATAAAATATGTATCCATCTAGCAGTGCTTTTAAGCAGGCGGAGGACGAGATCGCGAAGCAGCTGTTGAGAGTAAAAAGGGACACGTAACAGGATTCCGCATCCCATAAAACAATATATAAAAGAGCTTCAATTTGTCATGTATACTTAAAATAATAAATCAAATTTAAAAGCAAAACGGACAAAAAGTTGGGTTCCAGATTTTTCAAGGTCGTCTAGATCGCAGCCGAGCGCTTTTTATTAGCAACGCGCGAAATACTTCTCTTCATAATCTCCATTTCTCTTCCACTCGTTGCACACTTCTGAGGTCATCACCATCTTTTTACCCGCTCGAGACGTGGAGTGAAAATCGTGTTCCTCCATCGCCGACTGAGTTGTTTAGATTTTGAAAGTTAAAAGTAAATTTACTTGTTAGCAGCATTGCGAAATAAAATTCTTCTACAATAATAAACTTTTTATTACAATGAGAGCAGCAAAAGTTTGCTTTTGAAAGGGACACCGTAATGAATAATTCGCTGGAGCGTTAAAAATGTATCGATTATTTAGAAACTTCTTCTTTGTTCACGTATCTAATATTTTGATGACAAAAATAGCATAAAATATTCACAAAGGGCACTTCTCCAAGCAGACGCTTTTAAAAGTATTTTTCACATAACTTTTGACAACTAAAATAAATAACAAATTACCAAATAATAACGAGACGATGTGAGATTCAAAAATAGAGACAACCCTTACCCACACCATGTTTTCGAAATTCTATTTAACGCCCCCCCAATAGCGCGGTAACATCGATGATCTACACACAATGATTAATTTATTATTATTTACTACAGCTGATAGCAATTTTGATGTCCCAAAATTAATTAAAGTCGTTTGTCGGGTAAATTCAAAGCAATAATTTAAGTTTACTTAACCGAAATTATCTCTCACCTATAAAAATAATCGAAAATGTTCATTTAATAAAGATCAATTTCGAAAGCGTTACGTGCTTACGTATTTTGGTAAATAATTAATCACTTTTTGTACACATCCAATTTGCCAATAAAACAAATAATTGAACAGATAAAATGTAAAAGTGACAGTAAGCTGACTGTTTAAAAAAACAACCACAATAATAAGAGAAACCATAAATAATTTGACGATTATTTGCAATATTTGTTCGTCATAAAAAAAGTTCCAACTTCCACGTCTGTTAAAAATAATTACCAGAACGTGATAATTGACATGGTCAAAGAGTAATAAAATTTTCCTTCCTTTGGATTCGAATTTCTTTCTTTAAAAAAACAATACTGTACATGGCACGTTCGTTTATTACCGCTATTATACACCAAGTAGTAAGGAGTCTTCCTTTTGCCTCTTTACTGACCACACCCTCCTGACACGCCTTCTTATATTCCTGCAGTTAGCTGAAAGTAATGCCCGAGCGAGACGACCGGCATAGTCCTGCTTGTAATAAATGTTCCAATGCGACCGAAAATTTTCACAGGCTCAATCGTCCTAATACCGACTTAATTTCATAGCACGTTCGTTATTACATACCAAATAGTGCATACCATCTCTGTCATTAATTTTTCATTACAGGTTTGCTAAGGACCCGTCTAGTTTAACTACTGACCACGCCTTCTTACTCCAACCATTTAAACCACGCCTTTTGACACACGCCAATGACAACCCCCTCCTATGCCCTTCCTGGACACTTAATCTTCGCCTGTAAAGTTTCTATGATCCAAGATAACAAAATACACAACTGGCCCGACATGTAATGCATGTTCCCACGCGGCCTCACGGTCTTAATACCACGACATCTTGACATGCCCCTTGCTATAACTTAATCGTGCGTACTACTCTAATAAACACTTTGTAATTTAAAATTTCCTCAAAAAATTAAGAAATATTCTAAGATTAAACCATTCAAAACATTTTGACTTTAGGGGCTAAAAATTCAAAATTCTCAAAAACTCAACCTCGCTTTGATTGCTGAGTCTCTAAACTCCCCCATCAGAATTACTCCATGTTTCTAAAGAAAATATTAGCAATTTTATTATCGATTACTTCGGTAATAATTAATTGATTGAGTAATAATTAATTACTTAATTAATGTAATTTTAAAATTTTTTTACAAAATTTTTTAAAAACCCAGACTCGCGGTTAAGGTTTTAGAACTATTAATTTTATCTATATTTTATAATTTACTGACCACGCCCCCTCGACACACCTTTTTATTTCCACGACTATAACCACGCCTTCTTGGCACGCCTCCTCTCTCATTTTCCTCAAGAACCTATTACATCATATAAAAAAATATTACATAATATGATAAATTGAAATGATCACCCCTGGATGAGTCCTAGCAAGAAACTACAGTGTTCTTAATTTTTAATGTTAATTGAATAACATTTAATTGAATCTTGTTAATATAAATTAAAAAACGTTATTACAAAATAAGAAAAATACGAAATTTAAGGTAACAAATTTCAATAGTCAAAATTAGAAAACATAGTTGTAAAGACGAGGGGGTCTGTGGGTGTGGAAGCCCTCCAGTGCTTCCCTACCGAAAAGCAAAGCATTGTTTACAAATTGTAAACAACGTAAAAGCTATAAGTTCGCAAATATATCTATGGTGGCTCCCCCTAAACCCCCGATCAAACACGTTAAATTTACGCAAACCGGGGGGTCTGTGGGGTGTGGAACACCCTTCAGTGCGTCATTTTCGAAAGGAGAAGAAGCATTCAATGAGAAACTTGATGATAGCGCTTTAGTGTTCTTAATGGGAGCAATGATATATTATACAGAGGATAATTTATATTCCTCCGCTCCCAGCTTACAGTCACTTTCTTGTAATATTTTACGATTTAAAAATTTTCTCTATTCACTATTTCTCGATGAACCTTAAAAACTTATGGCTTTTAGTATTAAGTGATTAAAAGAGAAACTTTTTAAAACACCATAAAATGACCGGCAACTGGAAACCACAGGTTGAGAAACCGGGGAGTTCCACACCCCCCCAAGTAAACGAAAATTGTAATAGATATAATGTATTTGCAAACTTATGACTTTTAGTATTAAGTAGTTAAAAAAAGAACATAAAATGTAAGATATATGACCGGGAATCTGCGGAAGAGAACTATGAACTACTCCCCAGTGCAATGTTTTATCGTTTCCAAGAAAACTAAAGCGCTGGAGGGTGTTCTACCCCTCAGTTCTCGGTCATTATCTTACATTTTGTATTGTTTTAAAAGGTTTCTCTAGTAATCACTAAAAGCTATTAATTTACAAACATATCTATTAGAATTTCACAGTGGTTCCCCCCAAACCCCCCAATCTCGCACTTGCCGGTTGCGCACACAACTGCGAAAACCGGGGGGTCAGGGACATCCCCCAGTGAGTCAGTATCGAAAGACGAAACATTCAATGTTTACCAATTATAAAGAAACTTGATGATAGCGCTTTAGTGTTCTTGGGAACGATGATATTGTACAGGGAATAATTCATAATCACTCCCCCCACCACGGTCACTATTTTATGCTTTAAAAATTTTCTCTATTCACTATTTCACTATGAAGCTTAAGAACTTACGGTTTTTAGTATTAAGTGATTAAAAAAAAACTGTAGAAAACAACGTAACAGGTAAGAAAATTATCAGTGATCTGGGAGAGAGGGGACTATAAACTACCCCCCAGTATAATGTGTCATCGTTTCCAAGAAAACTAAAGCGCTTTCATAAAACTTCCTCATAATCTGTAAACATTTGATATTTTGTATTTATCTCTCTCTCTGTGTTATAATCTCTCTATATTGCTTTTTACATTCTCTTTTATGTTTTATTTTTCGAGAATAAGGTACTGGAGGGTGTTCCACACCCCAGACCCCCAGTCAATGCATTTTATTTTAATCGCATGTGAATAATACAAGATTACGGTATATCCACTCTACTGTTGTTATGGTTACGTTACATTTTTGGTCGCTCTTGCTATAACTATTTAAGTTTAAAAATGAGAATGATTTGTTATCCTAAATTTATGAAGTCAAATTTCAAGACGCAAGTAATGCCAAAAACCCAAACTAGAAAACATAGTTGTAGAAACCGGGGGATCTGGGGGAGATTTACGAACTTGTGCCCTTCGGTATCAAGTGATCAGTAGAAGAACTCTTTCAAGAATGCAAAGAAGCGTCTATTAAGGTTAATTTTTGAAAATTTCAATTCCCTGTCCCTAATCTCAGGGTTGGTAAGACTATGGTAGACCTCCTCTACAAAAGTCAAACTTGGAATTTCTAACCCCCTCTACCGTCCCCAAGATTTGAAATTTATTAAAAAATTTTAAATAGGAATGTTTTCTTGAAATGTTTCAAATTTATTTCTTTTATAAAATAAAACAAGTAATTATTTATGTTTGTGGATCATCCAGTGTGGTCCGTGCGGGGGTCTAAATTGAAAAAAAAAGTGAAACCTCCCCCCGTGCGTAAAAATTTGTAGGGTTAACCCCCTCTCCTTAAAACTCTTACGTATTAATGGACAGACCCCCAACAGAAATTGCAAAATAGTAACCGGGGAGTCGCGGTTGGGGGGATACCACCCAGTATACGACATCTTTTTTTAAGAAAACTCTAATGCGATATTCTAAAGCTTTTATATAATTTCCCAATACTACAGCACTGGATTTGGAACATTACTCCCATAACCGATGGGGTCTATAACCCCCAGATCCCCAAGTTTATGCCGTAATTTTTATCAGAAGTGAATTGAACATTTTAGAATATCCACTGATGTGTCGGTTTTAGTCACTATTGCGATACGACTGCATCAATAACTGCTAATTCAATAATTCTTCCAATATAAATTTTTTTAATATGCTTTATTTTTTCTTTGGGGCTTTTGAAAGTTTGAGGGCCCAAACTCTCGTGGCGCCTTTGGTTACGCCGCTGTCTGAAGTTGTGTTACAATTTATCTATCCCTCGTTTGACGAATAAAACGGTCGAAGACTTTGAAAGATGATCTTGGATAATTTCTGGAAATATTTCCGATGATGGTAGGCGACTGTCACCCGTATCTCTACCTCCGGTTTCGATTATATTAAACCAAATTTGGCCAACTTGAATATCAACAAATCTTGTTAATCTTGACATTTCTAAAATCTGTCAAAATTCACCTATTTTGATTCGTAGCACAAAATCCAATCAATGATTAATAAAATCCGATAAATAATTCGAAAAGATCAACTCTTTCACTAAGGAAGCCGAAGACTGTGATGGACGTTCCAGATTAATCAAGTTTTGAAAGAAATCTTTAATCAGAATAAATAACATGACAACCGAATGAGATGAGAGAGTGCGATTTTATCAATGTGATGTAATTGAAATGTAAGTTGGAAATGATATGTCGTCAAGATTATTTATATTTTAACTGATTTAATTCGCTGTCTATGTTACAAAACGTGCCCGATGCTAATTAGGCGGCCCGCACATCAAACGGGGGTGTTTTCGTGTGCGAGCCATCTTAGATGTGCTTTTTTCGCGATTGCGGTTGTTGCGAATTAAGCGGCGCCTACTTGCATATTTCGAAAAATTTAAATAAATATTTTAAATTAAAAAAAACACAGCAGGTGCTAGACGAGCGAACGCCTCCTTTTATACCAAAAATTTCGACTGTCAGCATGTAGAGATAATTACATGGTTATGTGCCCATCAAAAACACCCAACTAAACTACCTACAATTTTTTCAATTTTAAGCAAAACTTGTCATTTATCAATTTAATACACGTAATTAGGAGCTAGGTTAGGGTTAAAAGAAAATATAAAATGGCCTCCGTCGATGTAAGGTTGCAAAAATTAGGGTACAAGGATGCATGATGGTTGTCAATTCGCTCGGGCGCCACTCGAAACATAAAATTCAATGCTTCTCTGTGCATTTGAATGCCTGATGGACTTTGGAATCGTTAAACTGGGCGTAAAAAAGATTCCGTTTGAAAAAAATTAGGCCAACAGAAAACATGTAACTCGTGATATCTCGACGCTTGACTGACACATCTCCACAGAACAACGATTTATTAAATAATTTTTTTACAATGGTTGCATTAACGTATCATGTAAACCAATGAATCGACACAAAATAGAAAAAGAAAAACAAATTAACTTTTAAACAAACAAGAATTGTAATTAACTAACAAACAATGGGTAATTGAACGAGGATCTCCCGATGCTCGAACGAACGACGAACAAGGAAACAAAAAAAAAACAGTTGATGCAAAATGTTTTGTTTTAAAATTTGAATTAAGAACGAGAGGTCCCAAAATACTCTCATTAATTATTGCACTGTTCGTTTCATTAAAATTATTAATTATCCATTTCATTCGAGGTCAATTTGTTATGTTTGACGGGCTCTCGGTAATTAATTAATAAATAAATTTAATGCTTCATCTTATTATTAAAAAACGGTGGTGTAAAGTTGTTCACAGGGCCTGGTTATCGCACCCAAGGATGATTTACACTGGCGCGTACATGGATCGTGATATGTGTGGGCCATAATGGAGAAAAAACAAAAATCGTCGAGCGCAACGCCGAGTCGAACTCTAGGGGACGATGACTTACTATAATATGGTAGTGGCAAAAAAAAACAGTCTTTAAATTTTAAATTCGTGGGTGTGTTCACAGTCATAACAATAACAGAATTATTGTGATTTTGTCATCTCGACCAAGAGAGACCACGTGTATTGGTTTTGTAACAGGATCTTGTAATAGTTATTTATGCATCTAGGGCCCAAAGCCCTAGTTCTTGCCGTAGCTTCGCATATGCATGGTGAACGAAGTAATATTTATCTCAAAAAAAGCTCGGTGGCTGATATTCTTCAGGAAGAATCTGTTTCCTCTGACCACATCATGATGAGCAAGGTAGAGTGACGCAGCAAAACGTGATTCCTAGGCACGAAAACATCTATTGCGAATTCGGGTTAATTAGAATGATTGCTTTTGTAATGGGCACTATTCATTCGATTCCTGATTGTACGCGAAGGCCATCGAGAAGTGAAACTGTAAATAAACTTGTATTATCCAATAGAAACGGTCGTTTCGTCCTTCGTCTTCCAATGTTGGTTTTTTTGGGCAGGAATTATGCAAGAGAAGGTTACGGAACTAAAAATTTCGTTACACATCCCTAACATTAGTACGTCTGTTTGTACAGGATGTACGGTCAAGTCATAATAATTTAAAATCTCAGAACGAGATAAAATGTGAAGCGGATGTGTAAATTTTGATCGAGAGGGTGATTCTGGAACCATATGGTTCGCCAAATTTCACGGTCAGCAGACACAAGTTTCAGCTTTTATTTAGCCGACCGACGGCGAATTGGTAGAAAAATGTGATCCCAATAACAAACATAATCTATCGTCGATTTGCCCGAGGGTGCTATACGTTTACGTGTTTCTGGGCAGGTGACGCGTGGTCATCTTAAGGTAAATGAGGTGGTGTTCTGACTGGCGTGCCCGGTTTTTAACGATAATGGGGCTCGGTCAGGTAGGTGCATGGATGTAACAAAGAAATCGTTTCTTCTAAGTGAAAATAAGCTTTTAAAAACAAGTTTTTCGCTTTTAATGCGTAACGAATAAACAATCATTCTCTTCATACAGCATATCACACACACACACTAACTTGTTTATTTTATCTCTTTCGAGGCTTTGAAAGAAAAATAATTATTATTGGGTAATTGATTGAGCGCGGTCGTTATATTATTTAATGTGAGAACGCGATAATTAATAAAATGGTCACGCGATAACGCTCAGATTGTGATGGTTAATTTTGAGGTTAAGTTTGTCAAAAGTGCAGCTGACAAAAAACCGACCACCCAAATTGAACCCGCTAAGCCACAAATAAAAGTGTAAGAACTTGTACCGAATAGCCGCTGAAATAAACAGGATCCTTAAATACTTAACATTTTGTTCGGCTTAATTTAAAAAAAAAGCGATTGTTTGGGCTGGCCAATTTTTATTCCGTGCAGAATAATAAAAACTCGGTACGAAATTCATTATTCGAAAATAATAATCAGGAGGTAATTTGAGAGAACTTTTCATATTACACAGGATGTAGTAGGGGAAGACGCCCTTTGTCTAGGTACGAGTTGGATGGAAAAATCTTTTGTCGTTTTTACTAAACTCGAGACTCACGTCGGTCTAAAAGGATGTATCAAATTATCACAATAAAATTAGTTCTATAATGGCTTTACAACCAAATACTATTAACAAAAGATAAAAAATGAAACCAGCTCCAGACGTGTTCTCGCTAATGGGCTCGCTTTTCTGTCGCGATAAACTCAGAATTTTAATTTTTATATAAAAAGTTTAATAGAATTGTAACATGGGTTATTTGTAACCAAGCCCCCAGTGGTGACTCGTAAACAGTCAAATACAAGACTTTTTAATCGATAAAAGATTGGGCGGTTTGGTCGTAAAACTAATTGTCATTGCTTTGTCAAAAATTGTCAAAAAAAAAGGTTAGTCTTAGAACCCACTCTACCCTTCTACTCATCGCCAAGCGCGACTCTAACCAGAGGCGTACCATAGCGTAATTTCGCGGACTCCATCCCCCAAACCCAAAGTAATCACAAATAAGCTAAGAAGAGGAGAATGTAAATTAGTATTTAAAAGAAACAATAAAGTTTCAGAACTTGCAGCTCGAAGAACTAACAAATTTTTGGACAAAACTTGGCGGCGGTGAAGGAAATTTTTACGGCTGCTCATATTTAAAATTAACAGAGTAAACGACTACCGGGCAGTTAGTTAGCCGCCCCAAAACACAATTTCCTAGAGAATTACACGTAACATCTTTGTAGCTCCTCAATTGTAGCATCTACGAGCCGCCACTGATCGCGAAAGGAATCCAACCCGGTTGACGTCAAATAAAAAGAAAAAATGCCCACAATGGAAGCTTTAGCGGAACTAAATAACCTATCAGTTTTCGTTATATGAAAATTACAAAGTTGGCTGAACTTACAAACTTAAATCCATCTTCCCTATTCATATTTTCAAGTTCTAATAATAAAAGCAAACAAAATAGCATAAAAGAAAAATTAACATGGAACGAAATAAAACTCATCCATCCTCGAAAATCGAGAAAAAATTCCAACGCGCATTAAAAATAAATAAAAGCAAAATCGCATTTTTAAGATTTAAAAATTTAGAAAATTTATCGAGCCACTTTTTCTAATCAAATTAACATTTTAAATTACTTCCTGAGCTGGAGAGACACATTTTAGTGGCTAATGAGTGATGGGTCTGAAGAATGACAGAATTAGAAGCGTGGGGCCCACACCACAGGAAAATTTGAAATTTGTCTAAACGCTCCCCATTTTAAATAAACGCAAAAGTTTACCTTATAAACAAACAAACAATAAAATTGATAAAAATTTCCGAGAATGTCTATCGCATGCATTTCTAGCGAGCAAACACAGTAAAAGCAATAATGGGGCACGGGGCGGATATTAATGCAACTATCGGTTTTTTGAACAATAGAAAAATTTCTTGCCGCGGTCATATGCCAGCTGTTCGCGCTTAAAACCAGACACCATAACAAATTTTTATCAAAAGATCGTAAAAGAAGAGCGTTCATTATTAAAAGAACATGAAAAACCCATTTCCGTATTTAACGAATGAAAAATTTCCAATTATTCTAGATAATTATTGAATTCCGATCGTAACTTTTTTAAACACATTACACAAAAATGTTTTACAGTCTACCAACACATATGTACGTAGATAAAATGAGTGTGATAGGGAACACGTAATTGCTTGAATCACAACATAAAAAGCAATAGATGATTATGATAGCAGCAATAACGGTTGCTCATATACTAGAAACGTCACAGTAATCAGTAAATTATTCAAGTGGATTCGAAATTCTTTTGCTTTTGCTAGATTTTCTTCGCGGATTGGCCACCACGCCAAATTTTCGGCAGAAAACCGAGAGCGCCAGTCCGTCCCTGTCCTTTGCGTTTCGATAAGTGTGGAGTGTGTATCATCTCACCATTTATTACAAAGATGGTTTTGTAACGAGCGAACTTATCGTGGTGGAGTTCATTTCATGGGTGAACGGTTATCCACTCGAGAAACAATATTTCGGTTCGATTGCCAATTAATTTCTCATTCCCACAAACTCTAAAGAAACGAACCTAATTAATTTTCTTAATCGGCTTACTAAAATGTAACAAATTAAAATAATTTCTAATAATTTGTCCCGCTCCTTTTTCTTGCTACAAAAATTCAATGCATTTTAATGTAGCTGCAAAAACGTTCGGACGACTTAAAATTTCGCAAGAAAAAGTGAAGCACAAAAACGTAATTGACGAAACCACGTGCGAAATCCTAACGAGTTACAGTTTTTGTCTCTGACCATCTTTCCTCTTACTTCGCTCATCAGTACAAATAATGTGAATTGGATTTTTCCAGGTCGGACTTAAAATTTCATGTGGGTTCGGGGATTCATAAATTGAATAAAAATTTTAATGCGGCCCTTCGGGGGGCGGTTTCCGATGGTATCGTGTCGCAGGCCTACGCATCTCGTTAGCTTTATCGACAAAAATCACTTTTTGATCAAAGGTCGTCCCACAACCGAAAAATGCATTGAAATTAAAAAATTAACTTTAAATCGCAACCTCAGTAAAGTTTTGTGCGTCAAAAATGAAAAAATTTGTAAATTACAACAACATTTGGTTTTGTGCGATATCTCGATTTATTTTAATCCTACTCCCAAAATAAATATAGGTAATTGGAGACAATTAAATTATCTTTAAAAAATGTTTACTATATGTTTTTCATTTGACCAATACTTTTCGAGCAATTGCCAACCGAAGTAGTGAATAATTGGAAACATATTATTTTTTTAAAACACGCCCTTTTGAAGATTGCCCCGCCCATAAATAAACACTTTCCTCAAGGTCAGTGGTGGGGGTTAACTTCCTATTCTCGTTATTGGTTTCCTTCTAAGGTCATATTCAAGTTTGCCCCGCCCACAATTCTTAAGCGTTGATGGAGGGTGAACTCTTCATACCGAGTAGTAGTATATTGAAAGGTGACCTTGAAAAGCGAAGGAGTTAGAAATGGGTGTAACCGATGACGGGAATGGAGAGTTTATCTCCCATCAACATTAACCTTGAGAATTGTAGGCGGGACAAAATTATGTGTGACCTAGTCATTAACAAGAATAGGAGTTCGTCCCCACCACCAAACTAAAAAATTATGGGTGGAGTTAGCTTGGCTGTAACCAATAAGGAAACTAGAAAGTTCACCCCCATAATTGATCTTGAGAAATGAGAATATATGGGCGGGGAAACCTTGAAAAGGAGGCGAGGCATTCATGGGTGTGTCTTAAAAGAAGTGGTGGAGTTATGGAGAGTCTCGGTAGCGGCGCTAAGACTCTTGGCTAGGGTTCGCTAAGTGCCGCCCGGTCTGTGGAGATTTTACAAAAATTTCTTTAGTTAGAAGGTTATAAAATTGAGTTTATTAAGGTGAGGATGAAGTTGATATTTCCAATAATAACGCTAAAAACGATTTTAAAAGTCATGAAAATGGGCGAATCTTGCATTGCATTGACGGTACGTGCGTTCCGTTATGCACAAATAAACCGTAGGGCAGGGCTAACTAGAACAATCGCTCCTGCTATCTGTCAGGTCAACATCCACACTTTTTCAAGTTGGACCGTTCTATTGGGATATTTTTAATAATTGATTAGTAGCGGAGCAAATCAGAGGCTGCGGAAAGTCGGTTTGGACAAACGCAACCACGCCAAATCTCGGATTTACCCTAAAGTGTATTTTTTTCAAAATTTGTGACCCGACTACAAATTTTATTTTTTATCTGTTAATTAGACCATCATTTTTCATAATTCGCTTTACAAATGTAGATTCGGATCTGCGCCGAATCGTTCTCGCGCCAAATTAGTTTTACGCCTAACTGTACTCGCGGCAAATAGGACCGGTTCCGAACTGACTCACGCCAAATAAGGTCTGCGCCGAACTGCACTCGCGCCGAACTGAGCCTGTGGTGAAACAGCTGCGCCGAACTGTACCCGACTCGATTGTGCGGCCTAAAGGACGCTCCAAAGAAATTAATTTTTAATTCTCTTGATTGCTTCGTCTTTCGAGAATAGGTCACTGGAGGGTGTTCCACACCCCCCAGACCCCCCGGTCTGTGCGATTTATTTTTTCTTAGGCCTGAATTGAAGATTACAGCATAATCGCTTATTTTACAAGAAAAAATCTTTCAAAAGATAAAAATTATTTTCGTAAAAATACTTCTTAAATCGACGCGGTTTAAATAGCAGTACACATTTGTGACGTCTGCATCAAAAAAGTGATAAAAAACCTGATTTTGAGTAAAATTTCAAAATAATTTAAAATGGGCGGGGTTTGGAGTTCGAATTTAGCCTATCATAGACACTTTTTACAATTTTTGCTTTTTTTAATGCCCAAACTTCAAAATTTTCAATTCATCCTCACCCTATAATTCTTCTAATTTAATGCTCGCTTTCATTTCTATAAAAAAACTTGTATTTTCGAGCGGCTCTTAGTAAACTCTGTCCAGACTTTTTAGAGGACAAGGCTGCGGGTCAGAGAGGACAGTGCAGTAAATTAAATTCACTTGAACATGTAATGATTTTGTATTGAATTTGTAACCTCCCTCCCCTTCGCTATTAATGTGATCATTTTACATGCTAAAAGTTGGATTTCTGTCTGCACTGAAATTCAATTTGCACATCTGCTTGTGAGGGGGGGGGTGAAAGGTGCCGGTACCTCGTATCCACGCTTAGTGCTACCCCTGAGCAGTACTTAAGAGCTAAAAATAAAATGTCAAAATTGATATACGGGTAGAAATTACAAGCTTTTGAACGAAACTGTAATTTTTGACAAGAAACAAAGTCAAAAACAAATAATTTTTGATTTGAAAACCCACAAAAAAAATTAAACAAAAATTTTTCGTACAAAACAAAATGTTAAATATTGTTCAATTGGAACAAATGATACATTTTTATAAGCGAAAATAGTTCGAGTAAATTCCACGGCAAATTCACAAACAAAAATGTGTTAAAACAAGTGCAAAAATAAGAATTCTCAATTTGGACCGATTTAAACCATAAATTCACAAAACAAGTCAAAGTAGGAATTTGTATCCGGAATACAAAAATATTTTTCGTGGTTGTCATGACGACCGATTTTTTAAATTAACTTTATTACTCATAGAAATTCAACATTTTTTAAAACCTCTTTCCAGTAATGATAAGTATAAATTTTTTAGTTATAAATCAGAGAATTCGTAATTTGCGATTTCATACAAAAACCAAAAACAATTGAGCGTAGTCGTCATGACACTGGGGTACCAAATAGGTTAAGAAAAACAGTAACTTGGTAGCTCAATTTCCGAGGAGCCGTCGATCGATTTAGAGCAAATAATTCACAAACAAATGCAAATCGCCGATTAATTCAAAATAATATTGTCAAGTAAAAATTTCAAGTTTAATCGTCCGAATTATGAAAATTTTTTTGGAGTAAATCTCACAATAAACCGAATATATTATTTTCGATTAATCAAAGTCCGATCGTTTCAAGCGATGTTCTAAATTTTTTTTAGGACAGAACAGATATAACAATTGAAGCAAAAACTTGCTTTGTCAAGTTTAACATGCAAGAAGCTTCGTGCTTGAAATTAACCGAGAATCTGTCAGAACCAATTAACCAAATTTCTGTCATTTTTCAATAAAATGAAACAATTGCCAAACTGTCAACGAAAATTTTGTTTTATTACCTAAAATATGTCACATTTAGCAGTTCGCATTCAATTGTTTCATTCAAAAAGTTTGACAGATATTACGTTTGTTTGTTTTTGATAATTTCAACCCTAACAATTGTTGGGAATTCAATAACGTGATCATCGGAAGTGCTGTTTTTTCTCGCTGGGGGTTGAATTAGGGGTTGCTAAGAATATCTTCTAATCCACCGGTAATTGTGATGCGCACGTCCCCATAAATTATATCATTTTAAATAGCGAGGTGTCGTTAAAGTTGTTAAAAGGTTCCAGTGATTTATTAAATTCCCAAATACAATGCATTGTAGCATTGTATTGTAATAAACTACCCTTGGGCCTAGAAAAATAAACCGCCTAACAAAATCTGGTTCCCTTAATACGGGTGCACTAGTACAATAAAGTAAAAGGGGGGCATTTTCGAGAACACCAACAAAACCGGCTAAAATCCAAATACGAAAGAAGACCGGGTTGAACCAAAATTGACAAAAAAAACAATTAAAAAAAAGAACTCACCACTGTTCTTCTGTTATTTCTAATCCAATGGGGTTTAAACACAAAATCACGAAAACAATTGCACAAAACAAAATAAAACTTCAACACAAAATCGACAAAAAAATCAATTTTTGCACCAAAACACTACAAAGTTCTAGGAATCGCATAAACACATTCACTTACCGAACGGCACACGATTAAAACTCGAAACTGAATAACGCGCTAAGGTTGGTCTAAAATCCGAGTCGAACCGACTATACGTCGACGACTCAACAGGTGGCCGGCCATATTTTTAACTTTTGAGGGACTTAATTTTATGTAAAATATTTTTACGACGATATTTAACTCGGGTAATTATCCGATAATAAAAATTTCGTGTCGATCGATGTCAAATAAAAAAAAATGGCTAAAGGTGCGTTCACCAGGTGCCAAACTCGAACTTTACGTAAAATTTGAGTCGTCGCATTTGTTTGAAAACATGTGAACGTCAAATAGTATTTGAACTTTGAAAAAAAAACTAAATCGGTTTGTAAATAAAAAATGCCGTCCAGCAAAATTCCACTGTAAGGAAAGATGTGATTGGAGGGAAAAGAAGTCTGGAACGAAAATGAGATAAGAAATTTTTCGGTCGAGTGGAGCCAACCATAGACCAGTCGGCAGGAAACCATAGGTATGAACTTTTGCATAAATTTGGATTCCTAATTAACTTCCAAAGTTTATCTGATAAAATGGCAGCGGTGTTGGCCGCCATTTTGAAAGAATAACGCTAATAATCAAATTTGCTGTCATATCTCGGTTATGGCTACTCGGATCATAAAAAGTAGTATTAGCAAATACGAAGATGAGAAAATTTTCTACAAAAAAGTATCGAAGTACTTTTCTGTAAATTCAATGGGTAAATGCCAAATGAGCTAATTAGCAACCAATTTATTTTTTTTCGATTTGATTATTATTAAGAGTTATAAGTGGGCTACGCCGATATTTTAATGTTAAAATTAATTAATTTATTGTAGTATGCCTACCTAGATTATAACATAGTGTGGGGGGAGCTAAAATTCGTAGATCTTAGAAAATGCGCCGCCTGCTCTACTGCAAGGTGATGACGAAATAAGCAAGTCTGGACTGGTTCTTATTTAGTTATCATATCTCGGAAACTTTTTTTTACAAAATTGATTATTTTATTTTCAAAAAACTTAATTTTTTAATTTATTTGTTTAATAAATAATCCAGTGTACAAGGAACTGCGTGTAGTGTTGTGCGCTCTAGTTAACGTGGGGGATAAATGAATTTGAAAATTTTGAATGAATAACGAGAATTTTGAAAAGGCAAACATGAGACTCAAAAACAACAAAATGGAAGATGAACACCTGTTCAGCATATCACCACTACAATTCACGGTAAAATTTAAAAAAATTAATTAAACAAACTTTATTAATAACAATAAATTAAATTAAAAATTTACACAGTGGCCACAAAATTTAAACATTTTATTTAATATGGGGTAGTTTTTATTTAATTAGTTTACATGGGAAATCTAAAATTTTTAAATTAAAAACCCCCTCGGTTGCAAACACTGATTAAAACTGTATTTTTTTCAAACGAGACAGTTCAAAGTGGAGAGGTCTGGAATTTATGAGGAGCCACGATACATTTTCTTTACTCCCTGGGAAGTTAAAAAACAATTGAATTCGGAGGTTCTGATAAAACGCATTTTATAATTGTATAGTCCTAGTCAAAATCTACTTTGACTTTGTAACCCCATCTGAACATTTGCATACTTCATTTGATATACGTATCACAGAGTAGTTTTACGTCATGCCCAGGACCAGGGCATTTACTGGGGGGGGGGGGGGGTTAAATCCTTCTTGTGTGCTTTCTAAATTGTGCTCGTGTATTTTTATATAGATATATAATATCTCTTGGCAATTAAATTAAATTTTTGTGCCAATTGTGACATCCTAGTATATGTGATTAATTTATGTAGGTAAAATAGTTCTCTCGAAACTTGATACCACGTCATACCTAACTGCATTTTTTTGGCATAAGCACAAATTGATAACAAAATCTTATAATATTATAAATAAACCTACAAATAAATAAAGATAACAGAATCTTCAGTATTTGATTATTTAACTAGCGGTGTATGCACGTTATCCCTGAAATGATAATGTATGTCTACAGTAAGCATCATTCAGTATTTTTTGGGAGCGCTACTTTTTGCTTAATAAAATTTCATAACAATGGACCACCAATGGGTGTCAAAAGTGGTCAAAGCCTAGAGTTCTTTTGGTAAAAAATAAGCTTTACTCAGGGTAAAAGTGTATTTTTTTCAAAATTTGTGGCCCGATCACAAATTTTATTTATTTAACTGTTAATCGAGATTTTATATCTTTTATAATTCATTTTAAAAATCGAGATTCGGGTGTCTTAATTGTAACCACAATCTATTTAAATTTCGATGGGTGGGGCTACAGTTCAAAAGAACCAATTAGGGTTAATTAAATCTCGCCAAAATATCAAGCTAGGAAATATTATTGAAAAATAATAAAAATACGAAATTTCAAAAGTCAAATTTAAGCCACGAGTCTCATTAGTCCAAATTAGAAAACATAGCCGTAGACCGGGGGGTCTGGGGGGTGTGGAACACCCCCCAGGTACACTAACTTATGAGATTTAGTATTATGCGATTGATAACCGTCACTTTTTGACGTTAAACAACATAAAATGCGAGATGGTGACTGTGGTTAAAGGGGGGTGTCTTCATATCCAAGAAAGGTACAGAGCTATCATACAGATTATTGATAATTTGTAAGCATTTAATGTTTGCCTTGCGATAGTGAGGTACTGTAGGGTGTTCCACACTCCCAGACTTATACTGATTAATATAACAATGTGACGCGTATTTTTGCCGTTTATAGATAGATTATAAACGCTAAAGGTAGGCGATTCTGCTGTCATTAAAACATCCCTGAGTCAAACCGTACTCAAAAAGGTGGGTGTTCAACGCTTGGGATCTGACAGAGCAAACGTTTAATGTTTTGCCTTTCGGTGCCGAGGCACTGGAGGGTGTTCCACCCCCCCCCCCCCCAGACTCCCCGGACTATACAGTTTGAATTGAAGACGTCAACCTATACGCTTGGCCGTAGCTATGGTGCTAAAATGGTAGCTAAAATTTTTAAAACGTAAGATAAAATGTATGATGATGACCAGTGATCTGGGGGAAGGGGACTATGAATTACCCCCCCTCGTTTATTATTCCCCTACATTTATTATTTTGACTTTCGGTTGTAAGACACTGGAGGGTGTTCCACACCCCCCAGTCTATACGGTTTATTTTTTGTCAGAAGTGAATTAAAGATTTTAACTTATACACTTAGCCGTTGCTATAGTAACGGAACATTTTTAATAATATAAAATTTTTCATAAAATTGAAAACTTACTACCTCATTAGGACTAAAAATAATTTTTAATATACTATAATAAAGGTAATAAAACAAAAAGTAAAGACCAAGGGTCTGCTCCCCCCAAACTTACTGAAGTTGTAATAGGATTGTCATAAATTCTCGGTCACTATTTTATATTTTATTTTGTTCTAAAAAGTTTCGCTAGTAATCACTTAATACTAAAAGTTACAAGTTAGCAAACATATCTTTTAGAATTTGACAGTGGCTTCTCCCCAAATCCCCAGTCCTCAATCTAGGTTTCATAGCCGGGGGTATTGAAATTGGTTATTTAAATTTGACTTGTAAAATTTAGAATAGCAATGAATCCAAACCGCCAATCAAGATTAGAGCAATCACACACTTTAAATTTGCGTAAACCGGGGGGTCTGGGGGGTGTGGAACACCCTCCAGTGGGTCATTTACGAAAGGCGAAACATTCAATGTTTACCAATTATAAAGAAACTTTGTGATAGCGTTTTAGTGTTCTTAGGAACGGCGACATTATACAGGGAGTAATTCATACTCCCCCCCCTCCCGGGCATTGTTTCCAAGAAAACTAAAGCACTATCGTAAAGCTTACTCATAATCCGTAAATATTTATTATTTTGTTTCGAGAATAAGGCACTGGAGGGTGTTCCACACCCCCCAGACCCTCCGGTCTGAGCAGTTTATTTTTTATTAAGATTGAATAGACGATTTCAGTATTAACTGAATTTTTTATTAGAAAAAAATCTTTTAGAAGTTATCCTAATAACAGATCAAATTTAAGAATCTAATTCCAATAGCCTAAATTAAAAAGCACAGGTGAAGGGACCGGGGGATCTGGGGGATGTGGAACACCCCCCTGGTTCACTAAAATTGCAATAGATATATTATCAAACTTATGACATTCAGTATTAAGCGATTAATAACAGAAACTTTTTAAAACAACATAAAATGCAAATTAGTAACCGGTATCTAGGGAGGGGGGGGTCTTCATATCCAAGAAAACTAACTATCATAAAGATTCTTGATAATTTGTAAGCATTTAATGTTTGCTTTTGAATAATGAGGTGCTGGAGGGTGTTCCCCACCCCCCAGACCCCCCGGTTTATGCAGTTAATTTTTAATAGATGCGAATAATACAAGATTTCAGTATATCTACTTGGACGTTGCTACGGTGACGTTATGTTTTGATCACTCTTGCTATCACTATTTAATTTAAAAAAATGAGAATTAAGATCAATGATTTGTTATCCTAAATTTAACAAGTCAAATTTAAGTAAGTAAATAATGTCACGGCAAATCTCGGATTCACCCTAAAGTGTATTTTCGTAAAAATCGTCGCGGTTCAATGTTTTTTGAATTTCGTCTAGCATACAACGGTATTACAATTTTTGATTTTTTAACTCCTAAATGTCAAAATTTTTGAATCGTCCATAGTTAATAATATTTCTAATTATATTCTCTTTCATAATTTGCTTTCATTTCTATAGTAAATTTTGTATTTTAGAATCTGCCCACATAACCAATGGCAGTGTTTACGCTTGGTGACGTAGGTGCCAAGTTATATTATTCCTACCGTATTCGCATTTTCTAGAATTTATAAATTTTGAAAAAACCAAGATGGCGGGTTACGCTTACATCCACTTAGCTCCACGAAGATGAAAAAAACCTTTTATTGATATTATAGAAAGCTTGTTTGCACGAACTTTAAGGTAAAGTACAATTTTCTCTAACAAATTTCCATTGTTTGTAGTTACTAGTTGTCTACTCTCCAGGCGCTTTAATATTTTAGTTATCAGGTAATGTGGACATAGCTTATCAAAATGGTGATGTTGCGCTTTTTTGCTTGCATAATTATTTGAAGAAAAATTAAATTGTCCAAACACAGCGCAATAAACAGGATTACATTTTCTCTATAAAAGATGACTCGAAATAAAAATAAATCGATAGTTACAATTTCCAAGCATGTCTTCGTATAAACTGGATTATGAGAGCTCGTTTAAACTCCCCAAAGTGGATTTTAGTTTTCCGGACAGGTTAATTCTAGGAGCAGGTCCTGCAAACTTCTCTCCTAGAGTAATCAACGCATTAACGAACCCAACCACCGGTGGAATATGTGACGAATTGTATCAAGTAAGAATTTGACAAATTAATTTAAATGTTACATTAAAATTTTTTCTTCTCAGGCAAAAATGAATATAAAGGAAATGCTCAAGTACGTTTTCCAGACGAAAAATGAGTGCACGTTAGCTATGCAACTGACTGGAACGGGAGGAATGGAGGTAATTCTCAATAACGTAGTCGATCCGGGAGAGAAAGTAATAATTGCCGTTGGTGGGGTTTGGGGAGAAAGATCGGTGGTTAAGGCGCAAATAAGAAGTAATTTTAATGTTTTTTTTTCAATGAACTTTATTAACTGCTTTCTTTCAGACCTGGACGTAATCCAATTAACTTCTAAACTTGGAGAAGTTTTTGAATTGGATGAATTGGAAAGAGCAATCATTAAACATAAACCTGCTCTATTGTTCATTACACATGGAGAATCGTCTGGGGGAACCACACAACCGCTTGAAGGATTAGGCGACATTTGTCACAAGTAAAATCAAATATTTCCCGAAGCTCAATACTAAATGCAATGCTTTAGGTATGATTGTCTTTTGGCTGTCGACGCCGTGGTCTCTTTAGGCGGCGTTCCGTTATTTGTCGACCGTTGGGGTATCGACTGCGTTGTAGCTGCAACTCAGAAAGCGATAGGTGCTCCACCAGGGATGGCTTTATTAACCTTCAGTCCAAAAGCAATGTAGGTAAAAAATTACGGACCAAAACTTTACTTCGTTTACAAATCTTTTTTAGGGATCGTGTACGATCCATAACTCATAAACCGCCATTTTATTTCGACGTTCTTCGATCTGCAGACGTTTGGAAGTGTTACGGAACTGCCAGAAAATATCACTATACCTACAACTCGCACATGGTGGCAGCTGTACACGAAGCATTAGCGCAACTGGTGGAAGAGGGACTCGAGAATTCATGGGCTAGACATGAAAGAAATGCGAAAAAGTTTTGGGAAGGATTAGATAAGTTGGGATTACAAAATTTTGTTCCGAAAAAAGAAAATCGTTTGTGGACCGTTGCCAGCTTCTACGTTCCTCCTGGCGTAAAAGGACCGGTGCTGATTGATTATCTGTTAAAAAAGTAAGTAGGAGGTCAAAAGCCTACTTAGTAGATTATTTATTTTCAATTTGTTATTTTAGGCACAACGTGGTTATTTCGATTGGAATTGGTCCCACTTATGGGGTAGCTCTCAGGATTGGAATTATGGGTTACAATTCAAGACCTGAAATTGTCGATAAAGCTTTGGAACTTTTAGAAGAAGGATTGAAATATTGCAGAAGTGAAGAGGGCCAAAAAGGTCCAGATGTCGAATCGGATATTATGTAAAATTATTTCCCATTTAATAAATTAAATAAGTTGCATCAGTGGTCATTGCTAAAATTAGCGTTCTACGCATAATTTAGGTTAATGAAAAATGTAAAAATAGTTTTGACGAGGAACATATTGATTTTTGAATTAAGACTGTGTAATTGTCTAATTGCAAAAACTAAAGAAAAAGAAAGATATAAACTGTTTCTCTTCGAAAGTACCATGCGCGCAATGAAGTAGGTGTCAAGTTATATTATTCTTACTATAAAAGGATTACGCGATTTAGCAATTCACAAATTGAAAATTAATATTCTCTTTGAATTGATTGAATCGCCTTATCTTATGACAGAAGACCGTGGTCGTAGTTAGCTTTAGAAATTAGGGTGCTACATTTTCTTACTGCGGTTCATCGAAGGCGAAAATGTTTTATATCATGTCACGAGACACCCTGAATAAATGCTTTTAACAGAATAAGAAATACCTAAACTAAAATTTTCAAGAGCGTGGGTAGATTTTTACCATCAGGACCAGTTCCGTAGAGGTTAATTTCAAGTAAATGCAGAGGGTGTAAATTAAATGATGAAGAGGCGTGGCCGAAGTAGTGGAAGTAAGAAAGTGTTTTAAGGGAACATAGTCAGTAAATTACAGGAACTGTATGGCTATAAATTACGTTATGGGGAGAGGAAGGGGCGTGTCTAGAAGGCGTGGTACTAGTTGGTGAAAGAATTTCCAAAAGAATGGGAACATACTTACAATCAGGTTTGACTCTGAAGTATTCCATCTACAGGGACGGTGGAATAAATAATGCAGAGGGGGCGTGCCCAGAAGGCGTGGCCAAGTAGTGAAGGTAAAAGGCGTTTCAGTGGGCGTGGCCAGTGAATTACTGTTAACTACGGGGAGCAAAATTTTAACTTTTTTATAGGTTTACAATCGAAATTTTTTATTAAAATTAAAAATTAAACATTTTCTTCCATTATTTATATTTAAAAGCGTTATAAAGAGCTCTCAAAGAGGCAATTATGATCTTAACTGATGAAAGGCGCTCCTTGGTTAGTTCAGAATTTTTAAATTACAATATGTCTAAAAGGTAAGGTTCAAAGAGTGAGCGTAAGGAATCGAGAAGGCGTGGCAGAGGGACAGTCAGTAAAGAGGCAAATGACAAAAGCTTTGTACCGCATACAACATTTACTACAAGCAGGGCTGGTTCTGAAGTATGCCGCTAGGCGTAGGTGTTAACTGCATAATGTAATATTAAGTGATGGGAGGAGGCGTGTCATGAAGGCGTGGTGGTAGGAGCAAGAAGGCGTGACAAAGGAGCGTGGCCAATAAAAGCAACTAAATCTTATTTGTAGCAGTATGAAAACTGGCGCCGGCCCTGCCCTAAAATCGTTAGTCGTTTAGGTTTTTGGCTTAGAACAACCTTGAAGACACATTTTAATTTAACCACTTCAATATTTCAATTATCATTTTGCTTATCGAAATAGTGACTTGGCGGTTATTTTGATTATATAATTATTATCTACAGATAAACACTATTAATTGCAATAAATTTATCTAAGCATTCGGTCACTTGGTGCAATAAAAAAGCACGTGTGCGCTATAAATACTGATTTGAAGTGAAAACGATCGACAGTTTTTTAACTTTCAGTCATGGCTTCGGTAAAACTGGATTATGAGAGCTCAATTAATCCCTTGGAAGTGGATCTTAGTTTTCCCGACAGGTTACTTCTAGGGGCAGGTCCGGTAAACTTTTCTCCGCGGGTGATCAAGGCATTAACGAGACCAACCACCGGCTCATTGTGTGACGAACTGTATCAAGTAAGAAATAAAAAAATTTAACATTAGAGAAATTAAAAATTTTTTCCCTCAGGCAAAAATGGACATAAAGGAAATGCTGAAGTACGTCTTTCAGACTAAAAACGAGTGCACGTTGGCTATGCAACTGACTGGAACTGGAGGAATAGAGGTTATTCTCAATAATGTGGTCGATCCGGGAGAAAAAGTAATAATCGGGGTTAGCGGAGTTTGGGGAGAAAGAACCGTGACTAAAGCGCAATTACGAAGTAATTTCCTAGGAATTTACAAAAAGTGATTAATTAACTGCCCTGTTTTAGATTTGGACGTAATCCAATTGACTTCGAAACCTGGAGAAATTTTTGAATTGGAAGAATTGGAAAGACAAATCGTAAAGCATAAACCTGCTCTGCTGTTCGTTACACATGGCGAGGCTTCTGGTGGAACCACACAACCTCTTGACGGATTAGGCGACATTTGTCACAAGTAAGATGAAATTATTTCCAAAGTTTAAATCTAAAACACAACGGTTTAGGTATGGTTGCCTTTTGGCCATCGATGCAGTGGTCTCCTTAGGCGGAGTTCCATTGCTTGTCGACCGTTGGGGAGTGGATTGCGTTGTCGCTGCAACCCAAAAAGCGATAGGTGCCCCAGCTGGTATAGCTTTGTTAACCTTCAGTCCCAGAGCGATGTAAGTACAAAAAATGAATGACTAAAACATCTTCATTTCGTTCAATTTTTATAGGGAGCGCGTACGATCCCTAAAGCATAAACCCGCATTTTATTTCGACGTGCTTCGATCTGCAGACGCTTGGAAGTGTTATGGTACTGCCAAAAATATCACTACACTTACAATTCCCACATGGTGTCAGCCGTACGCGAAGCATTAGCACAACTGGTAGAAGAGGGATTGGCAAATTCTTGGGCCAGACATGAAAAAAATTCGGAAAGATTTTGGAAAGGATTAGATAAGTTGGGATTACAAAATTTTGTTCCGAAAAAAGAAAATCGATTGTGGACCGTTGCGTGCTTCTACATTCCTGCTGACGTAAAAGGACCCGTGTTGATCGATTACCTTTTGAAGAAGTAAGAGCGTAAAAGAAATGTGAAGTTTCTAATGAAATTTATTGTTTCAGACACAACGTTGTCATTTCGATCGGAATTGGTCCCACTTATGCGGTAGCTATCAGGATTGGAATTATGGGTTATAATTCAAGACCTGAAATTGTCGATAAAGTTTTGGCGCTTTTGGAAGAAGGATTGGAATATTGCAGGAGTGAAGCGGGCCAAAATGGTTTGGATGTCGAACCGAATATTATGTGAAATTATGCACACGTCGTCGTCGTTCTAAGCAATTTGGATTTAAAATTTTTAGTTAAATTCTTATGGTTTTGGCATTTATTAACCCTTAAACACTGTCGTACGGTCACCATGACCGCATTTTTGTGTTTTTCGACAAAATTAGGCACTTTTAAGTTATTCAAATTTAGCGATGCGGTTACAGTGACCGCACGATGGGGTTTAAGGGTTAACTATTGAAGAGAATAAACAACCATGGTTTTGGTATGAAGGAAATCATTTAATTATTTTTAACGAAAAGAATGGTAGATAGGCATCCCAACTAGCAAGCTTGCATTGTAGTCTATCATCAAGGATCATGGTGAACAGATGTGAATAGTAAATTTTGTATATTATCTTCTATTGTAAAAAAAAATGAAAAAATAAAAGTTATTTTTGTAATAGCAATTTTGGTAGAAAGATGATAGAAATATTTGGAATCTCGTCAATCCGTTCATGGGTGTTCCTAATTCCCTGTGATTATGTCTCCTCACAAATATTTGCTCCCCATTCCCTTAACATAAGCAAGCAGAGTAATAGCAACACAAAGCATAATTTTCTTCAGTTTAATAACCTCTACCCTTCCTCTATGCAGTTCTATATGAACACTCATCATCACCCTTTCTCCGTTCTACGTACCAGTTTTTTGGCATAAAAAAGTGTGCTGTGAAGAATTAACAAAATATCTTAGGCTACGACACTTTTCTAACGTCAAAGATCAGCAATTGCTTTCCAGATATTTCACATTAATATGGTTGGTGACACGGTCATTGGCCTGGGTGTTAGCGAAATTAACTCCTAAAGTAAGGCGCCCCGGTTCGAATCTGGGTAGAGCTCACTTTGCAATGCCGTCTCCGTGATATCATATTACAGACCTACAGAGGTCTCCCAGTTCTAGATTTTTTTTTATTATGCTTATCAAAATCGTGATTTAGCATTTTTCTTAAATATATTAAAAATGTAATTATCTACAGATAAACAGCATTAAAAATTATATTTTAATAAATTATCTAAACACATAGTCATTGTGTAGTAAACAAAACCAGATAAAAATAAATTTCTTCTTTTGTAAGTGCTACGTTTGTTCCTCAAACCGGAACATAGTCAAGGGTAGTTAGCATGTAACTTTTGGATTTGACATTTTTCCACTGAAATAATAAATCTATATACAGAGTGTCCCCATGACCGTGGATAACCTTTAAGGTGGTGTTAAAAAACACTTTTCTAAGACAAATTTTCAAATAAAATTTTGTCCAAGTCCAAACGCTTTTTTGTAAGTAGTTTCGTTTAAAAAAACTTGGAATTTTTAACATTTCTTCTTTTAATTTAATTCATAACTCGAAATCCTTCGATTCTAGAAGATAAGAATTATAAATCAGTTTGTAGATAAATAAATAATATTTAAAAATTACTAATCCATTAATACCATAAAAGCAATGGTTACGGTGCTATGCCCGTTTGAAGGAAGAAATTCAAAAAATTGCAAAAAACCGAAATTCTGGTATGTTAACTATCGCCACAACCTATTTTAATTTCGATGGGCGGGGTTACAGTTCAAAAGAGCCAATGACAAAATTGCATTCCAAATTAATTTTTAAAGCCGTTTTTTAACCAAATTTGTAGACCGTCCGCAAATTTTATTTTTTTATGCTTTTTTAATGGTGAAAATCGCAATCAAGGTTCATTAACTTTTGCCAAAATTTTCTTGAAGAATGAGGCTGGGGTGTAGAACATCCTCCAGTGCCTGTGTAACAGGAGATCTTTAATTTACTTCTGATAAAAATAAACTGCACAAACCGGTGGGTCTGGGGTGTAGAACACCCTCCAGTGCCTGTATAACGGAAGATCTTCAGTTTATTTTGATAAAAATAAACTACTCAATCCGGGGGTCTGGGGTGTGGAACACCTCCAGTGCCCTGTAACGGAGATCTTTAATTTACTTCTGATAAAAATAAACTACCCAATCCGGGGCGTAGAACATCCTCCAGTGTCTGTGTAACGAAAGATCTTCAGTTTGCTTTTGATAAAAATAAATTACTCAATCCGGGAGGTCTGGGGTGTGGAACACCCTCCAGTGCCTGTGTAACGGAAGATCTTCAGTTTGCTTTGGATAAAATTAAATTACTTAATCCGGGGGTCTGGGAGGTGTGGAACACCCTCCAGTGCCTGTGTAACGGAAGATCTTCAGTTTGCTTTGGATAAAAATAAATTACTTAATCCGGGGGTCTGGGGAGTGTGGAACACCCTCCAGTGCCTGTGTACGGAAGATCTACAGTTTGCTTTTGATAAAAATAAATTACTCAATCCGGGGGTCTGGGAGGTGTGGAACACCTCCAGTGCCCTGTAACGGAGATCTTTAATTTACTTCTGATAAAAATAAACTATCCAATCCGGGGTTTGGGGTGTGGAACACCTCCAGTGCCTGTGTAATGGAAGATCTTCAGTTTGATTTTAATAAAAATAAATTACTCAATTGGGGGCTGGGGGTGTGGAACACCCTCCAGTGCCTGTGTAACGGAAGATCTTCAGTTTGGTTTTGATAAAAGTAATTTACTTAATCCGGGGTAACACCCTCCAGTGCCTGTGTACGAAAGATCTTCAGTTTGCTTTTGATAAAAAGTGAATTACTTAATCCGGGGGTCTGGGGTGTGGAACACCCTCCAGTGCCTGTACGGAAGATCTTCAGTTTGCTTTTGATAAAAATAAATTAGTTAATCCGGGGGTCTGGAGGTGTGGAACACCTCCAGTGCTGAACAGGAGATCTTTAATTTACTTCTGATAAAAATAAACTACCCAATCAGGAGGTCGGGGACTCCCCAGTTTCCAAATATTACAAGTTATCAAAAATTTAATTAAGGTAAAAGAACGCAGTAGGTTTTATTGGCAAGATATTTTAATAAATTTAGTTTCACAACAGCAATTTAATAAACTTTATTTACTTGAAGATCATTCTTCATAACATATTCGAAAAATGCTTCAGACGTGTACAGCTCGATAAACTTTCTGATTAATTCGTGTACGTACCAGACCGAAAACAATAAGTGGTGTGTATCCAAAAGAACTTCAATAAACAGAATTCTTAATTTAACTCTAACGTCAATTTTACTCCAAGTTAGCTAAGTAAAAATTAATGTAATATTTGAAACTCAAATTTGTTTAATAATGTCCAAAAGAAAAAGGGCCAAATTGTTGGATGCAAAACGTATAAAGCTTGCACGATCCAACCAATCGGAATGTGTTTGAAAATATGGATTCAATTTCCTTCGTTACGCACCTGATGGATAGAATTTCACATAAATTTAAACACCGCGCGAAGCCAACCAATCAGAATGTGTTTGAAACTCAGGTTTGTTTAACAATGCGCAAAAAGAAAATGCTTCAAAGCATTTGAAAAGTTCAAACCTAAAACAAAAGCAACGCATTTTATTTTTAGTGAGACCCCGGGCGAAGCCGGGTATTCAGCTAGTATAAATAATATTGCAAATAAAATTAATAGTTTGGGATTGTATTTTTAGCTTTTAATCTAATTTTGTAAAATTTGAATCATGATTTTGCCAACCTCAAAATTTTGCCGGAAATACTGATTATTACCAACTGAAAAAACTTGAAAAACTAATTTAATTTTTCAAAAATACCAAAAAGCTAAACCTATTTGCAAATATGGATATTCTGATGGAATTGCCTCGAGAAATTTCGTATAAAATATTAACACGATTAACATCTTCAGACATCGAGAGATTGTGGAATGACAACCAAGTCTGGAGGTGTCATATGAATTATGAGTACTTCTGGAAGCAAATATGTATAAAACGTGGCTGCGATAGAAAAAGTGAATATGTAAAATCAGACCGATTCCAACAATTTTTACAAAAATATTCGTTGTATTGGCAGAGTATTTACGTGTACACAAGACAATTAGAGTACAATTGGGAAAATGGCGTTTGTAAAAAATCGTTCTGGAATATGAAGGAGCATTGAAGCGGATTTTATATTTAGATGAAGACTTTTTAATTGTAACAGCCTTGAGGAATGGAATACTGATGATAAATTCTTCTACTGGATCAATCGAAAGAACTATTTCCGTTGAGAGTTTTCAGTCCAAAACAATCGAACAAATTGCAAAGTTTAATGATAAGGTTATTATAGTGTACCGTTCTGATGATTATCTAACAAATCATGTTTATGTATGGAATATTGAAACCTGCGAATGGATAATTAACATGCAGTTGACGAATATACATCATTATCTACGAAAGATAAGGTTTAACAAAAACTTAATTGGTTGCGTGATAAGTGAATCTTCCGAACTCAAATATTTGATTTAATGAAAAAATCTTTGGAGTATACGCAGAATCAATTTTTGTGTATGCTGCAACAACGACACCTTTGCATTGGCTAATCTGGATGGCACGAAAGAAATTTTGGATTTCAATTTTAACTGCCAAGTTAAACTGGAATGCTGTAAAATAAAAAATTGCTAAAATGAAAATGAAGGGTGATTATTTACTCAGTTATTTATCTGTGTTAACGTGGACTTCCGATTTTACTATTTGTGTGTTTAATGTAAGAACCAAACATCATTTTAGGATAGGAAAATATAATGTACAATTAGTTTTCCTAACCGAGGATAAATTATTTACACTGATTAGTGGGTGGGTGAATGTGTGGACCGTCCAAACGTGGGATGCGAACACTGGAAATAATCTAAGAAATACAACGTTACCATTTTCGAATAACATCTACAAAATGCAATCAAACGGTCGTTATATTTTTGGATATTCAAATGATATGTTTCATAAAACAAGGTGTAGAAGTGCAATCAAAATTTGGTGTTTCAAAACGGGACGATTTATTGGTAAAGTGGAGAGCGAACCAATTACGTATGGTATAGTTTCAATTAAGGCCACGAAAACCAAGGTGGCATCTATTCAACGTAAAAAAAAATTTCAAACTATATGTATATTTGATTATGAACCAACGATATAATGTAAAATAATTTTTTTCTTAAAAAGTTTAAATTTTTTTAGGCATATGTTGTATTTCCACCATCGAGGTGGAAAATTAAAGGATCGTGTGTTTGTAAATGTAAAAACTTTTAAAAAATGATTTCCTTTTCAAACCTTATTTAAAAAAAAACATAGCAATATATAAAGCTGCCAATTACAATTCACTGAGCTAGAAAGCTGAAATTTTGGGTGCATCCATAAAATAAACAGTAAAAATTCCAAAAACTTAAAAAAAAGGCCCTATTTTTCTTATAATGAAGATTGATTTCGTTTTGTTTTATTCGTCGTTTTCTTTGCATTTCTTGAAAAAAAAAACAGGATCGTCGTTAGCGGTTAAGGTTTTTTTCACTTTGATAGTGCAAACTATATTTAGCAATGTGTGGGCAAAACGGCTGCCGATAGAATTTTATTGATAATTGCCACCCTGTACATTGTGCCGCTTGGTCTTCTTGCCCCTGGCGTAGGTCCTGATAATAGGAGAATTTTAGAAACGTTTTATTTAACTGTTTAATACCTATTTAGCAGAATCCTGATTACAAATGGTATTACATTTTAAATTTACTTTCGGTTACTACTTTCTAAAATCTGACAACACTGCATTTGGTTTAATGGTTATTACCAACTGAAAAAAAATGAAGAATATAATATATATAACTTTTCAAAAATACCAAAAAAACTGAAAAAATGGATATTCTGATGGAATTGCCTCGAGAAATTTCGTATAAAATATTATCACAATTAACATCTGCAGACATCGTGAGATTGTGGAATGGCAACAAAACCTGGAGGTGTCATATGGATTATGAGTACTTCTGGAAGCAAAGAAGCATAAAACATGGCTATAATATGGAAAGTGAACATGCAAAATCTGAACGATTCCAGCAATTATTACGATCATTTTCGTTGTATTGGCAGAGCGTTTACGTGTACTCAGGGAAACTGGAGTACAATTGGGAAAATAACGTTTGTAAAAAAATCACCGTGAGATATGAAGAAAAATTGAACCGTATTTTATATTTGGACGAAGACGTCTTAATTGTAACAACCGAGGGAGGTAGAGCACTAATGATAAATACATCTACTGGATTGATCGAAAGAACTATATCCGATGAGAGTTTCCGGTTCAGAATAATTGATCAAATTTTAAAGTATGACAATTTGGTTATTATAGTACAGCATTGTTTGGGTTACCGAAGAAATCGTGTTTCTGTATGGAATGTTGCAACTTGCAAATGCCTAATTAACATGGAGTTGGAGAATATACATTATTACCTACGAAAGATAAGGTTCAACAAAAACTTAATGTGTTGTGTGGTAACCGAAGATTTCCAACTCAAAATATTTGATATGAAGAAATCATCTTTGGAGTATACGCGGAGATCAGTTGCCTCCGTGTGCTGCAACAACGACACTTTTGCATTAGCCAATGTAGATGGCACGAAAGAAATTTTGGATTTCAACTTTAACTGCCAAGTTAAACTAGAATGCTGCAAAAATAGAGAGATTGATAAAATGAAAATGAAGGGCGATTACTTACTCAGTTATATGTCGTCGATGGCGGGGCCTTCATATTTTACTATTTGTGTGTTTAATCTAAGAACTAAACATAGTTTTATAATAGGAAATTATAATGTACGATTGGTTGTCCTAGCCGAGGATAAATTATTTGCATTGATTTTTTTGCCAACTGGATGGGCCGTCCAAACGTGGGATGCAAACACTGGAAATAATCTAAGTAGCATGACTAGGTTAGTGTTTAAGAACAAAATCTGCAACAAAATGAAAACAAACGGATTTTACTTTTTGGATATTCAAATAATAGGTTGCCTGATGAAAGCAGTAGTGCAATCAAGATCTGGTGTTACAAAACTGGACGATTAATTGGAAACGTGTCGAACGAATCACTTAAGTACGGTTCTGTTTTGCCTAAGATCACGAAAACCAAGTTCGCATTTATTCAATGTAGAGAATATTTTAAAACTGTACATATATTTGATTACGAGTCAACGATAATATAAAATTTTTAACACAAAATTTCTGTTAATTAATTATTTAGCCAATAAAATGTCGTCTCAACTCGATTTTGGAAATTTCATGTTAACCCTTCCTGGTATGCAACCTGAGGTGCATCGTCAAACAATTTCTACTTGAGAGCTCGATAAAACAAATGAACAACGCCGACGGCATCTATTGGTAACTCATGGAAACCCATGGTTCACTTGTTACCATTGTACATCTTACGTTGGCGGCAATTCATTGTACATTATGCATCTGTTAGTCAAAAAGAGCCGAAAAAGGACGTCCAACGTCATCCCTACCGAAAAATGAAAACAATTCGTGAACATAAACATGGAAAACTATCCAAATTGAGACGAGAAAGTAATAAAAGTTGCCTATCCTACAGTCGCTGCAGAATTTTAGGATAATAATTATTATCATTATTTTTTAATATTTACATAATCTCTAATAAACTAAATTTATGATACATAATTGTCTAAGGTCGAAGTACATAGTGAAGTCAACCATATGCTGACCACATTTTCTCTATAAAAGCTGATTTAAATTTGAAAAATTCCGGTAAGTATTTTGAAAATCCAAGTATGTCTTCGTGGAAATTGGATTACGAGAGCTCCGTTAAGCCCTTCAAAGTGGATCTTAGTCTCCCGGACAGATTACTTCTAGGAGCTGGTTCAGTCAACTTTTCTCCGAGAGTAATCAACGCGTTAACCAGGCCAACCACCGGTCCAATATGCGACGAATTGTTTCAAGTAAGAACAAACTAACAATAAATTGTAAGAGATTATTACTGAATTTTTTTTCCTCTCAGGCAAAAATGGATATAAAGGAAATGCTGAAGTACATTTTCCAGACGAAAAATGAGTGCACGTTGGCTATGCAATTGAGTGGAACCGGAGGAATGGAGGTGATCCTTAATAATGTTGTCGATCCGGGAGAAAAAGTGATAGTTGCAGTTAGCGGAATTTGGGGAGAAAGAACGGTGGTAAAAGCGCAAGTACGAAGTGATTTTCTAGAATTTTCCAAAGTAAGTTATAAAACCGCCTTGTTTCAGATTTGGACGTAATTCAATTAACTTCCAAACCTGGAGAAGTTTTCGAATTGGAGGAATTGGAAAGGAAATTATCAAACACAAGCCTGTGCTATTGTTTATTGTACATGGTGAGTCTTCTGGTGGAACCACACAACCCCTTGACGGATTGGGTGACATTTGCCACAAGTAAGACAAAGTTTGTAATACAAAACTGAAAAGCTAAACTCAACGCTTTAGGTATAACTGCCTTTTGGCCGTCGACGCCGTGGTATCTTTAGGTGGAGTTCCGTTATTTGTCGACCGTTGGAGCATCGATTGCGTTGTTGCTGCAACCCAAAAAGCAATAGGTGCACCAGCAGGAGTAGCCCTGTTAACTTTCAGTCCAAGAGCAATGTAAGAAAGACTTGATTTTATCCTATCTTCATCTAATTTTTTTAGGGATCGCGTCCGTTCGATAAAACATAAACCTCCATTTTATTTCGACGTTCTTCGATCTGCAGACGTTTGGAGGTGTTACGGAACTGCCAAAAAGTACCATTACACTTACAACTCTCACATGATGTCAGCCGTACGCGAAGCTTTAGCTCAACTCGTCGAAGAAGGACTGGAAAATTCTTGGGCAAGACATAAAAAAAATGCGGAAAGATTTTGGAAGGGTTTAGAGAAGTTGGGATTACAAAATTTTGTACCCAAGAAAGAAAATCGTTTATGGACCGTTACGTGCTTCTACATCCCTTCTGGCGTGAAAGGACCTGTGTTGATCGATTACCTCTTGAAAAAGTAAGAATTTGAACGGTCACGTGAAGTTTTTAATTTCTTGTTTCAGACACAACGTGGTTATTTCGATTGGAATTGGCCCCACGTATGGAGTAGCTATTAGGATTGGAATTATGGGTACAATTCAAGACCTGAAATTGTCCATAAAGTTTTGGCGCTTTTGGAAGAAGGATTGGAATATTGCAGGAGTGAAGCGGGCCAAAATGGTTTGGATGTCGAACCGAATATTATGTGAAATTATGCACTCGTCGTCGTCGTTCTAAGCAATTTGGATTTAAAATTTTTAGTTAAATTCTTATGGTTTTGGCATTTATTAACCCTTAAACACTGTCGTACGGTCACCATGACCGCATTTTTGTGTTTTCGACAAAATTAGGCACTTTTAAGTTATTCAAATTTAGCGATGCGGTTACAGTGACCGCACGATGAGGTTTAAGGGTTAACTATTGAAGAGAATAAACAACCATGGTTTTGGTATGAAGGAAATCATTTAATTATTTTTAACGAGAATGGTAGATAGGCATCCCAACTAGCAAGCTTGCATTGTAGTCTATCATCAAGGATCATGGTGAACAGATGTGAATAGTAAATTTTGTATATTATCTTCTATTGTAAAAAAAAATGTAAAAATAAAAGTTATTTTTGTAATAGCAATTTTGGTAGAAAGATGATAGAAATATTTGGAATCTCGTCAATCCGTTCATGGGTGTCCCTAATTCCCTGTGATTATGTCTCCTCACAAATATTTGCTTCCCCATTCCTTAACATAAGCAAGCAGAGTAATAGCAACACAAACCATAATTTTCTTCAGTTTAATAACCTCTACCCTTCCTCTATGCAGTTCTATATGAACACTCATCATCACCCTTTCTCCGTTCTACGTACCAGTTTTTGGCATAAAAAAGTGTGCTGTGAAGAATTAACAAAATATCTTAGGCTACGACACTTTTCTAACGTCAAAGATCAACAATTGCTTTCCAGATATTTCACATTAAGACGGTTGGTGACACGGTCATTGGCCTGGGTGTTAGCGAGATCAACTGCTAAAGTAAGGCGCTCCGGTTCGAATCTGGGTAGAGCTCACTTTGTAATGCCGTCTCCGTGATATCATATTACAGACCTACAGAGATCTCCTTGTTCTAGATTTTTTATTATGCTTATCAAAATCGTGATTTAGCATTTTTCTTAAATATATTAAAAAATATAATTATCTACAGATAAACAGCATTTAAAATTATATTTGTAATAAATTATCTAAGCACATAGTCACTGTGTAGTAAACAAAACCAGATAAAAATAAATTTCTTCTTTTTGTAAGTGCTACGATTGTTCCCCCCAAACAGGAACATAGTCAAGGGTAGTTAGCGTCTAACTTTTTGGATTTGACTTTTTTCCACTAAAATAATAAATCTATATACAGAGTGTCCCGTGACCGTGGAGAACCTTTGAGGTGATGATAAAGAACACTTTTCTAAGACAAATTTTCAAATAAAATTTTGTCCAAGTCCAAACGCTTTTTGTAAGTAGTTTCGTTTAAAAGAAACAGGATTCGCAAGAAAGGTGAAAAATAAAACTTTGAATTTTTTACTTAATTTCTTTTCTTAATTTAATTCATAACTCGAAATCCGTTGATTTTAGAGGATAAGAATTATAAACCAGTTTATAAATAAATAAATGATCTTTAAAAAATTACTAATCCATTAATACCATAAAATCAATGGTTACGGTGCTATCCCCGTTTGAAGGCAGAAATTCAAAAATTTGCAAAAAACAAAATTCTGGTATGTTAACTGTCGCCACAACCTAATTTAATTTCGATGGGCGTGGTTTCAGTTCAAAAGTGCCAATGACAAAATTGCATTCCAAATTAATTTTTAAAACCGATTTTTAACCAAATTTGTAAACCGTCCGTTTCAATGGTGAAAATCCCAATCAAGGTTCATTCTTCTTCTTCTTCAGGTGCCTATCCGTTACCGGATGTTAGCGATCATAAACTTGGCCGAAGCCAAGATGACTTTCTTGGGATTGTAATTCATGGGGTGGTTTCCGTTGCCTTCCCTATAGTCCACAGATCGATATTGAACTTTTGATCACAGCAGTGTATCTAGCGCCAGCAAGGTTCGAACCGCGACTCACCGCCTCGCAGTCGACCCGTACATGCTTCGCGCTATACTGCTGGTCCAAGGTTCATTAACTTTCGCCAAAATTTTCTTGAAGAATGGGGCCGCTTAAGGAATTTCCAGTAACTAAATTATTGCCAGTTCGGCCCTGCCTATACACTCCTCGAATATTGAACCGATCCGAACCAAATTTTGCTCAGTTACTTTTTAGGATCAGGCGGACCTATTCCCATAAAAACGGGGGGTCAGAAAAAAAAAATTCTAAAAGAGGATCACTGTGAAGAATTTCGGGCGCGCACGAATGGGTTAACGAGATTCCAATGCATAAATTTGTATGGTAAAGTTGGAAATACTGAGCTGAAAATGAGTATTGCGTTGGTATTTTTTGTTTAGTATATAAGTAATCTAAGTTCATTCTTAAGCAGACTAGCTATTGAAAGCCATTATAATAATAATAATAATATACGTTTATTTAGTCATAGTAGACTATACAATTTACAATTTATACACAAACTACATTTTAACATAAGAACAAAGAAGAACAAATAGCCATACAATCAATAAACATAACCACTTGTACGGAAATAGAAGTCGCAATAATTCTGGAGCCAACCAATATCACTCATTTAGTCTTGCTAGATAGCTCTTTAGTTCCTTCTTAAACCGTCCGAGATCCTGACTCTTCAGCATCCTAGGCAATTGATTATAAGCCACAGCACCTTTGACAAAAACAGAGTTGTGAGCAAAAGCCGTACTCGATCCTTGCAATCTTAAACTTTCTCTGCCCCTTGTTTCATAGTTGTGACTACTGGCAAATGTCGACACGTTCCGTCTCAAATATACTGGCATTAAACCTAAAACAGTCTTGTGTATGAATACCAAGGCCTGATATTCCGCTAATGCCATTACATCCAACCATTGCAGCTCATTAAGCATCACACTGATCTTGCAGTACCTGTCCCTTTTTAATATTATTCGCATGGCCCTGTTTTGTAAGATCTGCAACCTATCGATGTCAGTTTTGCTCGCCATGTATAGTACTGTTCCGATATATGTAAAGTGAGGCAACACTATAGTATTAAAATCGTCAGCCTTGTTCTTTTCGAAATAAAATCACTGCACCTTCCCAGTACTCCTAATTTACTCGAAATCTTCTTGCACATCCAATTCAAATGACTTTTAAAATTTAGGTGACAATCCACGTTCAACCCCAAATATTTAATTTCATTTACCATTTCTATTTCACTGCCACCAATTGATATACCCTCTTTCAACAATGTTAGCTCTTCTCTAAATTTCTTTTTTCCCAACATCATAGCCTTTGTCTTTGCTACATTAATTTTCAACCTACTACCATTGAGCCATTTATACAATTTTTCCATTTCTTGGTTCATACTTTTGATCGTACTTCTACAATCTTTGCCTGACACATAAACGATGGTATCATCTGCAAACAGGTGAAATTTTGCCCACTTGAATAATCTACTTATATCATTTATGAACAATATAAATAATAGCGGCCCTAGCACACTTCCTTGCGGAATTCCATATATTACTTTTCTCTCGTTTGACCTCCCTGTTCCATATTTCACTTTCTGTCCTCTATTCGTTAAATAACTGACAATCCATTTAATCACATTTCCCCTCACACCATAATATGCCTTCAGCTTTTCCACCAACACTTCCTTGTCTATTGTTTCGAATGCCCTCTTCAGGTCGAGGAAAACTACGATCGTCACCAGTCCTTCATCAACACTTCCTTTCCATTCCTGTACCAGACCTTGTATCGCTGTTTCGCAACTATGCCCCTCTCTGAAACCCGATTGGTACACTGTCAGTAATTTATTACATTCAATGTATTCTCTTATTTGTATACTAACCACTCGTTCCACTATTTTACTAATCGAACTCAACAAACTCACGGGCCTAAATTCTTCGCAATTGATTGTATTGGACACCTTCATTATGGGAACAATAGTCGCTACTTTGAGTATATCTGGAAACCTTCCTTCTTCCATCGAACTATTAACGATATTTAATAAGGGATTACTTATTTCGTTCCACAATAATAGTATTAGACTTGTGTCTATACTATCAGGACTACTTTTCCTCTTCATTCCGTAGACTACCTCATACAACTCCCCCATGCTTAATAATCTAAAATCGCTTATCGATGTGGTTGCTCTAAAATCCCATAGTTCAAAATCAACTTGAGGTATTGAATTTACAACCTCTTCAATGCTACTCAGAAAATAATTGTTAAATTCTTCAGCAATGCTTGTATCATTTTTTACTACTTTGTTCTGAAACAATATTTCACTAGTTTTCTCATTATGATCACTCTTAATCAATTTCTTAATAGCCTTCCACATATTCTTTGCATCGTAATTACATTCATCAATGATTTCCGAATAATAATCCCTTTTGGCTTGTCTGACCAAACCAACAACCTGATTTCTGTTTCTTTTAAAGTCTTCCCAGTCAGCATTTTCCTTACTCAATCTGTATTTCTTGAAACTATTGTCTCGAATTTTTATTGCCTTTAACACATTTTCATCAAACCAGTGATTTTCTTTATTATAAACTACCACTTCTTGTAATGGCATTTGCTCATTAATAACTGCCTGTAATTTTTCATAAAAATTTGTAAATCTTGAATCAAAATCCGCCCTGTAATTGTAACTAATTCCATTTATCTCCTACGAAATTCATCGATCTCTAATCTTCGACCTTTTACTAACAGTTTTATCCTTTTTCTTTCTTCTCACAGCTAATATTCACTTGTATGCCTCTATGGTTACCATATAGTAATAGATTCAATACCTTTGCACTTGAGTCACTCTTCACATTTGTCACTACCAAATCAATAATCGATTCGTTATCTTTGTTCGCAAAACAAGTTGGATCCCTAGTTAGTTGGTATAAGCTTCTATCTAAGATGCTATTCCTCAATCTCTTACTATAAATGTTATCTCCATTCCAGTTAATATTAAAATCCCCCACTATCCAACCCTTAGTGTTCTTGTCCACAAGATATCTATCACAAAACTCCTCGAAAAAATCCAAAAAGCTGCTCGTAGAACCACTAGGTGAACGATAAATGTTACCAACCATATACGATTTCTTTCCTATTCTCACTTTTAACAAAATCATCCAATACTGTTTGTGAATTGCAATCGAATCAATAACCTTAAAACTAATGTCCTTGTTTACGTAACACAACACCCCACCCGTATGCCTACTCTCTGAATCGGCTCGAGCTATACTATAATTTGGTGTGTTTGGCTATACTATAAAGTGATTTTAAATACAAAGAAAGTCTGAATAAAACAACACCGATAAACATACCGAACCATAGGAAGAAAAGTTATGGAACTAAATCTTAATATATAAAATTGGTAAAATTGTATTATTTATACTCGTATTGCAATATTTGGGCACTGGAGGGTGTTTTCAGACCCCCCCCGGTTTAAGCGGTTTCATTTATCAGATGTGAATTAAAGATTTAAGCATATTCGCTTGACTGTTGCTATGGTAACGTGAAATTTTTAAACATTATTGCGAAACGATGCAGTTTATTTAAATTTATTAAAAACGAAATAGAAATGAATTTATTAATTTCTTATAAATGTAAACATCATAGATCCGGGTGCCGGGGGGGCATGAAATTCCTCTCAAGATGAGTCATTATTCTCAAGAAAACTAAAGTGGTTTCATAAAGCTTCTAAGATAATTCCTAAACACACCCCAGACCCCCCGGTCTGAGCAATTTATCTTTATCATAAGTGATACTCTTACCCGTTACTATGGTAACGTGACATTTAAAACGGTCAAGCAAATGATATGCTGTATTCCGTACCCCCTGACTATGCAGTTTATAATTAATTGTCAGATTATAAATTAAACACATTTGCTTGTCCACATTTTAAGAAACCTGAGCTATGCTTAAACTTTTAATAAAAATTGGTCTGGGGGTTGTGGAACACCCTCCAGTGCCCTTATAACGGGAAATTTTCAGTTTACTTCTGATAAAAAATAAACTATTTTATCCGGGGGGTCTGGAGGGTGTGGAATATCCTCCAGTGTCCCTGTAACGAAAGATTTTTAGTTTACTTCTAATAAAAATTAAACTATTCAATTCGGGGTTTGGGGGTATGGAACATCCTTCAGTGCCTCAGTAACGGGAGATCTTCAGTTTAGTTCTGATAAAAAATAAACTACCCAATCCGGGGAGTCTGGGGAGGTGTAGAAAACCCTCCAGTGCCTGTGTAACGGAAGGTCTTTAGTTTGCTTTTGATAGAAAATAAACTACTCAATCCGGGGGGTCTGGGGGGTGTTGAACACCCTCCAGTGCCCTGTAACGGCAGATCTTTAATTTACTTTTGATAAAAAATAAACAATCCGGGGGGTTTGAGGGGTGTAGAACACCCTCCAGTGCCTGTGTAACGGAAGATCTTCAGTTTGCTTTTATAAAAAATAAACTACCCAATCAGGGGGTCGGGGAACTCTCCAGTTTCCAAATATTACAAGTTATCAAAAAATTTAATTAAGGTAAAAGCACGCAGTTGGTTTTATTGGCAAGATATTTTAATAAATTTAGTTTCACAACAGCAATTTAATAAACTTTATTAGCTTGAAGATCATTCTTCATAACATATTCGAAAAATGCTTCAGACGTAGACAGCTCGATAAACTTTCTGATTTATTCGTGTACGTACCAGACCGAAAGACAATAAGTGGTGTGTATCCAAAAGCACCTCAATAAACAGAATTCTTAATTTAACTCTAACGTCAATTTTACTCCAAGTTAGCTAAGTTAAATGAAAGAAAAATTACCAATTACCAAGGTATCTATTGTACATATTATAGAAAGATTAAAATAAAAAAATTAATGTAATATTTAAAACTCAAATTTGTTTAATAATGTCCAAAAAAAAAGGGCAAATTGTTGGGTGCAAAACGTATAAAGCTTGCACGATTCAACCAATCGCAATGTGTTTGAAAATATGGATTCAATTTCCTTCGTTACGCACCTGATGGATAGAATTTCACATAAATTTAAACACCGCGCGAAGCCAACCAATCAGAATGTGTTTGAAACTCAGGTTTGTTTCCCAACGCACAAAAGAAAAAAACGCTAGGTTCAAAAGCCTAAAACAAAAGCAACGCATTTTATTTTTAGTGAGACCCCGGGCGAAGCCGGGTATTCAGCTAGTATAAATAATATTTCAAATAAAATTAATAGTTTGGGATTGTATTTTTAGCTTTTAATCTAATTTTGTAAAATTTGAATCATGAGTTTGCCAACCTCAAAATTTTGCCGGAAATACTGATTATTACCAACTGAAAAAACTTGAAAAACTAATTTAATTTTTCAAAAATACCAAAAAGGTAAACCTATTCGCAAATATGGATATTCTGATGGAACTGCCTCGAGAAATTTCGTATAAAATATTAACACAATTAACATCTGCAGACATCGAGAGATTGTGGAATGACAACCAAGTCTGGAGGTGTCATATGAATTATGAGTACTTCTGGAAGCAAAGATGTATAAAATGTGGCTACAATAGAAAACGTGAATATGTAAAATCTGAACGATTCCAACAATTTTACAAAAATATTCCTTGTATTGGCAGAGTATTTATGTGTACACAAGACAATTGGAGTACAATTGGGAAAATGGCGTTTGTAAAAAAATCGTTCTGGAATATGAAGGAGCATTGAAGCGGATTTTATATTTCGATGAAGACTTTTTAATTGTAACAGCCTTGAGGAATGGAATACTAATGATAAATTCTTCTACTGGATTGATCGAAAGAACTATTTCCGTTGAAAGTTTTCAGTCCAAAACAATCGAACAAATTGCAAAGTTTAATGATAAGGTTATTATAGTGTACCGTTCTGATGATTATCTAACAAATCATGTTTATGTATGGAATATTGCAACCTGCGAATCCCTAATTAACATGGAGTTGACGAATATAAATCATTATCTACGAAAGATAAGGTTTAACAAAAACTTAATTGGTTGCGTGATAAGTGAATCTTCCGAACTCCAAATATTTGATTTAATGAAAAAATCTTTGGAGTATACGCGGGAATCAATTTTTTGTGTATGCTGCAACGACGACACCTTCGCATTGGCTAATCTGGATGGCACGAAAGAAATTTTGGATTTCAATTTTAACTGCCAAGCTAAACTGGAATGCTGTAGAAATAAAAAAATTGCTAAAATGAAAATGAAGGGTGATTATTTACTCAGTTATTTATCGGTGTTAACGTGGACTTCCGATTTTACTATTTGTGTGTTTAATGTAAGAACCAAACATCACTTTAGGATAGGAAAATACAATGTACAATTAGTTTTTCTAACCGAGGACAAATTATTTACACTGATTAGTGGGTTGGTAAATGTGTGGACCGTGCAAACGTGGGATGCAAACACTGGAAATAATCTAAGAAATACAACGTTACCATTTTCGAATGACATCTACAAAATGCAATCAAACGGTCGTTATATTTTTGGATATTCAAATGATATGTTTCATAAAACAAGGTGTAGAAGTGCAATCAAAATTTGGTGTTTCAAAACGGCACGATTTATTGGTAAAGTGGAGAGCGAACCAATTACTTATGGTATAGTTGCAATTAAGACCACGAAAACCAAGGTGGCATCTATTCAACGTAAAAAAAAATTTCAAACTATATGTATATTTGATTATGAACCAACGATATAATGTAAAATAATTTTTTTCTTAAAAAGTTTAAATTTTTTTAGGCATATGTTGTATTTCCACCATCGAGGTGAAAAATTAAAGAATCGTGTGTTTGTAAATGTAAAAACTTTTAAAAAATGATTTGCTTTTCAAACCTTATTTAAAAAAAAACATAGCAATATATAAAGCTGCCAATCACAATTCACTGAGCTAGAAAGCTGAAATTTTGGGTGGATCCATAAAATAAACAGGGAAAATTCCAAGAACTTAAAAAAAGGGCGCCGTTTTTCTTATATGAAGGGTTCCGTTTTTGACCAGCCAATTATCGATTTTTTGATTTCGTTTTGTTCTATTCGTCGTTTTTTTTGCATTTCTTGAAAAAAAAACAGAATCGTCGTTGACTGTTAAGGTTTTTTTCACTTTGAAAGTGCAAACTATATTTAGCAATGTGTGGGCAAATCGGCTGGCGATAGAATTTCATTGATGATTTTGCCACCCTGTAAATTGTGCCGTTTGCTCTTCTTGCCCCTGGCGTAGGTCCTGATAATGGGAGTATTTTAGAAACGTTTTATTTAACTGTTTAATACCTATTTAGCAGAATCCTGATTACAAATGGAATTACATTTTAAATTTACTTTCGGTTACTACTTTCTAAAATCTGACAACACTGCATTTGGTTTAATGGTTATTACCAACTGAAAAAACTTGAAGAACATTAATTAAGCTTTTCAAAAATACAAAAAAACTAAAAAAATGGATATTCTGATGGAATTGCCTCAAGAAATTTCGTATAAAATATTATCGCAATTAACATCTGCAGACATCGTAAGATTGTGGAATGGCAACAAAACCTGGAGGTGTCATATGAATTATGAGTACTTCTGGAAGCAAAGATGCATAAAACATGGCTATAATATGGAAAGTGAACATGAAAAATCTGAACGATTCCAGCAATTATTACGATCATTTTCGTTGTATTGGCAGAGCGTTTACGTGTACACAAGGAAACTTGAGTACAATTGGGAAAATGACGTTTGCAAAAAAATGACTGTGCGATATGAAGGAGAATTGGACCGTATTTTATATTTGGACGAAGACGTTTTAATTGTAACAACCGGGGAACGTGGAGCACTAATGATAAATACATCTACTGGATTGATCGAAAGAACTATATCCGATGAGAGTTTCCGGTTCAGAATAATTGATCAAATTTTAAAGTATGACAATTTGGTTATTATAGTACAGCATTGTTTGGGTTACCGAAGAAATCATGTTTCTGTGTGGAATGTTGCAACTTGCAAATGCCTAATTAACATGGAGTTGAAGAATATACATTATTACCTACGAAAGATAAGGTTCAACAAAAACTTAATTTGTTGTGTGGTAACCGAAGATTTCGAACTCAAAATATTTGATATAAAGAAATCATCTTTGGAGTATACGCGGAGATTAGTTGCCTGCGTGTGCTGCAACAACGACACTTTTGCATTAGCCAATGTAGATGGCACGAAAGAAATTTTGGATTTCAATTTTAACTGCCAAGTTAAACTAGAATGCTGCAAAAATAGAGAGATTGATAAAATGAAAATTAAGGGCGATTACTTACTCAGTTATATGTCGTTGATGGCGGGGCCTTCATATTTTACTATTTGTGTGTTTAATCTAAGAACTAAACATAGTTTTATAATGGGAAATTATAATGTACGATTGGTTGTCCTAGCCGAGAATAAATTATTTGCTTTGATTTTCTTGACAAGTGGATGGGCGGTCCAAACGTGGGATGCGAACACTGGAAATAATCTAAGTAGCATAACTACGTTAGTGTTTACGAACAAAATCTGCAACAAAATGAAAACAAACGGATTTTACGTTTTTGGATATTCAAATAATAGGTTACCTGATGAAAGCAGTAGTGCAATCAAGATCTGGTGTTACAAAACTGGACGATTAATTGGAAACGTGTCGAACGAATCAACTAAGTACGGTTTTGTTTTGCCTAAGATCACGAAAACCAAGTTCGCATTTATTCAATGTATACGATATTTTAAAACTTTACATATATTTGATTATGAATCAATGATAATATAAAATTTTTAACGCAAAATTTAGCCAATAAAATGTCGTCTCAACTCGATTTTGGAAATTTCATGTTAACCCTTCCTGGTATGCAACCTGAGGTGCATCGTCAAACAATTTCTACTTGAGAGCTCGATAAAGCAAATGAACAACGCCGACGATCTATTGGTAACCCATGGAAACCCATGGTTCATTTGTTACCATTGTACATCTTACGTTGGCGGCAATTCATTGTACATTATGCATCTGTTGGTCGAAAAGGGCCGAAAAAGAACGTCCAACGTCATCCCTAACGAAAAAATGAAAACAATTCGTGAACATGAATATGGAAAGCTATCCAAATTGAGGCGAGAAAGTAATAAAAGTTGCCTATCCTACAGTCGCTACAGAATTTTAGGATAATAATATTGCAATACAGCATAATTATTATCATTTTTTTTTAAATATTTACATAATCTCTAATAAACTAAATTAATGATACATAATTGTCTAAGGTCGAAGTACATAGTGAAGTCAACCATATGCTGACCACATTTTCTCTATAAAAGCTGATTTAAATTTGAAAAATTCCGCTAAGTATTTTGAAAATCCAAGTATGTCTTCGTGGAAATTGGATTACGAGAGCTCCGTTAAGCCCTTCAAAGTGGATCTTAGTCTCCCGGACAGATTACTTCTAGGAGCTGGTCCAGTCAACTTTTCTCCGAGAGTAATCAACGCGTTAACCAGGCCAACCACCGGTCCAATATGCGACGAATTGTTTCAAGTAAGAACAAACTAACAATAAATTGTAAGAGATTATTACTGAATTTTTTTTCCTCTCAGGCAAAAATGGATATAAAGGAAATGCTGAAGTACATTTTCCAGACGAAAAATGAGTGCACGTTGGCTATGCAATTGAGTGGAACCGGAGGAATGGAGGTGATCCTTAATAATGTTGTCGATCCAGGGGAAAAAGTGATAGTTGCAGTTAGCGGAATTTGGGGAGAAAGAACGGTGGTAAAAGCGCAATTACGAAGTGATTTTCTAGAATTCTCCAAAAAAAGTAAGTTATAAAACCATCTTGTTTCAGATTTGGACGTAATTCAATTAACTTCCAAACCTGGAGAAGTTTTCGAATTGGAGGAATTGGAAAGGGAAATCATCAAACACAAGCCGGTGCTATTGTTTATTGTACATGGTGAGTCTTCTGGTGGAATCACACAACCCCTTGACGGATTAGGTGACATTTGTCACAAGTAAGACAAAGTTTATACTACAAAACTGAAAAACTAAACTCAACGCTTTAGGTATAACTGCCTTTTGGCCGTCGACGCCGTGGTATCTTTAGGTGGAGTTCCGTTATTTGTCGACCGTTGGAGTATCGATTGTGTTGTTGCTGCAACCCAAAAAGCAATAGGTGCACCAGCAGGAGTAGCCCTGTTAACTTTCAGTCCAAGAGCAATGTAAGAGAAAGACTTGATTTTTATCCTCTCTTCATCTAATTTTTTTAGGGATCGCGTCCGTTCGATAAAACATAAACCTCCATTTTATTTCGACGTTCTTCGATCTGCAGACGTTTGGAGGTGTTACGGAACTGCCAAAAAATACCATTACACTTACAATTCTCACATGATGTCAGCCGTACGCGAAGCTTTAGCTCAACTCGTCGAAGAAGGACTGGAAAATTCTTGGGCAAGACATAAAAAAAATGCGGAAAGATTTTGGAAGGGTTTAGAGAAGTTGGGACTACAAAATTTTGTACCGAAGAAAGAAAATCGTTTATGGACCGTTACGTGCTTCTACATCCCTCCTGGCGTGAAAGGACCTGTGTTGATCGATTACCTCTTGAAAAAGTAAGAAATTGAACGGTCACGTGAAGTTTTTAATTTCTTCTTTCAGACACAACGTGGTTATTTCGATTGGAATTGGCCCCACGTATGGAGTAGCTATTAGGATTGGAATTATGGGTTACAATTCAAGACCTGAAATTGTTGATACAGCTTTGTCGCTTTTGGAAGACGGATTGGAATATTCCAAGAGTGCAGTGGGCCAAACGGGGTCAGATATCGGGCCGGACGTTATGTGAAATTGTTTCTCTTTTAACAAATAAAAATAATAAGTTAATAGTTTGACGTAGAGAAACTTAATAAAATATAAAAAACATCACCCTTCCTAATTCCTCATGAGAACCTTGTTTGATGAGAAAAATTATCAAAAGTATATCATAACCGAGATTAGGGGGTAAACTCCCCACAGCTCTCTTCTCTTCAAAACTTATTAGTTGATGAATCAGCATCATCATTCAAAACAGAAAATAAGTTCCCAAAAGCTATAATCCCCAAAAATATTACAAAGTCCACCAACAAATGATATTCCTTCATTGGACCTCAATTTTCTCAAAACTCTATACCGCTCCCAAAAGACCACCAGAAAAATTTCCAGGGGACCGGGGGACAAAATATTAGAATATTATTACTAGTACTAATTTGACCAGATTTAATCACCGCTGAATTCTGTGATAGAAATTACCTGTTGGTCATTGTTGGAGACCATTGATCTCAATATGTTAGCAAGTTAGTAAATTAAAATTTTAAAAAGTTACACAAGAAGTGTTTGTCTGGAAGTTTAATTAAATTTTTGTAACTCGATAATTAAAACTTTGTAAAAGTTTCCAAAACAATTTAAGTTGTAAAAATGCACGAAGCAGTCAATTAATTGCTATTCAACACCCAGGCTTACGTAAGTCCTTATCATAACAATAGAGATAAGATTAAATTTGTATCTATTACAATGTCAACACAATCAAAATAATCGAAGCCAATAATTAAGTTGGTTTAAATTTAAATTTTCCTGTCAAAAATTTTCCTTTTAAACGTTTGGCCAACTTAACAAAGATTCCTCTTCATAAAAAACGATTTGCATTATCTGAGTGGCTGATGCAGTGCTCTATTGGACCTGATTTTCATGCATTACTTCCTTATCTTTATAACCTTTGAGCTAACGTCACAATCAGAAACGAGCAATGTTATTTTAGTAAACTTCCATGTTGAATGTGAAAACATCCGTGTCGCTGCTTGTTAAGTTTTACTAATCCCGAGATGGACGTGCAACCTCCAAATGTGTTAAATTTACCATTAGTGGTGCCCGAGAAGAAATTAATGGGACCGGGACCATCAAATTGCCCTCCTTCCGTTTTGGAAACTCTCAGTTTGCCCGTTCTCGGACACTTACATCCCGAAACAACAAAGGTAATAAAATATCTTCCCAAAAACTCCTTTTGATTTTTATTCTGACCCAGTTTTATCTTACAGATAATGGATGACGTCAAAGAAGGAATTCAGTACATTTTTCAAACTAAAAACAAGCTCACTTTAGCCATAAGCGCTTCCGGACATGGTGGAATGGAAGCCGTGCTCAGCAATCTCTTGGAACCGGGCGATAAGGTGCTCATTCCAGTCAACGGAATATGGGGCGAAAGAGCTTCCCTTATGGCGTCCAGATATGGAGCGCAAGTGTGCCAAATTAAGGAAAATATAGGAAAAAATTTTAGTTTGTCACAAATGGAAGACGCTATTAAAGAGCATCGCCCTGCTTTGTTGTTCGTGGTTCAAGGAGAAAGTTCTACTGGTGTTTATCAACCCTTGGAAGGCTTGGGTCGCATCTGTCACAAATATGACTGCCTGCTGGCAGTGGATACTGTAGCTTCTTTAGGAGGAGTTCCCTTTTATGCGGACAGATGGGAGGTCGATGCGGTATACACCGGATCCCAAAAGGTTTTGGGGAGTCCACCGGGAATTACGCCAATGTCGTTCAGTCCTAAAGCACAGTAAGGCCCAAAATAATATAGTAATTTGGAATTAACTGATTTCCTTTGCAGAAATCGAATTTTTTCAAGAAAAACTCCAGTGGTCGTGTATTATTGGGATATGACCATTTTGGGTGATTACTGGGCCTGTTTTGGAAGACCGCGAGTGTAAGATTTCAAAAGCTTAAAAGAAATATTTTGATGTTTATTCTTAGGTACCACCATACAATTTCGTCCACTCTTTTGTGTGGTTTAAGAGAGGGTTTGGCTTTGGTTGCCAGAGAAGGACTCGAAAATTGCATAAGCAGGCACAAGCAATGCGCGCATCGCCTGCATCAAGGTTTAAAAGCAATGGGATTGGAGCTTTTAGTGGAAACCGAATCAGCTAGGCTACCAACTGTAACGACAATCAAAGTTCCCAGCGATGTCGATTGGCCAACTATAACAAAATATGCGATGGAACAGTAATTTTCCTTTAAATTTGTTAACTAGAATTAATTTTGTTGTTTCAGTTATTTCGTTGAAATAAGCGGTGGATTGGGACCCAGCAGCAATAAAGTTTTCCGTATCGGGTTGATGGGTTACAACGCAAAGAAAGAAAATGTCGATTTGGTGTTGAAAATATTTGAAGAAGCTTTAGATTATTCCAGAAAACATAGAGTTAATAAAATGTAATAGTTTAATTCATGAAAATATATTTTAGAAAACAAGAATTTTCATCTCGCCAACGGTTTCAGCTGTAATGTCCGAGTGAACCAATCACATTGCATATTAGGCGATGTTTGGATGTACATGCGGTTATTATATTTAGTTTTTCTAAATACTGCTTCACAGTAGAAGAAAAAGATGTAGGTATTAACGTAGCTTTTCACTGAAACAAAACAATTAATTATTACTAATATGTAGCATTTTCAAGTTAAAAAAATCTATGCCCCCACCGACAGCTACCACTTTATAATACATTGGCAGCGAAACGGGGTGGCAATTTAATCGAAACGTAATTTATACTTTTACCTCTGCATTTTCTAATTTCTTCAACGACACATTTACACATCACTGGCGAAGTAGGAGCATGCTGAAAGTTTAAACTGCTTCCCATTTTTAATGAAATCGCGCTTCATGATCAAATAAAAATTTAATAATTAATTGGATTAAACGCTTTTCAATTAAAATTTTAAAAAGTTAATAAAGAAGTGTTTATCTGGAAGTCTAATTAATTTTTTAAAACTTAAAAGTGAACGGCTCGTCGTCGGTCACTAATTAACTTTTTAAAAGTTCAAAGTTTCAAAAACAGTTTCCGCATCTGAATCATTAAATTTGTCGAAATGAGGAATGTTGGAGACTTTTCCTTTTCAAAAACTCCGGTCCGGATTCAGGGTTGTTTATATTCAAACATTTAGAATATATTTAACTAAGTCAATAAGGACAAAACAATCCTCAGATTATTTTTGAGAAATGTGATTTAAATTTGACACGCCTTCTTGCTCCTATCATTTTACAACGCATTTTTCTTTTTTTTAATTTCTTTTGGTCAGTATCATAATAATTATTGTTATGCACAATAACTTGTTAAATTAGCTGTCACTTTGATAAGAATTTTGTTTAAGTACTAACCACGCCCCCTTACTCTTACCATTTACACCACGCCTTTGACACGCCCCATTAACACTGTTTTAAAAGTACCTATAAATAAAGCCCCTGCTTAAAATGGAATTTACTAAAACAATAAAAGTTTCCACGATCCAAAACAGCATAATTTATTGACTACCGGGTCGAAGTACTTTCATTACAAATGATAAGACACACCCCCAGAATCGGTTATTGTCAACGTGTTTATCGATGGGTGGAGCTTGTGCGTAAAAATACAGCTAATACAACAATTACATTTTTATCGTTTTATACCCTTCTTTAACAGCTGTCAGTTTAGTAAGAACCCGTATTGTTTGACTACTGACCACGCCTTCGTGACACGCCCCCTTACTCCTACAATTTAAACCACACCTTTTGACACTTAATTCACGCTTTCAGAGGTACACCTGCTCGAAGTGGAATTTATTAAAACAATAGAAGTTCCCACGATTCAATTCACTACAAAGCTAGACCTGCATGTAATAAATTACTGTTCGCACACCGTTGACAATGCTATCACATCGCCTTAATATCACGCTTTCTTGATACTTCCCCTCCCTATAACTTAACCCTTAGCTGGCACACTTTATCAGAATGACATAGCTGGCACACCGGGACTTTTGAGACCCCACCGCCTAAAATATTCCTTACGAAAACGCTACTGATTATTTTAACTTAAAAAATTATAAATAATCGGGTGAGTCAAGAATCCGAACTCAAAGTACACTTTTCCTATAAAATGCTTGAACAAACGAAAGAACGCAAAATACAAGCTCTTTAAGGTGAGGATCAATCTTGTCGGAGTTGTAATAAGGCCACAATTTAATTTTGAAAATTGCAATTTTCCCATAAGAAATACATGTAAGTGTATTTTTCTGTATTAAAATCCCAAATATGGAAGACATTCTGTCGGCGGTACTTGCAATTTCATATACGTGAATAGCCCATAGGGCGGGGCCAACTAGAGCAGAGTCAGTCGCTCTCTGAGACCCGTCGCGTCAACTTTCAAACTTTTCGAGTTGGAGCCGCTTAAGGGATGTTTTTAATGAGTTTAGACAGTGCAACCACCTCAGAAACGAATTCACACAAAAAGTGATTTTTTTTAGAAAATTTGTTGTCCGATCACAAATTTAATTTTTTTATTAGCTAATTACATCATTATCTTTCATAATTCGTTGTAAAAAACGAGATTCTGGTATATTTACAGTCGCCACAACCTCTTTCAATTTTGGGGGCGGGGTTTGCACTTCAAAGAGCCAATGATAAAATTGCATTCAAATTAACTTTAAAGCCGTTTTTTTCAAAATTGTGTGAACCGACCGCAAATTTTATTTTTTTTATACGCTAATTAGACCCTCATCTTTCATAATTCACTTCAAAAATCATGAAATTCCGAATTCGGGTTTATTGACCGTCCCCAAATAATCTTTGAAAGTTGATTTAATACATTTCACAGCTAACTTTAGTAGATTTAATTGTTTAATATAAAAACAAAATTCAGAAACGTAAAAAAAATTACGGGTTTCTAATTTTAATATTAATAATAAACGCCACAAGTTCCTATTATTTTCACGATATAAAGCGGTTCAAATTGAAGCAATATTAGCTGGGGTGGTCTCATACCTCAGTATGCCAGCTAAGGGATAATCTACTCGTATGTGATTTACTAACCACGCCCCGTTGGTACGCCTTTTAACTTCCACTATTTGAACCACGCCTTCTTGACACGCCCTCTCTCTATTACTTAATATGTAATTAAACCTGAGTGAGGCGCCATACTGCAGAGCTAATATGGTAGGCTGTATTCGTACCCTAAGAGCTTCGCCCATCGAAAAATTTTACTTATACTTTACGAAAAAAAATTTATTGTGTTACTAATGATGATGTAATTAACACGCATATGTATTAGAAATTATTATTCGCAAAATATTGAATTATATTAGAATATAAACGCTGAAGGTAGAGGATTCTATGGTTATTAAAACATCAAACCGTACTCAAAAAGGTGGATGTTTAACGCCTGGGATCTGACAGAGCAAACATTTAATGTTTTGCCTTTCGATAGCGAGGCACTGGAGGGTGTTCCACACCCCCCAGACCCCCCGGTCTAAGCAGTTTATTTTTTGTCAGAAGTGAATTGAAGATTTCACCCTATACGCTTGGCCGTTGCTATGGTGACGGTACATTTTTAATAATATAAAATCTATCATAAATTTGAAAACTTCGTAATTACTTTTTAGAACTAAAAAGTTTCTCTAGTAAAAGTTAATTAATAAAATAAAATAAAAAGTTAAGTTAATACTAAAAGCTACAAGTTCGCAAACATACTTACGTATCTGTATATATTAGAATTTGACAGTGGTTTCCCCTAAACCCCGATCACTCAATCTAGGTGCTATAGTCGGCAATCATGCCGCCAACTGCGAATCATAATTAGAGAAATCAGACACTTTACGCAAACCGGGGGGTGTGGAACACCCTCCAGTGCGTCATTTTCGAAAGGCGAATTATTCAATGTTTACCAATTAAAAAAAACTTTATGATAGCGTTTTAGTGTTCTAGGGAACGATGACATTATACAGGGGTAATTCATACTCCCCGATCAAGAGTCACTATTTTATATATTGCTTTAAAAATTTTCTCTATTCTCTATGAAGCTTAATAACTTATGGCTTTTAGTATTAAGTGATTAAAAAAAACTTTTTAAAACTTAACATAAAATGTGGGAATAATGACGGGATCGGGGGACTATGAATTACCCCCCAGTGCCATCGTTTCCAAGAAAACTAAAACACAATCATAAAACTTAGTCAAAATCTTAAACATTTAATATTTTGTCTTTCGAGAATGAGGCACTGGAGGGTGTTCCACACCCCCCAGTCTGAGCAGTTTATTTTTTATTAAGACTGAAATGAAAATTTCAGTATAATTGTTTTTTTTATAAGAAAAAATCTTTGGAAGTTATCCTAATAACATCAAATTAAGAAACTAATTCCAATGGCCTAAATTAGAAAGCACAGGTGTACTGACCGGGGGGTCTGGGGGGTGCTCCACACCCCCCAGGTACACGAAAATTATAATAGATATACGTATTTGCAAACTTATGGCCTCCAGTACTAAGTAATCAATAAAAAATGTTTAAAACAACATAAAATGTATGGTCTGGGGGAGGGGCTAGAATTAAGTACCGTCAGTACATGATTCAATTTCGATAGCGAGGCACCCTAGACCCTCCGGTCTATACAGTTTATGTTTTGTCTGAAGGAATTGAAGATTTCGCCTAACCGTTTGGACCATTGCTATGGTAACGTGACATTTTTAATTAGTATATAAAATCTTTGACAAGTTTGAAAACTTTATTTATTATATAGACGATGAACTACCTACGGCTGAATGCGGTTAGATCAATTTTCATTTTACCCTCTTCCTCTCAATCCTTTCAAATTCAGCAAATCAAAGCCGGTTGTCCCACTCACCCAATGGGACTCTGCCTCGATGCTCCGGCTAGCTAACATGTTATTAGTTCACATTTTTCTTTCAAGTGCCATGCCCCTCCCCCCCTCTATATCACTGACCTTTTCTGTTATGTATATGGTCTGAGGTAGTGGGCCTTCAGCTTCAAAAATAAGAGTCATTTCGGATCAGATTGGTATTTGTCAAAAGTCACATTTTGTTTTTGGCGAAGTTTTTAGCAACAAATGGTAGCCCCACTTAACAGAACGCAATACGCGCTCTTAGTATGACATCATAGTGTATCTGTAGTGTGATTGGATACATTATGACGTTACGGCTAATGTCGTATAATTATTCTGTTATAATAAACTAGAAGGCTAGGGTTATGCGGCCTTAAGACCGTGCTTGAGATTGTTAGATAAAATTAGATTTTTATAATGTAATTATTATTAATTTTATTTTAATTATTACTACTTGAAGTTTAATGATTTTATTAGATTAATGAATTATTTAACAACTAAGAGATTTATATGCCACTGCAATTTGTAATATATTAGTTCTGAGGAAGCCATCGAAACGTCGATAACGGTAAAGCAATAGTTTTAATTAGTATTCAGTCCAAAATCCTGTTGTCCCGTAGTTTAATTAAAGATAATGGAAGTGATCCAAAAGTTATCAATATATTAATTATGCTTTTCCAAGTCCCAAAACCCTTAAAATGTTTATGAAAATTTGTCCTGTATAATAATAATTTTATTGCAACCCGAAATGACAGAAAAATGTGTCGCCAAGAGAATTACCCTAACCCTATAACCCCAACGCCCCAAAGTCAACAAGTAAACCTTCTAATAACAAATTTTCATTTTGCGTTATGAAATAACAGAGTACCTACCTACCTACCTAATCCTAATTAGGCAAATATGAAAGCTTTTGATGCTTGAATTTTGCGTTGTTGGAGCAAAATGAAACCATAATTTTCACTTATTAATGAAGCATATATTTCTAGCTAGCAGGTACACTTATAATTCAAAACAGCTAAACTGTTAAGACGCTACCACTCGACATCTAATTTCAGTCCTTATAACACCCTACATAATAATAATCATTGCGGCGCTCAACTTAAGGCTTAAAATCGCAACTTTAAAAAAATGCAAATGTAGCGAGTGCTGTGTTTATTAATTCTTGTTAAATTTAAAACTTAAATAATAAAAAGTTATTTAGTTATTAATAACAACACGTTTATGGCTCTTTATACAACTACTTCGTAGATACAAGTAAAACTTACAAACTATTTTTTTCAGTGTACAAAGCGTATTATAATAATAATAATAATAATAGATGCAATTTTAATCTAAAAATCATGTACAAATATCTTACTAACTTTTTCTACCTTCTAATTTTGTATCATACATGGTCGAAATAACGAGAACTTGGTGCTTTTTGCACTCTTCTCGTTATTCTCAAATTTGAAACACATTCACACAAAATATACAAACTAATGAATTATTTTAAGGAAATACTGTAAAATTGCATGGAGAGATTCCAATTACGTATAAACCAGTTAAATTTTAACTAAAGCCCCCTTATTGCGTTTACTGATATGTAGCACCCTTTCTCTTGATATGCGTTTGCCAACTTTTGCAAAATAAATAATTTTTGATATGTTAAAGAGTTTACCGCCGGAAGGCGCCAGGTAAAAATCACCCGAGCTTGCCCTCACATTTTGGCACCGATATGACTCCATCCCACTTCCAAAAGACTAGGAAAATTTGACAAAAACCATACAATTTAATAAAAAAAAAACAACGGTAGTCCAGTCATCGCGTTGCAAAATGCTGCAGCTTTTTACTTCAACTCTTGATTTAACATCGGAAGCAACCAGTTTCAGTTAGAAACGAGAAAAATTAGATGAGAAAATTTATCAAGAATCTCAATGTCATGGATAGGCTACTTCGTATTGTACATAATTATCACAAAATTAAACTAGATAAAATTATGCTTCAAATTTTATTGTTTTAGGTGTAAAAATTTTATCTCCTTTAATTTGCACAACATAAGATGCACAGAAAATGGTCGACCCACAACTTTAAAATTTTTGGAAACCTCTCTTCGTTTAGACAAGTTGGTAGATCTCTTCCGTCGCCAAACCAAAAGTTTGAAGCAAAAAACTAGACTGGACTACTAAACAAAAATGAACAGAAATTTCTATCAAGTAAAAATGTACAAATAAGAAACTTGGGTCGATTTAGATAACCATCATCAGCCTTCACCTCAAAGAGTATTGAGTTTTGTCTCATAGAAACTCTGCCTATGGAATAATATACAATAATATATACACAAATGCAGTCAATACAGTTTTCAATATTTTAACCTAATAAAATCTATGCACACTCGGTGAAAAAATAAATTAGATACAAAAAAAATTCATGTTGCTTTTCATGAGTTTTTCCTAATAATACATAAAATCTTACGATATTCTACAAAATAACGAATAAATATGACAGCGCTCCACTATCCAACTGCCTCAGTCTTCTTTGGTAAAAGGGTAACTCCATCTCGCTTAACTACTTCTTCTAACCCAATGCACAAATCAGTTCCTCTCTTTTCAACAAAAAATAATAAATTAATAATTTTTCACAATTTCTCTTCAACTGTGGCGCGCCCTATGATGCCGCCGAAAACTTTTACACTCCTGCTGTGAACAACAACCTTCGGCAGTTGTATCACTTGTCATATCATTGTGCTTTGTGACATCGTTGTGTTTTGGTTTAAACAACTTGTGACACATAGCTCTGGTACACTTCCGACGCTCGCACGAATGGTTACCATTCTAAAACAAAAAATATCATAAAGATGTGTATTTAAGAGGGTGGAGCTGGAGGCTTACCTTGCACTTGCAGGTGACGCACTTGATTTTTCCCAAGGATTCGATCCAAGGATGAAACTTTTGTCCATTTTCGTATGGTCTACCAGGATTACCGGGATTTTTGCACCCGCCTTCTGCCAAAATCTTTTGCGTCGACTTTAGGGGCACAAATTTGTGCGGCTTTAGCGGCCTGATATGTGTACTACCAGGATCGCCCATAAACGTTCCGTTTTCCGAATCCTGTAACGTTTTCGAATTTGAGCAGTGCTTGCAACACTTCTTCTCGTTCCCTTGTCTGGTACACCTCACCTCCAGCAACAGGGAATCGCAAATACACTCGGTACACAAGTCGAAACCGCTTGGTATCAAAAAGGGATGAAATTTACTTCCGGCAGAATAAAACTTCCCGCCGAACGAACAACCCTTAGGAACGCTAGTGTTACTTTCTTGCGTCGACGTTGTTTTGGAGCAAGTCGGACAACATTCGCCAGAATTTTGTACTGTAAGGTTGGAATTGCACTCGATGTCGGGACAACTCGACGTGTCGCACTTTGCGTTACCGTTTTGACAGTAACACATGGTGCAAGGGTCTTTCGTTGTCCACTGGTCACCTTCTTGAAAGAATTTACCTTCATAAAAACAAGCACCAACTTCACTGACGTCCGAATTCAATTGTAAAATCGGAACGTCGTTCTCGGTGTAGTGAGGTAGACAAACCAACGGCACTTTGATCTAAAAGAAAAGCATGGTTAAGAAAAGTTAAAAGCGGGAAGAGCTACCTTAATTTACCTGTTTTAAAACGGCCGATAGTAACGTCTTATGGGTTCCCTTCTCTTTAATTTTGATAAAAACGGCACCGGCGTCCAACCTTATTAACTCTTCCTTCAGTAGACTTTCGGTCGGACTGCCTTCGAGTTGGTTACCGCGAAACTCGTCCAAAAATCGGGTGATCACCGGCGCTCCCGGTGCGAGCATCGGTAACAACTCCAAATAGAGTTCCATCTTTTTGTCGTTTGATCCCATACCAGTTAACGAGACGTCGTAGTGGATGTGGCATTCGTTGTCGACGTTGATCCACGCCATTCCGACCGCGGACGTCGGAAGCGTCGGATCTTCCCGTTTCAGCAGGTTGGGCGCACGAGCGTCCCGTGCGTCAGCAACAAAACGGCCCGACAGACGACCCTTAATCAAGCTGCTTTCTTTTTGCGTCGCTACATTAACAACCAGATTGCCAGAATACAGAGGTTCCAGTACTCGGGGACTTAATTTATCGACGGTTCCATTAGCCCATCCGTTCAAGAAGTAAGGCGTCAAGTCTTCCAATTCCATCTTCCTCTTGTTGGTGGTCACATCAACCAACGTGATGAAAATTGGTTTCTGTTCTGGACTTACGTCATCAACCTGGACGTTGTACATCAAGGACCCCTCATTGTTCAGGTAAAGCCACGCCAAACCGGAGGTTCCGTACGGATTAACCCCCCTTTCGTTGTTGGTCGAACTTAACGGCGTTTGGAAGAGTTCGCAGGTGGCTTTGGTGATCACGTTCCCGCTCAACCTCAAAGTTTCGGGTTTAGAGAAGGAAGTAACCGATAAAACTAACCTACCTCGCGTTAACAGTCTCAAATCGGCGAGCGAAACGGGCGAACTAACTTCTATAAAGTTTAACTCGTGACCTGGTTTCATCACGCGAACTTCCTCTTCCAAAATAATTTGTTTTTTATCTTCGATCGCCAACGTGATGTTGACCGGGACGTCGTAAATTTCACCAGGGAGGAAAATTCCATTAAAAACGATTGCGATGTGGATCGAAGGTGACGTTGCGGTAGATGCCGAAACGATAGCGGTGCCTCCAGCACCCGACATGAGAGTTAAATTAGTACCGGGTGCGGGTTCCAATAAAGAGCTAAATAACTCGGTGCCTAGGGCGACGTATTTCATAACTTGCCCACTTAGCGTGAATTCGGCTTGGTCTTTCGTTCCCCACACTAAAACAACGAACATGCGTTCTTCTTTAAGGAGGCGGCGGTAATCGCGCGGCAAGCGTCTCCAAACGCCGCACACCTTCCTAGTCGTATTTTGATACAAACTGTTTACAAAACCACCCGCTCCCGAAAGCGTATATTCTTCTAAAATATTACTGTCGCCGTCGACGAATTGCAGGGCTCTCGGTCGCGCCGCCTTATCGGATATGTAGAAGGAATAATACAAATTTTTCCGGTGAAAGGTGAACCGGCCGGTTGCGACTACGTTGTTTTTGTTTTGGTCGTTTGGTATTGGTTGCAGGTCGTCGTTTCGTAAAATAAGTGAAGAGCGACCGGTTAGAAGAGCCGCAAAGTCTGAAGGAACAAAAATCGTTAGTGGGCTGGCAGGGGGTTAAAACAACGGGTGCTTACGTTTCGTGCTTTTTTGTTCCTCTTCGATCACGTTCTGGGGTACCACGTCTTGGATTATGTCTGGATCTGAAAAAAAAAAGACAAAAATAAATGATTGGTTTGTTGAACCGCAACGAAATCATTATTGATCCGAAAAATCTTTGCGGAAGTATCGGCTCCTTTTATAGTGACGCGTGGTAATTTATAATGAAATTTGATTAAGTAATGGAAAAAGGTGCAAATGGTAATAGTTTCATCTATGTATCTCATGTCGCGGGCGCCAGTCTGGCGTTTAGAAATTGCATTCATCTCCAACAACCTGTCTATAAAACTCATCGATTATGCTACAATTGACTAGATTTTTAATTATCGGCGGTTTCTATAAATAAACGCGAAAGAAAATGAAATAATTATGGGAGTTATTTTTTTGTTGAAAAGAGGATAATTTATAAAATCCGGACAAGGTTTTCCTGCATCCTCAAGTAGAGGTCCACTATGTTGTAACCAAATATTTACGCTGGCGCCACGATGCTTTATTAAAACGTCATGAAATCGTGTCATCGAGCGATAACAATGTTGTATATCTCCTACTGAATATGCAAGCAAGCAGAGAGTGTATAATTTCTGTTTTTTAAAGAAACTCCAGTTGGTTTCGAATTCCCGCTACATTTGTTATGCGAAATTTTATATAACCAGGAGAACGTGCTCAACGGTTTTGTGGGGGTTGCATTTTTAAAAACGATACCCATGACGGTATAATCACATTATGGGCGGACTGGTCATGTAGGGTGGACATAGATATCTTTTCCGCGGGGGTTAAAAGAGTCAAATTTGAGGTACCCACAGCTGTCCCGGAAGTAAATTTTCAAGAAAATTCCCTAAGACATCTTTCTCCTGGTTATAATACCTCTGTAAGTTCAATTTGGCGTCATTACCGCAAGATTGTGGTTTTCTGTTTGATTGACCGAGTTTTACCGATTGCAACAAGTGTTGGGGTAAGTTGGCACATCGAACACGGGCACGTTGTTTCGGTGTGAAAACTAGCTGGCCATAATGTTTTTAATTATTATGGTACGCTAATAACAATAAATTAGTATGTTTTGTATAAGTTTTTGTTTATTACATCAATAATAAACAGATCTCTTGGGTAAATAACGTGAAATTTATAAATATTTAGTGCTAACCGCCGTAATTTCTATAAGTAACCAATAATTGGCCGATGATTGTAAAAGTTAATTGAAAGATATTGACAAATTATAAGCAAATATAATAAACTCATCACATAATGCGTAATATTTGTCTGAACTTCACTTTTCCATCATTTGTGATATCTTACCCCACGCGCGGGGTAGGTTGACACACCTTTCTTCTGTTATTTTGTATTTTCCAACTGCAAGTATCGCATAACTCCCTTCTTGCTGCTCGCAGCCGACGGGGTTATTAGGGGGAGGGCGATGTAGCGGCCCTAGTAGTACTTCTACTGATTTTCTCGTTCCCTGACGAACCCGAGCACGCTGCAAGCCACGCCCACGAATAAAAAAGTTGGTTTGTAGAACAAAAAGTGTAAGTTTTGCCAAAAAAGTGAACTTGAAACTTGTAAAGAGAACGACGATCCGTGCGATTGTTTGAGAGAACTTTCACATCCAAGTTCGATCCGAAATTAGAAAAAAAGAGAATGTAGCGTATTTTTTATGAATGGGCGGCGTAATTAACTATAAATATACGCACGGTTGAAGTTATTCCAACGCCCTTGACTGCGGACGGTGTCTTTCGTAGCAGACTTCAGACGACGTGAAAAAATAGACGTGCGAGTCGCCGACAGCCAGTGACACGCCGTGAAATATATTAGCCGTAAAGTTATATCAGAGATCGACATGCAGCTAAAAATGTCTGAAATCCTCGTTCTTGGAAAAGCAACACCGAATTTAAGTGATCAGATCTGCGAGAGGAATTTGTGTTGAACAATGATGAGCCGCTGTTCGGATCAACTTGAATCGTTCCGTTATTTATCGACGCTATTTTATTTACAGGAGGAATTTGGAAAAATAAATTAAAAGGAAACAAGACGAGAAAATTGTTTACACGATAGCGAAACGGAAACATGACAAAATGTCAACTATTTGAATTAATTAAAGACTTAACGCGTTGGAAATTTTACCACTGGCTACGGCCCTGCAAGAATTTTAGAAAATAATTCCAACCTAAAACGTCCATAAATGTAAAAAAACGATTACAATAAATAATCGGCACTAAAAGAAGGAAGGCGTTAAGCTTTCACCTCGTTGAGGTAGTAAAATATGTATTAATCTTAGAAAGTCGAACATAAACACGTTCGTTACTTCAAAGCAAGAAATATGTACATAAAATGGGATTTTTTTTTGTAAAACGAAGCAGAAGCATGTAGAAAATTTTTTTGATTGATTTGCATCCTTGTAAAACTCCATTTACACGAGTAAGCGTTTGTCAGAAACTTCCAAAATTAGACGGCCCAGACAGTTAGAATTTTTTAAACATTTGAATTTAAAAATTACTTTTGGCAATTGTGGTAAAACTACAAAATAAATCATTCGACAACTTTACACGCTTCTATTAATAACCACAAAATATAATTTATCAAAAAATAATATTAACGGACGTCACCAAATAATATGCATGGTTTCCTCAAAATATTCGATTACAAATTGGCAATCAATTTTTTCAGTTTTCAAAGTGTGCAGAAATTAAAATGTTCTCAGAAGAAAACTCCACACGCAGGAAACGCAAGAGCTCTTTCTACCATCAAACTGCAAGTGAGATCCTTTTTGTAAACGCACAAGACCCCACCTCTGCGACAACAAAAAAAACTTAGTAAAATCGATTATAACCCAAAATTACAAATGACACATTTCTACACAAACCAACAGCAATTCCGTCCCCAGACCAACCGTAAGAATTAAGTCGTAGCGATTGAAACAATTTTTAATGCCAAAACATCACTCAACTTCAAAATGCTCATGTCGTGTTAAACAATATTTACTAATAGATATATGTGCTATGCACATGTACACTTGCATTTTATTAGAAAATGCAAATTTACATAAACTTGAATTCTAAACCATAAAATGTTTTATCTATTTTTATGTCATTAAAAATTATGTACAAAGTGACTTCTTGTGTAATGTAATAGAAACTGGTTCGATATAACACTCGATTTCATAGAAATCAATTTATCGATTTTTAATTGATCCGATGACGAACTTTCCAAGCAAAATTAGATAAACCGTTGTACGCAACTCGTGAGAAAACGTTACCAGTTCTTCAACTTTATCGCATTCTGTCGAATGTATGCAATTTTTCCAACGACGGATATAATCTCCCCCCCCCACCCCCCTAATTTAAATTCCATTCTCTCAACTAATATGATCTATTTAGATATGTTTAAACAAGTTTTCCAAACTTGAATATTTAAAATTTTACTCCCCGCGGCTGCCTTAAGTAGATGATAGATCATCCCCTGTTTTTTTACCACTCGTGGAGTAAACTACTAATAATTTTACTCGTTTAAAGAGAGGGGGTCAATAAAAAAAATCTCACGTGAATTTGTAATTCAGAAAACATCCAGTATTATAACAGATACACTGTAAAAATTTACTGGTCTGTGGTGTGGTAAAAATTGTAGGGTAAATCTCCCGTGAAGAGAAGGGGGATCCACCACATCTTACCAAATCTCTGATCTGAAATCTCTGAGAAAGGGGTCCAAATTTAAAGAAAAACACCTCTAGTAATTAATGGACGTTTTCAACTTTATGAAAGATTTTATATTATTATAAATGTCGCATCGCCATAGCAACGGCCAAACGAATATACTGAAAGCCTCAGATCACTCCTGATAAAAGATAAACTGCTCAGACCGGGGGGTCTGGGGGGTGTGGAACACCCTCCGGTGCCTCATTACCGAAAAGCATATCATTAATTGTTTAAAAATGACGTAGAAAGCTTTCCTTGGGGACGATATCATATACTAGGCGGTATTTCATACTACCCCTTCCCTTCCCAAACTTGTCGTGACTTTTTTAGGACTAAAAAAAGGCCAAGGGTCCAATAACCTCCCCCAAGCCACACTTACATTGTAATTGAAAAATTTACAAACTTATGGCCAACATTATTTTTGATTAATAGTGATTAAAGACCGGGAGGTCTAGGCGAGGGGGGTAAATATCACTCAATATATGACATCTTCTCTAAGAAAAGCTTCTGCATAATTTAAAAACATTTAATGTTTTGCTATTGGTAGAGAGGCACTGGAGGGTGTTCCACACCCCCAGACCCCCCGGTTTAAACAGTTTATATTTTGTCAACAGCAAATCACGAAGATTTCAAATGTACGAAAGATTTTATATGAGCGAATAAGTTTGCAAAACTTATCTATTGCAATGTAAGTGTGACCAAGGGTATTCCATACCATTCCCCCTCAGACCCCACTCGCGCTCTTTAACTTTTATTTTATTCCTTTTTGTTACATATTCAACATTATTTTTAGTCCTAAAAAAGTAGAAATTACGAAGTTTTTAAATTTATGAAAGATTTAAAGTATTAAAAATGTTCCATCACCATAGCAACGGTCAAGCGGATAGGGTTCAATTCACTTTTGACAAAAAATAAACTGTTCAGACCGGGGGGTCTGGGGGGTGTGGAACACCCTCCAGTGCCTCATTCTCGAAAGACAAAATATTAAATATTTACAGCTTATGAGCAAGCTTTATGATAGTGCTTTAGTTTTCTTGGAAACGATGTCACTGGGGAGTAATTCATGGTCCCTTCTCCCCAGATCCCCGATCATTATATCTTACATTTTATGAATTTTTAAAAAGTGTTTTTTAATCACTTAATACTGACAGTCATAAGTTTGCAAATATGTATGTATATTTATTACAATTTTCGTGTACCTGTGGCCCCAAACCCCCCGGTCTTTACACCAGTACTTTCTAATTTAGGCTATTGGAATTAGTTTCCTAAATATTATCTGTTATTGGGATAACTTCAGAAAGATGTTTTCTTATAACAAAGAAGACAATTATACTAAAATCTTCAATTTAGTCCTAACAAAAAATAAACTGTTCAGACCGGGGGGTCTGGGGTGTGTGGAACACCCTCCAGTGCCTCACTACCAAAAGACTCTCTCTTGCCTTGGTTTAGAACACATTCTATCAGTGCGTGCGTTGTTGGTGGCAAATGGCTCTAGGCCACCGATTTTTTTGGGAGTTTTTTCCCTAAATTCGACTTGTTAAATGTAATTTTTAACCTTACCATTCAACCGATGTGCAATTGTCACACCTAGCACACATGGAAATCCGCCGCAACGAGAAAGCAAAGCAACTTATAATTTACTAATCAATTTGAAAAGGAATCTTAGAGGTTAGAGGTTTTGTATCATTTTATTCCAATTTTCTAAAAAGTTTTGAGGTGAAAGTTATCCTTGGGACACCTTATACTATGTAATGAAAGATCAATTAGTACTACGAAGTTATCCATAAATTGTATCAAGCAATTCTAAGTACTTTTTTGTCCCTCATCCCATTAGTAAAACATATTTTCCTCAAAATCTCCTCTTCCTCCTCTTCCTTAAAAAATCAAAAATATTATTATAAGAACATGATTTATTCGACTCCTGGATCACTAGGGAAGCTCGGACATAGCTTCGATATTCCATCCATCAAAAAAATCGCAAGATTTTAATTTCATCATCGTCATCTGCACGTGATAGACTTGTAGTGATAGACCAAAGATTTTAATTTAGAATTTAAAATTAAAAAAAAGTTGCCAGGAGCGTCAAATCCGAGAGTTTGTTCAAACAAATTTTCAATTTTTTGTCCCGTTTTCATTTTAAAGAGACGAAAAGTTATTTCCGTATTTAGCCGCGTTATTTCGATTTTGGATTTGCGTTTATGCAGGTAAATGCGTGTTTAATTATTTTGACAAAACGAAAGTAGCAGTAGAGTAGAAAGCAGTAGACCGAAAACTCGGCTGTGTTATGCAAAGTCAAATTTTTTAATTCGCCCCCTACTTTCGAAAGAAAATTCAAGATTTGAAAAAAATATTTTTTGAAAATGAAACAATTATTACTTTACTTCCGGGGTTGCCCATGACCGACGATAAACTTCAAAGCAATTCAAGGTTTGGAAAAATAGTATATTATGCAACAGGAGAATAAAAATTAAAGTTTTTGGAAATTATTATAGGAGAGACGTTAGAGCATAATGTGGCTGGACTGTAACAAAACTGAAGATCTGAAGAGAAGATGAATAATGAAAGTTGTTATTGTATTTTGTCTAGATGATCTCCATTTTGATGACCACCACAAACAATCCACGTTGCCTCCAACTTCCGAAAGGAAAAATCGTACGATTCCAAAGCGTGGGCAAATTTCTCATGAATGGTTGTTGGTAAACTCTTGACCTACTTGTCAAACCAGATTGAAATTAAAAGGATAATTGAAGTGTTTAGCGGAAGTTGTCTTGCAAATACCATCATGTAACAAAACGTTAGTTGACGAAGATGATGATGGTTTTGGTAAGAATGAAAAAGTTTGAGTGTAAGTGCAGTTATGTCTATTTTTAATAACTGCATTCGCCTTATAGCGCATTTTATTGCCCATAAAAAATTTGCAGATTCCAATATTTACTTAACATTATCATTAGGAAATAGGAACGCGTATGATTTATGGTTTATAACGCAATATCCTCGGTGCCTGCTGGTCGGTACTATCGATAAGTTGAATTTGTCAAACTTATCCACGGTTCGACCATATTATACTACATCGATTGATGCAATTTTTTGTTTTCTTTCCTACAAGGTCGTTTATTTTTATTACGAGACATTCTTATCGATAATTGTTTGTTATAAATACGTAAATAAATAATTTTACTATCGGTCGAGGTGTATTGCATCGGCATCGTGGGCATAGGGGAAAATTTTGCAATAATTATTATTATTTCACCGACAGACTCTTTGTAGACGAAGGAAATGTAATAGCGGCGCCAGGAGAGACTGGTGGGTGCACTCGCCCACCAAGAGCGTGCAGTTGTCGAGTTACCTCAAGAGCAGCACGCGGGTAGGGTGCAGGCTGGACTCGCGTCTCATGCTGGGCGCGGAAATCAAGTTTTCGCGTAAACTTTCCCGCAAGTAGGACACCGTATCGTCAAATTGGGAAAAAAATTGAAGACGCTGGTTGATATTTATAAAGTTAAATACACATTTCGAAATAACTTGAGGCGCCGTTTTAATGAGGGTTATAATTTGTGTGGATTTTGAAATGTGAAATCAGTGGGTGGGAAAAGGACGGAATTTTCAACTTTTGTACACATTATTCCAAGACTATAGTAAACATTTTCAAGTACTCGATTCATATGTAGGTCGCAAGGCGCCAAACTCAGACGTACGTACGAACATAATGCGTATACATTGTAGATGGCCTTGCTTTTTCTACTCTATCTAATTGTAAGTCACCATAATCGCAAAAACCTTACGTGCATTTTAAATCCTGTGCATTGTAAAAGAATGCAGAAAATGCAGTCACCTTATTAATGCTAAGTAAATTATATATTTAGTACCGTACACGTCGTACATTAGTTTTATTTTTGCAACCAATCTACTTTATTTACAACCAGATATGTACACTTCAATGTACAATACATAACCACTTTAGATACCGATCGTGCAATCGAGAATTTTTTACAATTATTGTATTATTGCATTACAGTTCAGATAATTTTTTAATTCTACACAAGTGATCACACCATGGAAAATTTGGAACTTACTACCGGATTATTATAATTCGTATCCCCCTCCCACCCTTCCTCCTGCGCACACACTCCCGGAAGAAAAGTGAAGAAGTCGTCGACTGAGCACACAAGTGAAAATTTCCGCACGAAAGAATAAACGTTATTGTCGCAGTCTCTATGATGTATTGATGTACGAAAGTCTAGAACACCGAGTTTCAGTTCTAAAAAATATAACCCATAATCCCGATAAAAACGTTAATCCGTCGAGCCGTTTTTAAAATAAATATTATCTAGTGAAAATTCAGCCTTACGCCCCTCTTTTAGGTAAGGGGATTAACAATGAATCAAATCAATTCGTTGATATTATTACTACAGAAATACGCAACGAAAAAAATTCAATTAAGTAAGAATTTGGACAATGCTCGTAAATTATTATAAAATTGGGATCAAATTTTAAAAATTACCATGTGGAAAAGGTTACGGCTAACATCACATGCGAGTTTTTGTTGTGTTTGCCCTTTACAAATTAAAATACAAGGATAATTATTAAAAGTTTGGCAATAAGTCAATTTTTAATTATAAAAATGACGTTTCTTCTATAAATAGAATGTTACTGCAACCGAATTTATCGTCGCGACAACAAATCACAATAAAAATAATCGAATAGTAAATAAAAATATTTTGGAAGCAAAGTCAAAACGTTCAGCAGGTAAAGCTGGTCGGTGTAAAATTTGTCCAGTTATTTACGACTTGTAATTTGAAATAAGGCGCGTGTTCGGGCGTGACTCGATCAAAACAAATCGTCAAAGGAAATTTAAATCTTTTCCGCACGAAAAAAAAAATTTATAACCGTCGTAAATTGTGGATGCACTTACAGGCATAAAATTTTTGAAAATCATAAAAACAAATCGACGATCGATGTTATCTGATTGGTCGGATACTTGAAATACAAATTTGTATAGTAACTGCAACCGTAATTAGCCAACTAACGACGACATAATATGTCAACAAGTTTCAGGTAAACTAATTACCTACTAATCTATAGATTTCTCCAACAACTTACTGTAAGTGTCTTCTCCAGGACATATCTTGCAGCAGCGTTCTGGCGGAAGGATGGGTTTTTCGCAATCCGCCACCGGACAACTATTTTTAATATTTTGACAGGACACTTTTGCAACAATCCGTCGTTTCTTTTGCGCCTAAAAGAAAAAACAAAATTAGAAAAATCACACGAAAATAATCTCAAACTGTTGGCGGTCACCGACCCAGCTGACCTCTACCTTTATAACGCCCCCATAATGCGTCTTCATCAGTTAGAAGCTTTCCTACGCAAATGACACTAATTCATTAGTCCATCTGGTCAAACATCGCGCTTTTTAATCTCACTTATCAAATTTTCACAACAAATGTAACGCACTTTGGCTTGGTCGCGTCAAAAAGTTGCGAAATTTCCTTAAAATTAAGGCCCAAAATACCACAAGGTTTTGGAAGCTATCTCGATGAAATCGATTGTGCAACCAGCATGCCCACGTTTCTAAATCGAAAGAAGCGAACGATTGGTGCTTGGTGAAAAATTTGACTTACGCTTTTGGGGATTGCGACCCACCGTTTGACGATCTCTGTCTTGACACTTTTATTTCTAGCATAAACATTCGATAGGCTTCGATTCGAGAAGTACAAAATGCTAAAACATGGAACTCGATTGGAATTCGAAATGAAAAGAAAATAAAATACAAGACGATTCACCAAATTGATTTACGCTAATCGTGGGAAGAATTTTAATGTAATTAAAGATGTCGTTAGAAATGTTATCGGAAAAAAACAGTTTAAAATGCAATTCTGTCAGTCAGGCAAGTTTACTTACGAGCACTGTTCTGAAAGTTCCAGTAAATAAATTTGATGTTTCGACTGCTAATCAAATCTTTGCAATTTATCGACATTAAACCGAATTTAAATTTCAAAAGCCCATAGTTGATGTTTATAGAAAAGAAAAACTTGGTAAAATACAAGTTTTTGTCAAATGTTGGTCAAAGGGAAGTATTCTTGTGAATTTGCGACTATGAAATCCAAATCCAGCGCTTAAGCATTAGTAAGGACTAAAACTTGTTTATGAATATGGGCCTTAGTTATTCTTTACCACGGGAACATTCGTTCCGAACGAATAAACGTTTGATGGTTACAGTATTCAAACACCCCAGATGCCTGCACCGGTTTGAGAAACTTTGTGCACTAAGTTGCAGCATTGCTTTGAATTAAGCTACATAGTTTTTCCAAAATTCGATCCTGGGTGTTTTCTTTTCATCAGTCGGGAGCGCTATCATGACAAGAAAAAAGACTTTATATTTTCGAGTCGACGATATTGTTGCTAAACATGTATTTTTCATGGAAACTTCTGTTTTTCTTTAATTTATTATTAGATGAAATAAAGCCAAATTATTCTTGAAAAAAATCCACATCAAGTCATTTCAAGTTAGCCGTTATACATTCACCATACACTAAATCTTAGCCTTATTCGCTAGCGGCTTTCTATGTGTCCTAGGTGTGACAATTGCACAGCAGCTACGAAAACTTATGACCTTCAATATGAAGTGATCAGTAGAAACTTTTTAAAACAAATTACAAGATTAGTGAGCGCGGGGGGGGGTTAGCCGTATACAACATGATTATTAGCTTTTAAGCGTATGCATAATTTTTAAACGTTTAATGTTCTATCCCCTGATACTCGGCCAATGGGGGGAAAATGGGTATTGCCTTTCAATAGCGATGTACTGGAGGGTGTTCCACACCCCAGACCCCCGGTTTATTTTTTTTCAAAGGTGAATTGAACCCTATCCGCTTGACCGTTGCTATGGTGACGGAACATTTTTAATAATTTAAATCTTTAAAAATTTAAAAACTTCGTAATTACTACTTTTTTAGGACTAAAAGTAATGTTGAATATATAATAAAAAGGAATACAATAAAAGTTAAAGAGCGGTGGTGGGGTCTGGGGGGAATGGTATGGAATACCCTCGGTCACACTTGCATTGTAATAGATAAATTTGCAAACTTATCCGCCCATATAAAATCTTTCATACATTTGAAAACTTCGTAATTTACTGCTGACAAAAAATAAACTGTATAAACCGGGGGGTCTGGGGGGTGTGGAACACCCTCCAGTGCCTCTTTTCCAATAGGCAAAACATTAAATGTTTTTAAATTATGCAGAAGCTTTCCTTGGGTACGATATCATATTTTAGGCGATATTTTACACTACCCCTCCCCTTCCCAAACTTTTTTAGGATTAAAAAAGGTCAGGGAGGTAATACCTCCAAGCCACATTTACATTGTAATTGATAAAAGTGCCAACTTATGGTCAACAGCATTTGTGATCAATAGTGATCAGAAAAGCAACTTTAAAAGAATTTAAAATGTAAGGTAGTGACCGGGAATTTGGAAAGGGGGAAGACCCCCCGGTCCATACACTTAATTTTTGTCGGCAGTAAATTGAAGATTTCAGCATATCTGCTTGGTCGTTGCTATGGTGACGGGACATTTTTTAAATCAGAATAAGAAATCTTTCATGCGGGGGAGGGTGTCAGCTGTATACCCCAATATACAACATGATTACTAGTTTGTACATCCTCCAGACCCCCCGGTCTATATATTTTTTATCAGAAGTGAATTGAAGCTTTTAGCACATCGGAATGGCCGTTGCTATGGTAAAGTGATATTTACAGTTTGGAAACAACTTGTTGTGACCTGTAGACATTTTTAATACTTTAAAATCATTCATAAGTTTCAAAACTTCATCAATCCACTACTTGCAATAGCAGAAAGCAGCCTTGAAGTCCGGGGGGTCTGGGGGGTGTGGAACACCCTCCAGTGCACCAGTAAGGGGAACCAGGTCGTTAAATCTTTGAACGTTAAGCAAAAGCTTTATGATGAGCGCTTTAATTGATTAAGAACAATGGCAATTATTGGAGGTCCGGTTCCCACTGAGGGTATTTCAAACCTTCTCCTCTTCCCCACAGCCTAGGTCACAATCTTGCATTTCAAAGGAGGAATAACGCCCCAGCCATGGGCAAATTGTGGTAGATAATTAAAGCAGTATCGTAAAGCTTCTGCTTAATGTTCCAACATTTAATGTCCTGGTTCCCCTTACTGGCGCACTGGAGGGTGTTCCACACCCCCCAGACCCCCCGGTTCGTACAGTTTATTTTTTAAGAAGCGTGTTAAAATTTCTGCAATATTAACAACTGAGGAGTATTATAAAAGTAGCTTAAATAATATGGGGTGTTGGTCAATAATATAAGCGAAGGGGAAAGGGGGGGGTCTGGAATTTCCCCCCAGTATATCTTATCATTCGTAAGAAAAATAAAGTGATATCATAAAACTTCTGCATAATTTTTCAACATTTCTGGTATTGGAATATTAAGAGTATTCCATAGTATTCCCTGTAACAAGAAATTGAATATTTTTCGATATTGGTCGTTGCCATGGTGACGTAATATTTTTAGTTACTTCATGATTTTGAAAAGTTTCCCCACCAGCTTTCAGGAATTGAACCTACGACCCTACGTTTTTCTACGCGTTGACCCGTAGTTACCCAAGTAATAACTACGTCTAAAAGAGGGAGTTTTTCAAAAATAAAAATGTCGTCGACAGATGCCGCGATACTTTTACCCCCCCCCCAATTTATTAAATTGTTTTTATAGGAAGTGAACTAAATATTATAGTATATCTGTGTGGCGGTTGTTATGACGACGTGATAGATTTCATCCCATCACCTTTTCAGCAAGCGGCAGCAAGTATCTTCGGATTCCATGTTAAACTGGAGATACTCCCAGAGTACAGCCCTTGACTGCCAATAATTTAGTTGATAGGCAACTCCTTTGAGTTGACCCCAATCTTCCAAAACATTTTTTATAGTAACTATAATTGTTAAACTAGAAAACATAGTATCAAAGACCGGGGGGCTATACTGAAACTGTAAAAGAAAGATTAATTGAGCTATCGGTTAATTGGGCCAAAGGTTAATCGGAGCAGCCACTGATTTCAGCTAAATCTTGATGACCTAAACCGAGAAAACAATGCCGCTTAAATGAACCAAAATATCAACTAGAAATTCAAACTAGTAAACGTAGTAATAAAGACCCGGGGGAGGGTATGGAATACCCTCCAGCTATACCCAAATTGTTGAAGAAATACATTCGATTCTGGTTAATTGGGCCATCAGTTAATCGGGGCAACCGGTCATTTCGGCCAAATCTTGAAAACCCAAACTGAGAAAATAATATTGAATTAATTCGCCTATTTGGGTCAAAATAATATCTTTCCCCAATGTGTCCCCGATAAAGCGGAATTGATTGTATTTGTAAACCTATAACCTTCAGTGTGAAATGATCAGTTGGGAAACTTTTTGAAATAACATAAATTACAAGAAATTAACAAACAAATATGAGATTTTTATAAAATCACGCTTGGTTTTACTTGAATATTTCGCACCAGTGCCTTATTTTTGATTCTTTTATGGACGAAAAGAACTGCTCCTTCTTCTGTCTCGTGATGTAGGCCTTGGGTTTGCAATCATAGTTTCTTTTATGTGAAAACGGTTCCACCAGTAGCAGTCTAGCATCCATTGCTAAGCTATTACCGGCGTCTGTTTTTTCTAATTGTGGAAGGGCAGGAAAAAGTGATACTGGAAGATTTCAATATTCCAAGATCGGTCGAGCTCTTCCCCGGAGAGCTTGGACAACTCCGAGTTGGTAGATGAAACTGTTTCCCAATAGTGAAGAAAAGGCTCCAGAATAATATCATCAAGCTTCTTGTTTCGATTTCTTTCTGGGAACATTTGCAATGTGGAGAAGCTAAAAATAATACCGGAAAACTTGTTTTCGTTTGCAAAACTGCAGTTCCGTGTGAAACCTACGGTATATAGTTTTTCGACCCCTGGTTGACACGATTTTAAGGTAAACCTAACCTGGCATCTTCACCTCCATCAGTTGATCAACCGCCCATTCTCTCACTGCGATTTTCGAAAATTTTGCGATAGTCGTGAAAATGGATGCAATTGGACAAAAAATATTTATGTTTTGTTTGGTGAACCGAAAAGCAGAAATGAAATCATTATAAGCTCGTTTAAGTTAATAACTTGAGAGGATTACACACAAAGTTATTTCAGTATGATCTTTATGAAAAATGCAATTATGAAAAGTGATGGTAAAGAAAGGATTTTAAAGGCGCCAACAGTAAAGGTCAACCACTACCAGCCCACAGACATATTTATTATTTTTTTGATTTCATGTCTCATTTCTTAATCCCGTGGATGTAGCTTTGCCTTCTTCGGTCTGAATGAAGTATTCATCAATGAAATAAAAATGAGAAACGAACCTTGAAGTTTATTAACTCGACGACGAGTGTTGGAAGGTTTGGCCCACTTTCGTAATCGGATTTTCGAAAAGGACGCGCCAAAAACTGGCGTTTAAAATTCAGTTGTTCACAATCGAAAAAAGTACCGTAACCTGTTAGTATTTGCCGTTTTGCAAATGCAAAGAGAACTGGTTATTGGTTACTAAAAAAATGTATTCTGGCGGCACAGAAAAGTACATAATTGGTATATGATTGTTGAAGCGACGTGAGCTAAATAAAAATGAACTCTTGTCAAGGTTATCTCATTCTTTTGGGATCAACTTACCGGTATGCACTCGCATTTCCAGCAGTACATAACGCCAATCGGTACTCCCAAATCTGGAACCCATTGCGAGCCCAGCTCACGAACTTGCTTTCCGAAAACGCACTCTGAAAATAAAAAAAAATCCATTAAATTCCTTCGACATTTTCCCGAATGACCTTTAAAGGTCGAAATTATCGAAAAATGCGGTGTTTGTTTAAAATCTCATCTGTATCGGCCTTCATGCACTTGCAAGGAAAAAATAATCGTATACCAGGTGGAATAAATTGAATAATTAGCATGTCTGACGAGTTTGAATTGCAATTCACACGTTTAAGATGGCGCTAAAAGTTCTTTCGTAAAGACGACGATGACTTTTTGTTTATTTTAAATCGCAAAAAATGAGAAAAACTTGCACTTGACATAAAATAAAAAGTTTGATTTTTATAACTTCCTCGAGAGGCATCCCGATGGACCTGCGCATCGAAACGGTAGATGGCGACCATAAAAAAATTGGTTACATTTTATTCATTTGTTTCCTTTAGTGTCTTCATTTATTTTACACCGAAAGAGAAGTACGTCGTTTTTTCATTTCTCATGACTTATTGAACACGCATCGTAAAACTACGCTTTATGAACTCTAAAAAACACATTTCCAACGCTTTCCACGAAAGTGTTTTACAAAGACGTGCTATAAAATTTATAAATTGAAAACCGTATTGGTGTTTTCCTTTATCACGAAATACGCAAATTTGAAAAGCTCAGGGGAACCTCGCCATCAATCATTCTCCTTTTTAAAGCTTTTCTTTTAAAATATGCCATTACAAATTTTATTAGATGAGGTAAAAGTTGTTTTAATATTTGAGTTATTTGCGACACGAGTTTTTTTTATCGCAGATTTTCTTAAACTTTGCTTATTTACTCTGGAGACGTTCTTTTATACTCCGGAGCTGTAGGAAAACTTTTTGTTGTATCGCAATGAATTACCCTCGGGATGAAAATCATCGAGCATTTTGACGTAATATGGAATATAACTTTGTTACAACATTTGAAACATTCTTCTTATTTGGATAAATATGTTAGGTTTGAATTTAACAAACGGGGGTTCGATTCCCAGCGGTTTATTATTCAAATCGAGGGACAGACTTTATCCCGTCAAGGTGTACAAATATCGTCGTGTTTACAGGTAAGTCCCTGGAAATCCTGTCGATTTTCAGGATAGAAATAATCAAAACCCAGTATCGGGAACCAGAAATAATAATTATTTCAGTTGATCGATTTTTTCGATAGTTTTTACACATTATGTATATTGTAGTGACCTACCCGGTGTACAAGGTTAACGGGATGGTTTATAACAATCGATGATTTTTTAAATAATGTCCTCGGAAACGAACTAAATTTAAATAAATCGAATTCGTTATTAACAGGTCCGGCGGCCCCCTTGTTAGTAATTTAACTATTTTGAAACAGCAATAAATCGACTGCAAAAGAGCTAACACAATATTACTTTCAAATAAGAAGAAGGTTCTCGTAACTCAGTTTGTTCTGATGGCTTGAAACTTTTAAATTTTGACTTCTCACACCAACGGGTTGAAAACAAGTTCAGGAACCTCGCGGAAAGGGGGTGGACTTGTTTTAATTCACCGTGTGGTAGGTGTAACAATTGCACACCTGTTGAAATGTCAAGTTTAAAGAATTATTACGAAATTGAAAATAAGTACGTGAAAATAGCATAATTAAAAATAAACAAAGCAGCTAGTACATATTGATTAGGATTATACAATGCGTTTTGCCTGGAGCGACCACAACGCATTGGCATTATTGATTTCTCCTCTCGGAACCCCCTCCACCCCTTAAACAAATTGTTTTTAAATAACTTTTTAATTTTTAAAGTTTGAGCCGTGTACTTTCTCCACTTATTTTTATTGATTGGTATTCGTTCGAAGAAAATGCAGAAACCGGTGGGGGATTGAGGGTTGGAAAAAAAGTAGTGACCAGACAGAACAGTACATGAAAGAACAGAACAGTGAAAAAACAGAACGAAAAAAGAAAAAAAAAAGAAAAACAGAACAACGATAAAACAGAACAATAACAAAAGAGAACACTGAAATAACAGAACTTTGACAAAAGAGACCTTGTTCTGTTTTATCGCTGTTTTGTTTTATCGTTGTTCTATTTTTTCATTGTTTTCATAAAGTTTCTCTTTTATTTCAAAACTGGCACTCCCAATAGCACCCAGATTCCCTCCTTATCAGCTATAACAACCACCAGAAAAATTATATAAATTTGAAAAAAGTCCGTGATAGCATATATTCTTCTTCAATTGTTTAGACCCGGGAGCAAGACAAAGTCCTGAATTTTAAATTCAATATTAGCGACTTGGAATATCTCTACGCCCACCTTAACTAATGAAGATAAACACAGTAGAGTACCGACCCCTCCCACTAACGAATAACAACTTCTCCGTCGAAATTCAGTTTCTGAATTATTTTAACCCATGAAATTAATACTAAATTAAAATTTTAAAAAGCAATGGGTTAACAGAACAATTAAACAAATTTATTTTTCATAAGCTAACAGTAAAGGTTATTGCTGTCATCAATAATAATTATTATGAAAAATAAATTCGTTAATTGTACCTACACTAAAATGATTGTTTCACGACAGCAATAACCATTGCTGAAAGCTTATGAAAAATAAATTCGCTTAGTTGTTACTGTTAATTTTTAAAATATTTTTTTTTAAATCACTTCAATATTTCTTATTGATCGTCTTTTTGTAAAATTGTTAAATGTATTATTTTATACTAAAATAAAACTCGAGTTTAAAATTTGTATTAGCTTTAAATATTTAGACCCTTTTCACAAATTTTTTGCTACCTCTCACCTTTTTAATTAATTATAAACTTTATAATAATTTAGTCAGTTAGCTTTAAACTGTTCTAAACCGTTTTCCCCAAAAGTTTAATTTTAGACGCGCGCGAAGAAAATACTTATGATTTTTATTTAAACGCAATTTGGAATTGAGGTGTGGAGAAAGGGGAGAGATATTTTCGGTGCCGATTATCCGAACCCCGAGCATCCAAACTATTTTCGAACTATACAAAAATATTATTAGTGTAGTTATTATAAATAATTTAAAAAAATGATTGTTCCAACAAAAAATTTAATTTTAAAAAAATCGACCGTATACATTTTAGGCTGAGCTGAATTATCGCAGTTAATTTCGAACGAATCGACTTCAAACCTGGAAATTATATTTGTTAACGCAAGGGCACTTCAAAAGTATTTTTAAAACAAAATTTGGATTTTTGTATTTTGTATTTATTTGGAATCACGAGAATTTATGATTATATTTTTGGGGAAGCCATTCTGTGCCCAGACGTACAACTGAGTTTCCACCGCAGCCATTTTGTATCAATTTTAGGTCAATCTAAGGTAAAAGCTTACCGACCTATGGAAGACAATGCAGAGCGCACCAGACCTCTGACAATTTATGCGTCAAAAATTCAACGTGTCGCTATTTGAAAGAATGTTGATGACAAAAATAGCCGTTGGATGAATGCGAAAAAAAAATGAAATACTTTATGAAGTTAGAGGTCTACACCTAATTATTGTGAAATTTTCACGAGGTGTTGTGTAATCTATTTCTTTCTGGCGGTTTTGAAGTCTAAATATAAAGGGAGATATATTGCTGGAGTGGCAATGTTTTCCTGTTTGCTGGGTGTAAATTTGCATGGACATTACGAGATCATTGACTTTAGAACCGACACAGAGCTTGTAATACTGACATATTGTGTACACCAAACAATTTTATATCTGGCGCCGCCGATTTTATCTTCGTTTTTTATCATCGAAAATAATAATTAATGGTTAGGTAATTTAACGCTTTTTAAAAAACAATGACATAACCCGAGGTTCAAAAATCAAAATTCCACGCCAGTCGTTGCTAAAAACTGTTATGAACTCACCCAACGTTATTGTTAGCCAAATGAATGAGCTAACTCGGGAATGGACAGGTACGCGACAAGGTTAATTCTCTCAAACGGCGAAACATTTTTGACACACCTTTTGGTCAAAATTTGGCAGTCGATGCACACGCGTCAGACACAATTTTATTGTTCGGTGATCGCTTGGAATTGCGGCCAGAGAGCTTGGCGACGAGGAAAAGCTTAAACAAATTTTTTTTTGAGGAAATGATCGGGTGAGAGTGAGCGCAAAGAGTCGAGGCTTGCACCAACCTACGTTATATTAAGATAGGTCAAGATGGTAACTGCTCTGATGTACGTTTGAAGCTGTCTCTTGCTCGGCACAAAGTAATTAACTCGCCGCAACATTCTCATTTGAAAGCGAGAGTGAAAGGAAAGAAAATCTGGAGAGCGTCGTCTAGGTAGGTAAATTGCCAGTTCAAATCTTAGATGGGCCTCAGGATATATTAGTCATGTTATATTTAAGCCTGGCTCGAATTCAATGCCGAAGACGATAGACACACCTACTAAAGTTGTTCGTTAAGCCTATAAGCCTTTATTCATTTAACTCGCGGACTTTTTGTTTAATTGAACGTAATTATTATCAAGATTACTCGGAAACTTCGCGTTTGACGAGTTCGCGGAAACTGCGATTTACGTAAGACCGAGTTTTCCTACAAAAAAAAATTAGACCATCTCGGACGCGCGTCCCCCCCCCCGTCCGTTCGGCCGTTAACATTGAACTTGATTTCGTGCTCCAAACCCGAGTTCAAATTGTAATTTTTGATAATGGATGCAAAAAACGTTACTTCCAGCCTTGTATGGAAAACCTAATGTAAAATGCATGATTCGACACATATCGATTGAATAATAGAAAAAGTAAACAAAGGTAAATACATAAGTTAACATTGTTTGTGAGGCCATTGTAAATTCTGTTTCCTAAGAGAGGACTGTTAAAAAAATTACGCCGTACATAGCAAAATACGCAGTTTAAAATCGCATTTAAAACCAATTACGGTTCGACACTTTTCCGAATAAATAAAATGCAATAGAAACGCGCAGGCATGTCAAGGATGCCTTCTCTTCTTCTAGTTCTTCTTCTTCTTCGGCGCTGACGAACCAATCGGGTATTTTTTTAATTGTACCGGTTTCGAATTTTGACTTCCAAGTGCCGTCTTCAGGTTGGTGTTACGTATATTTACTATTTTAAAATCGGAATTTTTTATGAATATAAAGACGTTTCAAAAAATGAAACCAGTTCCTCTTCTTCGTACGAAGCTCGCTTTCTGTCTGCCCGAGCCCACCGTGAAGTGGAAAATGCCACGAGGAAAAAGCAAAAAAAAAAGAAAATTGCTCTCGTTTACACAAGTATTACATTTTAATAACGTAGGTGGTCCAATTTTGATTAAACCGTTTTTTAGCGTTCGGTCGGCATTCATCCGTCATGCTAAAATCTAAATGAGGCGCCTAAGTAGAGAGTCGTGTTGCACCTTCTTGTTTTGACATTTCGAAAAGACCGCCATCGCACACGATCGTCACGACAAACGCAATGCGACTTATTTAAATTTTACGATGCAGTCATTGCACTTTTAACACGTTCAAAATTTCATCATCCAAAAAATGGTGCGGATTTCGACATTTTTTCCAATGCAATTTTTGAGGTCAATGTCATAAGAGACGTAGGAGTATTTTGAATGGAGGGCGCACCCACAAAGTGCACTGTACTTTGCATAACAGATTTTTAATTTTTTGTGTTTTTTTCTCATTCTGGGTCAACACACTTTTAGGTGTAACCCACGTACATTATGAGCCAATTTTGATAAAATCCGACAGGGGACACACACTGAGCACAATGATGTTCTTGTTGCTTCAGAGTTTAGAGAGACAAGTTGTCTGGTGAACAATACTCAAGAAAGGTCACACGTCTAAATTAAATTCTGTTACGTATGTATGCGGTCTGTCATTTAATTATAACTCGCACTCGGTATGGTCTGTTCGCTTTGCAACTATGCGTGTCCCAGAATATACGCTTCTCGTACTGAAATTACTCATTAAACAATTGTCGAATGCTATTTATGATTTCCATGCTTATTTGCTTGATTAACTCAAAATACCGCACATAACTTGGCTTCATACGAGGACGCTTCAAAAAATTAACTCCTTTTGTTCTTTCTTCTTCGTGAACAAGTAACTCCGTGCGTTCGCTCTGGAAAAATTGGCAACGAGGAAGTCGAAAGAACGGTAGTGTCCCCCAGGTCTTCCATAATGTACGCCAACTCGCAATCTTTTAAGGCCCCATACACACGGTCACTTGGTGTGATTTTGGAAACAATCCGAAGGCAATTCTTCGTGGCACACTCCCACTTTCGATGCATATGCATGACCGCGTGTAGGTACCTTTAGAGTTTGGAAAGAACAACATTTTTTTCTAATTGTTTGGCGACAACGTACAGTGGCAGGTGTATTCATTAGTTGCGGTGACCATTCGCCAAGTCGATCGCTCCAATTCGTGCCTTCTCATCAAGTTTGCACTGGCACAACGTTTGGATGGAAATCAGAAAGCAGAGAGATTTTTTTTCTACTACAATAAATTACCGCGTGTGAATCCGGAATGACGATTCGAAAATTAAAAATCTTCATTTCTAAATCGTTCTTCGTTGCCATCGACTTAAATTTTTCATCTTTCCCTTCAGAGATTTTTAAAATTAGCCATCATCCAAAGGATAATTTGGAATTGCAAGAAATATAGTAAGACGCAATAAATTCTCGCGTAATTTTTCCGAATGAAAAAGTCGTTTGTATAATTTAAAATAGTAAATCTGATGGCAGCTTAAGGTGGAAAGAAAAGTACTCCCAAAGGTAGACGATCAAAGGTTCATTGGTCCATTGAAAATCAATTCAAATTACCGTCATTCTGCCAACCTTTGTGTTTTTAGGTTAGTAAAAATGGAATAATTGGAGTAGGTTACAGAGAACAGAGTATATTTAAAACCACAATTTTGCTGTTATTTTAACTTTTAATCCAAGTCTTCTCATTATTCCAATGAGATAAACGTCAAACGCCGCAGTCGTGGGTTCGATCAATTAGTTTCAACCGTGTCTCTCTCACACACACAAGATGCTGGTACCATCTTCGAGGTGAACAAAACTTTGTATATGAACAGCCCGAAAAAAAATTTGTTCCTTGGCTAGTTGAAGGGGGTGGGGAATTCACCGCACTTCGGCCCAAAAACTTTTGATTAAAAGTAAATTTTACCACAAGCCGCCCTTCGACTTAATTGCAAATCCGAAACTACAAAATTAATTAACATCAATCAATTGCAGTTCCAAAAAAATATTTTCCACGATCAAAGAAAATTCCCCCGATTATCTCCGTATTTTGCGGACGATTTGGTGTTGTGAATTTGAATCCAAAATAAAGTTACACTCGGTTCCAGTCGATTTGACATGAACACTTTTGATGTTGCTGGCCGATCCAGGATCTCGGAGATGATCCCATCCGCAACGGTTGATCTTAACTTTGACTATCTGGCAAGAAATCAAAAAAATAATTCTTCCTGTTGTCGCGTTCACGCCTCACTTGGCCTTTTCGTGCAGATAAATTTTTTGTTTAAAAAAAAATTGTATGGCTGGTTTGTTGCCGACTCTCCTCGTGATGTGGATGCATCAAGCATTACAGCATATTTCCAATTAAGTTATTACATTGCTTAATGCAGTCCTCTCTATTTTTAAGTTTTAATTAAAACTGATTGTAGCAATTAAAAGCATGAGTCAATAACTGTGTAGTATTAATATGTAACCAATTCGTTTTAATATAAACAAACACACAATTATTCATGAGCCCGGGTTGTATTTAAATCGGCGACCTTCAGACTACAAGTTTAGCATGCTAATCACGCAGTCATCACAAAACTTCATTTTCTCATCCCGATGCAAAATCGTCCATGTTCCGCAAGGTACTAAACAAGGGGCAAGACGGACAATTTTGCAAGCAGATAAACGTCGAATGGCTCGGCTCTCATAAATAATTCAAAAATCGTATTTGCGATTTTAAAAATTCCCGGTACAATAGTTTTGCCATTGCAAGTGCGTATGTTAATTAAACGGATAAAAAAATATATTCCGACTTGGATTTTATTGAATGCTAATGGAATAGGAGTTCCGTGTATGCAGAATTGAATAAAATGCATACGTAGGTGTGCAAAAGCTTTAGAGAACAGACTGTGCATAAGAAAAATCGCACATCCATTGTTAATCCTATTAAAAAAGTTTTCAAAAAATATTTGTATACGAACCAGGCATGTGTCATGCTTATTTAAAATAGCTGTATGTCTTCTAGGTGTGTGTATTGTTCATTTGGCAAGCTATAAATTATGTGGGTGGTCGTTTAGAGGTTTATGGAGGATGGAATTAGGTGTGAGGGCCAAATTATAATACTATTAAATAACTAACTTATGACAGGTAGAAATTGGTTTCTAATTTTAGGTCTTCGATTCGACAAAAAATTGATTAAGAAAAAAAGTTCATTCAATTTTGACACACCAAGGATATAATTTTATGGATATTTAACCGCCTCGGGTGGATCCAACCATTTCTATTCAAATTCATATAAATTATTTGCACTAAATGTCCTATAATCTTTAATCTAATAATAATAAATATTTAAATTACGTCGATTAACTTTTTGAAGCACCCACGTAAGTCCCCATTTTATGGAGCTTTTCGATATTACCGCGCCATAAAATTGGAACGCGCCATTTTTGGATTAATTAAATATTTTTAATTATTATTCGCAGGTCGCGCGAGAAATTTCCACGACGTTGCGACGTGGAAATGCCGAGAAGAAGAGAAGGAAGGATCCACCAGACGAACGGTCGGTGGGTGAGGAAAACTTTTACGCAATTGATCTACAATTTCCTCAGTTCATTGGTCCAAATCTGACCGAGTTAAGCAGACACAACAAACATTAGCAACAACTTTTAAGCAGACAAAAATAAAAACGTAAATTAAAAATTCGCGAAAAGACGAAAACAAAAAATAGATCAAACGATGAAGGAAAAACCAATATAAAAATTTTCGGTGCGCATTAAACCATCAAATTAATTAAAAGGAACAACTACTTGGACCACGAAAACTGGCATGAAAATATGTTTATGCCCAATGATTTGTATCTTCCCATCTGTTGTGTGTGGCGCTGTAAAAAAAAACCGCCGCGATAAAATATTACAATTTTCGTGACAAAAATTATTAGAAAATCCTTCGTTTGTATTTTTAAACCGATCGAAAAAATATTCGATGATGCATTACCGAACGTATGGACGAATTTACGACCTCCAAAATTCAGGAGTTCACGAATCCGGGACCGATGTCGTTTGGCGGGAAAACGATGTTTGCGAATTTCTGATCGACCAACAAAAATAATGTCGCTAGGTGTGATTAACACAAATTTACATATTTAAGTACTAAAAAGTGGCAACGTTTTTAGAATATGACCAAATAATAATCGCTTGATTTGGTTTTTCACAACTCCCGATACATTTGGTAATTTTGCAAATTTTATCGAAACCGGAACATTAATAATTATCAATTTTGCTAAAATTTAAATAATAAAAAACGCAATATAAACAAACACATGTAAAAGCGGTGCTTTACAAGAATAAATTTGGGGGCCGGTTTGGGGACAACTTGACCCGTTAGACGACTTACCCGTATTTTAATTTTTTGAGTAATTTCTATATTAGGCTATATTTATAAATACTTTTGAGCAAAGTGCACGAAACTGTATAATTAGCAAAATTTTTACCTGTAACGGCGATGATTATAGCAAAATTTATTGCTGGGAACCTTTGAACTTGGGATTATTTTTACAACCTATTATCCATTGTAATATAAATAATCATTACATAATAAATCATATCTCGACAAATATAAAGCATAATAATTCAATATCGTCAAATTTATTTATAAATTTTACATCCTGTAGATACTTTCCAAGATAAAAAAAACAGTTCGATATTATAGAGAAAACGGTAAAAAAACGTCAATTTGGGCACCGAATTATAACCCAACGTCGTGTTTTTTCTGAACCTCCCTCGTAGAGCGCGCATCCATCAGCAGTTACTTATCATTTAATTTAATAATAATTACGTGCAGTTATAAAAAGTGATGAAAACACAACGGAAGTAGACTCGATTTAATTATCCATCTTTTCGTTTTCATTTTAACTTTTACTGCTGGTTCACTTGCTACTGCTTTATTTATAAACATTAATTTTTGCGATTAATTAAAGATATTTTTATTTCATAAAATTAATCGAGGTAAGTTGATGCAGATTTCGTCCTTGTGTCAACTTGTTTAGACCAAAATTAGAAGTTTACGACGGAAGTAATTAAATAATTGCCAGTATTAAAAATTGCAAAATTTACATTAATGCAAATTTTTCGCTTTCTTTCATCGTCCATTTTTAATTCATCGCAATTTTTTTGCTCTATTTTTTTATTCAAGTGGTTATCACTATTATCGATTTTCGAGTATTGGTAATTGCACTTCATGTTCTCGCTATCTTTCAGATAAACTTTAGATTAGTCAATACAGAAAACCATAACTTTTTATTCTAGAAAAAATTTCCTTTAATTTTTGAAATCGGTAAGTTTGCACACGTAAAATTTCACTACTCGTAGTTTGAAATCCACGATTTTGGGTGTTAAATCGACGCGATTCGTCTTGGAGGACGTCTGAGCGCGCGCCATCCGGAAAAGTGTCAAGATATCAGGTACCATGTCTTAAATCCGAAACTTCCTATTGTAACGGATAAGTATGAAAATGATCTCAATCGAAAGTGATTTTTTTCCTACGTTGAAAGATACACCCAAAATTACTAAAACGGAGTTATTTTCAAACGCGGAAATAAAACCCCTTTAAATTAAGACCATTTTCAAATTATTAATTATCCGGTGCAATACGAAACAAAAACTAATATTGTTTTCGTATAAGTTTAAGCCTTTGCACGAGGTTACACAATATTATAGATTTATTAACCTAAAAATCACCTTATAAGCAAAACAACAAATTCCCGATGGGTGAAGTTTTTCAAAATTATTCAAGATTTTCTTGCAAGAGATACCTAAGAATGTCACGTTGCCACGGCAACGGCCAAGTAAAACCCAGGACATTAGATTATTCAGAAATAATGTCCAGAGAAGGACTACCCCCTCCCGACCTTATCTTTGCAATTTGTAATTTACTTTGTAATTCACTGACAAAAAATAAACTGTATTGACCGTGGGGGTCTGGGGGGTGTGGAACACCCTCCAGTGCCCCTTTATTAATAGGCAAAATATCGAATGTTTTTAAATTATGCAGAAGGTTTTCTTGGGGAAGATGTCATATATTGGGTGATATTTCGTACCTCCACTAGACCCCCCGGTCTTTGATCACTATTGATCACACACATACTAATTATCATAAGTGACCCCCCTGACCTTTTTTAGTCCTAAAAAAGTTTGGGAAGGGGAAGGGTAGTGTAAAATACCGCCTAAAATATGATATTATCGTCCCCAAAAAAAGCTTCTACATAATTTTTAAACAATTAATGTTATGCCTTTCGATAGTAAGGCACTGGAGGGTGTTCCACACCCCAGACTCCCCGGTTTATACAATTTATTATTTTTCGGGAGTGGTCTGAGGCTTTCAGTATATTCGTTTGGCCGTTGCTATGGCGACGCGACATTTTTAATAATATAAAATCTTGCATAAATTTGAAAACTTCATAAGGGAACGTCCATTAATTACTTGAGGTGTTTTTCTTTCAATTTGGACCCCCTTTCACCCCCTTGTGAGGTATGGTACCTAAGATGTAGTGGATTCCCCCTTCCCCTCACGTGAGATTAACCCTACAATTTTTACCACACAGGAGACCAGTAAGTTTTTACAGTGTATCTGTTATAATAATGTATGTTCTCTGAATTATAAAGTTCACGTGAGACTTTTTTATTGACCCCCTCCCTTTAAATGAGATTTTTCCGGATCCCCACCCCCCATTTTGAGCTCATGTAATTAATGGACGTCCACTAATTACTCTTTTTACACCTAAAAATAATAGATCGCTCCTGATAAACAATAAATTGTATAAACCGGGGGGTCTGGGGGGTGTGGAACACCCTCCAGTGTCTCACTACCCAAAGGCATAACATCAATTATTTAAAAATCATGCAGAAGTTTTTCTTGGGGACGATATCATTCACTAGCGGTATTTCATACTACCCCTTCCCTTCCCCAACTTTTCGTGACTTTTTTAGGACTAAAAAAAGGTCAGGGGTCTGGAGGGTATTGAGTATCCCCAAACCACACTTACATTGTAATTGATAAATTTGCAAACTTATGGCCAACAGTATTTATGATCAAAGTGATCAGTAAAGAAACTTTTTAAAACAATTTAAATGTAAAGCAGAGACCGGGGGGTTTGGGAAGGGGAGGAGTAGCACGTCAAAATGCGGAAGTCAAAACACCGAAAACAAAAACACTGAAAACAAAAACACCGAAAACAAAAACACCGAAAACAAAAACACTGCAAAACAAAAACACCGAAAACAAAAACTCCGAAAACAAAAACGCCTAAAGTACCAATAATCTAAATAAGATAAGCATTTATTTTAATTTTTTGTCCGAGTTGGGAGATACCTGCTCTGTATTGATACCTCAATACAGCGGTCAACAACTAATCAGAGGACGTAAAAGTATCGCGACGTTGCGACCAGGATCAAGTCTGTAGTACACGCGTATGGTGAGCGTACTCTGGACGACTATTTGACTGACATCGCCTACAATTTTCAACTCCAAGGAAACTAAAAAGACGTTATTTATTATTTTTAAATAAATATATAGTAGCTTTTTGCTTTTTGTAAAATATATTTCATTATGTCTTAAACATATTTTACTCTAGAAGAGCATATCTTGTTTGGATTAGTGGTATTTTCTGTGTTTTTGTTTTCGGCGTTTTTGTTTTTCGGTGTTTTGACGTGAATCAAAGGAGGGAAGTATGAAATACCGCTTAGTATGTGATATCGTCCTCAAGAAAAGCTTTTGCATAATTTTTAAACAATTATTAATGTTTTGCCTTTCAGTGATGAGGCACTGGAGGGTGTTCCACACCCCCCAGACCCCCCGGTTCAAACAGTTTATTTTTGTCGGCAGTGAATTGAAGATTTTAGCATATTCGTTTGGCCGTTGCTATGGTGACGGCACATTTTTAAAAATAAAAAGTTTTTAATTAATACTAATAAAAGGTAATAAAATAACAGTTAAAGACCGGGGTCCGGGGTGTATGGAATACCGGCCAATATATGAAATCATCCCTAAGGAAAGCTTCTGCATAATTGAAAAATATTTGATGTGTTGCATTTTGGTAGAAAGGCACTGGACGGTATTCCACAACCCCCAGACCCCCGGTCACCATTTATTATTCTATTACCTTTTATTACATATTAAAAATTAATTTATTTTTAGTCTTAAAAGCACCCAGTAATTAGGAAGTTTTCTTCTTTATTATGAAAGATTTTATATTATTAAAATGTCTCGTTACCATAATAACGGTCAAGCGTATAGGTTGAAATCTTCAATTTATTTATGACAAAAAATAAACTGTATAGACCGTGGGGTCTGGGGGGTGTGGAACACCCTCCAGTGCCTCGTTCTAGAAAGGCAAGACATTAAATGTTTACAGCTTATGAGTAAGCTTTATGATAGTGCTTTATTTTTCTTGGAAGCGATGACACGGGGGGGGTTGATTCATAGTCACCTCCCCTCCACAGATCCCCGGTCATTACTTATATCTTAAATTTTATGAAGTTTCAAAAAGGTTTTTATAATCACTTAATACTGGCAGTCATAAGTTTGCAAATACGTATATTTATTACAATTTTCGTGTACCTGGTGGGTGCACCACACCCCCCGGTCTTTGCACCTGTGCTTTCTAATTTAGGCTATTGGAATTAGTTTCTTAAATTTGATGTGTTATTAGGATAACTTCAGAAAGATTTTTTCTTATAAAAAAAACCAATTATACTGAAATCTTCAATTTAGTTCTAATAAAAAATAAACTGCTCAGACCGGGAGTCTGGGGGTGCGGAACACCCTCCAGTGCCTCATTCTCAAAAGACAAAATATTAAATATTAAAATTTTGAGTACTAAGCTTTATGATAGTGCTTTAGTTTTTTTTGGAAACGATTACACTGGAAGGTAATTAATTAGCCCCCCCCCCCCCAGATCCCGGTCATTATTTTACACTTTATGTTGTTTTAAAAAGTACTGAAAGTCTCAGACCACTCCCAAAATATAAACTGTATAAACCGGCAGGTCTGGAGGGTGTACATCCTCCAGTTCCTCACCACCAAAAGGCAAACCCTCCAGTGCCTCACTTCCGAAAGGCAAAACATTAAATATTTACAAATTATATAATAGCTCTTCCATACCCCCCAGTCTACACAAGCATGTCTTTAATATTTGTTACTTAAGCTCGTGCATAAATATAATGTTCTGAACAATTGAACCTACGGTTGCTGTCAGTTAAGATTGCTCAAAATAAATGGGGCGTCGCCACAATGCAAACAAAGATAAATTGAAATTTTTAAACGGAAAGTTTATTTTATGACAATTAAAATTATTTAATCATAATTTTGCACTTTTCTTCCTGTTATTTTAAACGTAAGTCTTGTTATCGCCAATACGTGCTCCTCTTTGGCACCAAGTGGCTTGAAAGCTGCACCAGGAGAATAATTTCGAATTTATTTTGCATATACATTACAGAGAAACAGAATTATAAATTTAAACTTTTATAAGTGCATATGTTAACAAATTAAATTGTCAGCTTGTCTACTGGCGGCTTGCACCTAACAGATGTGCAAAATTTGAAAAATTAATATCAGTAGAGACAAACAGATTTCATGATGTTATGGAATAGAATCTCACGTCACCATAGCAACGGTCAAGCGAGTATATTAAAATGTACAATTCTCTTCCGATGAAATAAGTTGTACAAACCGAAGGCATACTAACATTCTTTCAAGACCTAGACAACCGGGAATAAACAGAAGCATCCTATTGGCTGAATTTGAATTAAAATGTCGATTGTACATAACGTGACAATTTTTATTCATTTAATAGCCTTGCATTTTTGATTTTGTTTTCTATTAATTTGATTAAGCAATAAAATTATAAAAAACTCATTTAGGTAAATAATAATTTTATATATTTAAAATAAATTTATCTTGTAAAATGTAAAATCTCGCTTGTGAAAGGTAATGCCAATATTTTTATTATTTTAAAAATTGACTGGAACTACAGCTTCGCTTATATAAATTTAATTTTTAATGTAAATTTTTTTTTTAAATAGTCCGTGGTAGAAAGAATAATGTAACATTATTTCGGATTTAAAAATGACTACCACACAGCAAACATTGAAACAAGAAACAAAAATAATTTCGGGGGGGAAATGGGCGGGGAGTATGGAATATTCCCCAGTGTTCGAATATTAAATGTTCAAAAATTATGTGGCATTAGAAATTATGCATACTCGGTATCTACCCCGGTCCCTACCTTGGCGGGGGGTATTCCAATATGGAATGCCCCCAGGTATATGACAGAGAAAATACCCCCGGTCTTTAAAACTATGTTTTCTAGTTTGGGATATCGGGCGTTTCATTGAGGATAGCAAATCATTTAAGTATTTTTTTAGTTTTTCTGATTTACATTTTAACAGGTGTACAATATTGTCACACCTAGCACACATAGAAAGCCGCCATACGGCAGTGAGCTTGTGACATTAATAATATTTAAAATATTAAAAATTAACAACCTAAGTAAACACAATAATTTCAAATTCTCATAACTCATAAACTCTCGAAAATAGGTTAATGCTGTCTTCAGAAGTTATAATTTGTGAAAGCACGTGAGATAATTTAAATTTTATGCTATGTTTTAGGTTGTTAATTTTTAAAATATAATTTAGTACTATAAGAATAATATAGTAACGTCGACTCCTTGATCGCAGAGAAAATTCAGTCGAAAAATTAAAAATTTGAAAAAGTTGACTATGGAAGGCTACAGCGAGGGAAAATTACTTCGTTCGAAAATTAAAAAAAATTTTTTGGCATGCGAAGTGATCGAAACGAAAACTTTCCAGCATAACTGGATGATTTAATCCCACGTTCCGTACAGGAGTAGCTTTTTTATCATCTTAGAAAAACAGAAAAAACTTCACGTTTTCTCTTTGTAATTTTAGCATTTAAACAAAAATATGTTATTGATTTCAAGCAAGAGCACTCCAGTTCAAGCTTTTTGTTTACAACGTTAAATAAAAAAATTAAACCTATCTGCACATCTCATAAGCATAGATACATAAATTTTTCGAGTCCTTTACCCATTTAATAAAAAAAAATTGACAAATGCATTTTTTCGTTTTTGAATTCCTTTACAAAATGCCGAAATAAGTAAAAATTTAGAAAATTCCGAAACAGCACAATAATATTGAAAATCACAGTATACAAAGGAAGTCACGCTTTAAATTTGATGTTTCTCCAACGTAGATCAGACGAAATTCAAAAATAATGAGGAAGCAAGTTCTAAACAAAGAGCGATTTGTTGAAGATGAAACTAGGTTGAGCATAATTTTGGCACAAATTGGCAGCAGAATGCAGGAACAATCTAGACAAATATTTTATATATTTTCTAGTTGCACATAATATTAAATGCGTTATTATTGCGGAATAAAAAACCGAATTCCGGTTTTTACAATGTTTACAGTTTTTTCATATTACAACAAAGTCAACGTAGTAAATGACAATAATTAACTTTTACCTAAATAAAAAAATTTAGGGAGGTTCTTTCACGGAAACTTGAAGTCAATCGGTGCATCACGCACATCCGAATAACGTTTCAAACAATTGACGTGAATTCATGGACCATGGGAATGATAAACTAGGCAATTTTTTTGTTCGATCACAACACGTCATACTTTCTTCTGCTACGTAACTGAAAAAGAGAAATAGAAAACACACACCTTCGGTCGTTGCTCATTATTTATCCCCATCGTGGAATAAGTGGTTGGTTTGACACTTGGTTTCCTTTATTGGGCTTTCGAAATATCCCGCAATAGCAACAAATGATGTTGATGAACTAAGAAGCTTCGCGACGCTGTTGGTTTGAAATGCAAGAAAATTACTCACAAAAACGATGTATAGAGTGAATGCAATCCATCACATTTTTAACACAAAAACCATGTAGCAATGTCATGAAAAGAGGTTAAATATAGGAAATTCTGAAAGAAGCACTTGCAAGTTGTAAGGAAGCGAATGAAAGCCTCCTCCGGAGGTTTACCGCCGCGAATCTTTTCTATCGTCGTCGTCATAAACGTCAATGGATGATTGATTTCCATTTATCGCGAGTTTTTATCTCGCGAATTAAAAAGCCGATTCGGCGACACTAAACCGACATGGAAAACTATACAAATATTTATAATTAAATTAACACATGCATACACGTATTGTCTTGATGGTTATTTTTGTACAATTTAACAATCGAGAATGGCGCCCGTCTATTTTGAGTTACGACAACAAATAGCAAACAATTGGAGGTTTATTGCCATTTAACTTTAATTTACAAATACAATAATTACGAGTAAATTTATATATTTATTTATGTGCCCCATTGATCTAATCAATTACAATTGAAAAATTGTGTTGCCGTCGTGTCGTGCGATTTAAATATGTCGTTAATTTTTTATGCGAATTATCGAAATTGTTAAGCTGGCGCCTAACCGTATGGGAGATAAAAATGGTGAGCGTGTGTAACTATGCCAGATCTTTGCCTTTTATCCATAAATACATCAAGTTACGACTACAATTAAATGATAAAAAATGTTTTTTCCACCGGCGACATAAAAATATTTCAATTTTTTATGGTGCAATTTTGTCTCAGGAATCCTTTCGTTACACCGTTAAAATTTTAATAAAACTGAATTATGTGGTCAATTTTTCACGTCAACTTTCAAAAAGCCACCAATCCAATTACTTTTGAACGCTGTCATCATCAAACGAATTTGTTCAAAAATGCATTCTTGCGAACGTACGGGGGATGCTTCAAATATACTTTAACCGAGTCAATGACCGAGTAGTCGGCAATTGTTGCTTCGCCAGTTGCCGTAAGATGCACGGTGAGCCACACTGTAAAAAAAGTGTAAAATTACACTGACTTGGTGTAATAATTACCTTTAAAAAAAGAGTATTTTTACTGGTTTTTCGAGGTAATCTAAAAATTACTCTTTTAATTAATGTAAATTTACTTAGTGTTTGGAATTTATACATTATAGTGTAAATTTACCCTATTTTTATAGGTAGTTTTACATGCAGCAATGCAATCTATTACATTTCAACGTGTAATTTACTATATCTAAGGTAAAATTACCTTAGATACTGTATTTGGTTTACCTTTGTGGTGTAAAATTACCTAGAATTGTTCTATTCAATATTTTTTCATAGTTATTATTTTAATAGTTTAAAATTCATCTAGATACGAGTATGTTTCAATTGCCAGTTGTACAGAAATAGTAATCATTTTCAGTGTTTTTTTGTACATTATTTATAATCATAATTCGTTATTTTTACCATAAAGTTCGTATTTAAATAAATGCTTATGAAGGTATTCCGTACTTATAACTGCAAGTACAAAATAAACACATGGCGTCGTTATGTCGCTTGTACAGCATAGTATGCATTACCTTGACGCGAATTTTGTACATTTGCTACTATGGCCTTATAGAAGTTAAAAGTTTTTGTGCTAGTACGAGTGTTAGTTAAATAATTTGGTTTAAAACTACTACAAAAGGTATGTAAATTGTTATTATTTATTTATTTATCAATTAATTTCTTAGTATTGTAGTAATTATTAGATGTAATTGGTATAAATTTTTGTTATTATATTAGTGTAGTTTATATTGTAAATCTATAATTATAAAACAATGCATAAAATAAACAGTTAGGGCTTGTGGAAGTACTGTTTTACAACAAAATCAATCATTATCTAGAAAATTCCGAAACAGCACAATAATATTGAAAATCACAGTATACAAAGGAAGTCACGCTTTAAATTTGATGTTTCTCCAACGTAGATCAGACGAAATTCAAAAATAATGAGGAAGCAAGTTCTAAACAAAGAGCGATTTGTTGAAGATGAAACTAGGTTGAGCATAATTTTGGCACAAATTGGCAGCAGAATGCAGGAACAATCTAGACAAATATTTTATATATTTTCTAGTTGCATATTAAATGCGTTATTATTGCGGAATAAAAAACCGAATTCCGGTTTTTACAATGTTTACAGTTTTTTCATATTACAACAAAGTCAACGTAGTAAATGACAATAATTAACTTTTACCTAAATAAAAAAATTTAGGGAGGTTCTTTCACGGAAACTTGAAGTCAATCGGTGCATCACGCACATCCGAATAACGTTTCAAACAATTGACGTGAATTCATGGACCATGGGAATGATAAACTAGGCAATTTTTTTGTTCGATCACAACACGTCATACTTTCTTCTGCTACGTAACTGAAAAAGAGAAATAGAAAACACACACCTTCGGTCGTTGCTCATTATTTATCCCCATCGTGGAATAAGTGGTTGGTTTGACACTTGGTTTCCTTTATTGGGCTTTCGAAATATCCCGCAATAGCAACAAATGATGTTGATGAACTAAGAAGCTTCGCGACGCTGTTGGTTTGAAATGCAAGAAAATTACTCACAAAAACGATGTATAGAGTGAATGCAATCCATCACATTTTTAACACAAAAACCATGTAGCAATGTCATGAAAAGAGGTTAAATATAGGAAATTCTGAAAGAAGCACTTGCAAGTTGTAAGGAAGCGAATGAAAGCCTCCTCCGGAGGTTTACCGCCGCGAATCTTTTCTATCGTCGTCGTCATAAACGTCAATGGATGATTGATTTCCATTTATCGCGAGTTTTATCTCGCGAATTAAAAGCCGATTCGGCGACACTAAACCGACATGGAAAACTATACAAATATTTATAATTAAATTAACACATGCATACACGTATTGTCTTGATGGTTATTTTTGTACAATTTAACAATCGAGAATGGCGCCCGTCTATTTTGAGTTACGACAACAAATAGCAAACAATTGGAGGTTTATTGCCATTTAACTTTAATTTACAAATACAATAATTACGAGTAAATTTATATATTTATTTATGTGCCCCATTGATCTAATCAATTACAATTGAAAAATTGTGTTGCCGTCGTGTCGTGCGATTTAAATATGTCGTTAATTTTTTATGCGAATTATCGAAATTGTTAAGCTGGCGCCTAACCGTATGGGAGATAAAATGGTGAGCGTGTGTAACTATGCCAGATCTTTGCCTTTTATCCATAAATACATCAAGTTACGACTACAATTAAATGATAAAAAATGTTTTTTCCACCGGCGACATAAAAATATTTCAATTTTTTATGGTGCAATTTTGTCTCAGGAATCCTTTCGTTACACCGTTAAAATTTTAATAAAACTGAATTATGTGGTCAATTTTTCACGTCAACTTTCAAAAAGCCACCAATCCAATTACTTTTGAACGCTGTCATCATCAAACGAATTTGTTCAAAAATGCATTCTTGCGAACGTACGGGGGATGCTTCAAATATACTTTAACCGAGTCAATGACCGAGTAGTCGGCAATTGTTGCTTCGCCAGTTGCCGTAAGATGCACGGTGAGCCAGTGGTCGAATCGCCTAGTTTTCTTTTGCCTCATAAGCGTAATATTCCTAGCGGTAATTTTCTCACTGAAAATTTTTACGATGATCTCGTTAATCTCCTGACAATAAATCCCAGTAACTATGCAAAAAATGTATAATGAACAAACAAACTTCCACACAAATAAACTCTTTTATACACATAATATAGAGTACTTTTTGCACAAGGCGATGGACAAGGTACCAACCTAAAGAAAAAGGCTGCTGCCATTTTGGTTAAAAGCAGAACCATTTTTCTAATTTTCGTTGTTTTAAGAATTTTCATTTCAATTCATTTGAACAGATGTGTAATTGTCACATATAGCACACATAGAAAGCCGCCAGTGCACGGCAAAGTGGAGAACTCCAGATCCAATTGCCCTTACCTTACTTATACTTTCACCTCGTTAATTATTATTTTCAATATTACTAGATAAGGTCTCCTAAGAGTACGTATCTAATTGCTTATTTAAAATATTGTTTTTTTTATATGCAAGGCCCGTGGAAAACTGCTAGTCGTGAAGGAGGTTCGCAGAAAAAGTAAGTCCGTCAAACCAGACACAAAGAATGCATACTCGGTACTAGGGTTATTATCTACAGAAACATTTCTAAGAGAGCTAATTTAAACTGCGTAGGGTTCCTCTAGTAGGGTAGGAGTCGACTGGTAGCTATAGAAAAAATTGAGTGTTCACAGAACCGAGATGTTCATAAATTCGAATGTTCACATTATCGAGTTTCTACTGTATTTCGTTTCTTTGGGTTATCCCACGCCTATGCGTGGGGTAAAATTTCAGTTTTTACCTTTAGGATGGTAATTGCTAAACCAAGAACCCCCAGACCCACCGGGCTATATAAATATTTTTTGTCAGAAGTGAATTGAAGATTTCAGCATATCCGAATGGCCGTTACTATAGTAATGTGAAATTTTTATTTCTGCATAATTTATAAACATTGAATGTCTTGCCTTTCTAGAACGATGCACTGGAGGGTGTTCCACACCCCCCAGACCCCCCGGTTTGTACAGTTTAGTTTTTGTCATGAGTGAATTAAAGATTAAATATTTCATAATTAAGAAGAAAACTTAGTAATTCCTAGAGTACTTTTTAGGAGTAAAAATAAATTTTTAATATGTAATAAAAAGTAATAACAAATTACAAATAGTGACCGGGGGGTCTGGGGAGTGTGGAACACCCTCCAGTGCCTTTCTACCAAAATGCAAAACATTAAATATTTCCAAATTATGTAGAAGCTTTCCTTGGGGATGATTCCATATATTGGTCGGTATTCCATACCCCCCGGTCTATTTTTATTACCTTTTATTATATATTTAAAAAATTCCCCTCACTATAGCAACGGCGAAACGGATATGCTAAAATCTTCAATTCACTGCCGACAAAAAATAAACTGTATGAACCGGGGGGTCTGGGGGGTGTGGAACACCCTCCAGTGCCGTCCTCACCGAAAGGCAAAACAATAATAATTGTTTAAAAATTATGCAGAAGCTTTTCTTGAGGAAAAGCTTCTTGGCATAGTTTCCGAGAAAATTGCAGGGTATCATAAAGTTTCTTCATAATTTGTAAACATTTAATGTCTTGCCTTTCTTGAACGAGGCACTGAAGGATGTTCCACACCCCCAGACCCCCGGTTTATATAATATATTTTATATCAAAAGTAAATTGAAGATTTTAGAATATTCCAATGACTGTTGGTATAGCAACATGACATTTTAGTTTCTGCATAATTTGTAAACATTTAATGTCTTGCCTTTCTTGAACGAGGCACTGAAGGATGTTCCACACCCCCCCAGATCCCCCGGTCCATACGACATATTTTTCTATCAAAAGTAAATTAAAGATTTCAGCATATTCCTATGGCTGTTGCTATGGTAACGTGACATTTTTAGTTAGTGCATAATTTGGAAACATTTAATGCCTTGTCTTTCTAAAACGAGGCACTGGAGGGTGTTCCACACCCCAGATCCCCAGTCTGTACAGTATATTTTTTTTATCAAAAGTTAATCGAAGATTTCGGCATATCCCAATGGCCGTTGCTATGGTAACGTGATATTTTAGTTTTGAAACAACTTGTCGTTGATGTCAACAATCCAACCTCAAAATATTTTGTAAAAAAGTTGTCAGTGTTGTCCTATTTGACAGCACAATGACAACATTTTTACAAAATATTATGAGCGTAAAGTATCTTTCGGAAGTTTGAAAAACTACGCCCAGCGGCTTTCCACCGAGTGACCGCAAGTATGACTTCGGATTCCACGTTGAACTATAGGTACTGTTTAATCTGCATTGCGAAAAATCTGCTCCAAGAAGGACATGTCATGAAAACGGGACATTTAAATTAAATTAAAATAATATCTATTTGTGTGGGAATAAGCCGCGGCGTTTGATAGTGTAGTATGATATACGCCAACCTTATGGGAGTTTTTTAAAGGAATTCTTTGGTTGTACACAGACACTAACCAATATTCTTAGTAATTTTCCATTAATGGGGTATAATTAGGAAGTTGTTTTTCGGTGCAAGGTTAGTGGGTGTTGGTACTAATAAAAAATAAACAAAATCATAATTAATTTTGTGGCTAAACTTTAACCTAGGTTAGTTCAATGCTGGTAACGTTTTCTTATTTAAAGAAAGGAAATTATTTTTCTGAATGAAAGCAACCGCATGCAAGGTTATTTGCATGCACTCTTCGGCAACAGGAAGTAGATTTTCTGGGTTAAAAATTCTTTTTGTTTCTTTATGAGAAAATTAAAAATTTTCATAAATCAATGAAAGTATAATTTATCACAACAAAATGTTTTTGTCGGTAAAATCGCGGTTGTTCGATCTTTAAAAAATTTAACGAGTACAAATTGTGCGTCGGTAGTACAATAAAATTTTTCTCGTATATTAAACGAGGTATCGTAAATTACAATTCTATGTCCACGGCGAAGGTCGGACATAAGCTAAAGGTCGCGTTACCACTAATTAATGTCTATAAACACGATACTTGATATGATTAACTTGCAAATTTAATTATTGCGTTTTACACATGGAGAAAGTGTTTTTTAAATTTTACTTCAACTACAAAAACAGCGGTGTTACGTGTGTGTCTTCCTTTATCGGATAGGATGATAATCTGCTAGAAGTAGGTCGTTTAATTTTACAATCGATATAAATTTTATCATCGATTAGGTTTGAGATTGTATTGTGTCATCCTATTATTGCCATGCAATAACTTGGCTAGCCTTAATTTTGATTGCATAAATTTGTTTCGTTGAAAACGCTTCCTTGCTCCTCAGATAGATCCCTTCTGGGCGGTAATTTTCTGCCATAATATCTGCTTGTTTTTTTTCTTCATCACGGGCCTCCTAGCAAGGAGTGGTATATCCTAAACGATGTGGAAATTTTATTCTGACCAAAATTAAAGGTATTTGAACAAATTTGGAACTTCCAAGTCGTCATATCAAATATAAAAACAATTTCAAAAGTTTCCAGGTGCAGAAAAAAACGTACACTGCATCAATTGGATTTTCACTCGACGAGCTAAATCAAATTAAAAAAATTCAAGCGTTAAAATTTTCCACGTTTATACGAATTTTACTCTCATGTCAGTTTTATTAAAATTTTCGGTTCAATTTAAGAAATCAATTTATTTCATTTGCAAAAGTTCAGGTAGGTAGGAAAATTAATTTTCCGCAAAAAAATTGAAAACTCAAAATTCAGGGTATTAGAATAATTAAAAGTATTCGCGATTCAAATTTATTTTCCCGCTAGCCGGAAGTCAAGAATCTGTATTTTCTAGCCAATCAAATCACGACTCAAAAAATAAATAAGAAGCGCTTTATTCCAACCCCAAAAAGAAAATTTTGAATAACCCCCTCCCCCCCCAGGTCGAGATATTAAAGTAGATTTTGCAGAATTCAAAGATTCAAATGCATTATCTTTTGAAATTGTACAAAGTCACCTCTACAACGGAAAATATAATAAACGCATTGAAAAAATTAACATTTGGTCCCAACAGATGACGCGTTTTGATGTCATTCAAGATTTTATCAATGGCACTCATCTCGTCAGACTTTCAATATAATTTATCGAGGTTTTTCCAAGATATTCTCTAATGCTATAACTGGGCACCTGCGTCATCGCCCGTAAGTACTGTAATTGGTTATTAACCAAAAGCAGCAGCTACCGTCATTGGTTAGGTTATGACGTAGGCGCCGTTGTACTTCACGTAGTTGTACTTCACGTAGTTGTACTTCACGTAGTTGTACTTCACGTAGTTGTATTCAGAAAGCGTCATTTGTAATTCAGATTAGACCATTGTCTAGGTTATGATAAGCCGTGCCTAATTATTCACGGTATCATTGAATATTGTAAAAACGAGAAATATTCGCTGGTGAAAAATTAAGCAATTGTCTAATCTGAATTACAATTGACTATTTTGGCCAGTGAAGATATTACTTTTATGACCCAGAGCAAATGATAATGACGATGACTTTTTAGTTCAGTCTAAAAATGTGCAGCAGCAGACTTCCGAACAGCTATGGAACATTACAAGAATATTGTGAAAAGTTGGAGACAAAATTGAGAATTTCGTCAAGTTGGCGTTAGTTTATGAATATTTCCGCTTCATTTATAAATGAAAAAGATATAAACGGAAATTTTGAAAATTACACGCTTCATTTTGGAAATCGTCTTGGCAGTCGTAAAATTGCGTTCTCAAAAATGTCAATTTTGAGTGGGTTTTAAATATTTCGAGTTTCCTAGAACTACGATTATCGTAAGTAATCGAATATTTAATTGTATTTTATTTTTGGATCCGAATGAATGAAAAATGTGATACTCGAGCGCGAGTCGTTTCCTTTAGAAAAAAAAAAAATTTAAAGACCAAAAATAAATTCGCTTTGCATTTTTGCAACACGACAATACGCCGCCGTTCATATTTTAAATTCATGTGAGGAGGTTATTGCAAATTGGACAGAAAATAAAATTTGCGGTCTCCGATGAATACGAAAGTTGGATGAGCGTCGCGACGCTGGTCTATTTGAGTCGCGTTCGATTCAGGTCATCACACCGCCACAACACATTATAAAACAGTAGTATATGACTATTTAATGATGCGTAAATGTGGAAGTGCGGAAAAGAAAAAAGCTACAAGTGTGATTAACACTGCCCACTTAAAATATTTTACATCGAGAAAAAACACTTTAAATTTACAGAACATAATTTTACATCAAATTGACGCTCTCTACATCAAAATTTTTAGTGACCGCTCGCATCGGGATTCCATTTGAAAATCTCTTATTATTTTTAATTAAATTCGGGATAACACATGTGCGGTGTGGGCGCGTGGGTGTTGTAAAAACGTTCTCGATGATGGTTTAGTCAGATTACTTCCGATTTAGCCCTCGCAAGGTTTTCGAACCCCTTTCTTTTCGAAAAATCTTAACTTGGTAACAATGCGAGTTTAAAGAGCAAAATTTTATTAACCGAAGGAAAGGTTATTGGTTTACGTGATGTGGAGACCAAACATCACGTAAACGGTAACAACGGGTTCCGATAAAGCGGTCCATACAAAGTCGCGAAACGTAAAATGTGGATCGATCGAACGGAGCGAAGTGTGTGGACCGGGCGCGTTAGGGCTCCAAGGGCGATGAATGTCCTTTCAGACAACCTTGTGCGTCTCGTTTGTGTAGGAAGTTGTAATTACCGATTGTTAAGCTAAAATCCTAATTAAACAAGGAAAATGTAAACAACTTTCTCGTCCAAGTTATCTAACACAATTTCACGTTTCGGAAGATTCGCAGCACGACAAAACGCGAGAATAAAAAGCTGATGTAAATAAAAAAAAAAACTTGGTTATTGTCGACTAATCACGTTGTTGGTATGCAAAACGAAGTCGATTTGTGTCGAATAAACAATTTAAAAGGCCGCGCAAACAAAAATCGCGGCGGGAAAATAATAACTTTTTAATTCGATCGCGGGGTACGTAGATAACATGTAGCATTCACACGCCCCCCCCCCGCCCCCCCATTGGCAGCATCGAAAACAATTTAAAATTTTAAGCGCCCATTATAATGGGATTTGCATTGCAAGTGCCTGTAAGTCGAAAAGCTTTTGCAACAAACAGAAGTACGTGAGGATAATATAATTTACAGGATTAAAGAACGAGAAAGCCTTTAAGCCCTTCTTTGGAAAATCCAGATGTGATTTAAAAGTTAATATTTGCCGACTGCCGTATCTTTTCAAGGTATTAAAATTAATTAAGCGAAATAAAATAAAATTAAGAGCACCTGCTGCTTTATTCCGGGGTCTGCCTCCGTCGTCGTCGATGAGCGGCGATTTAGAGCGCGTTTCGGCCGTGATGATGATTCCAAAAATCACTACGAAACCAGAAAGCCTCATTTTGCAAAATGAAATTTTAATAAAACACCAACACTTTAACACTGCACAAGTTTTTAACTAAAACAGTTTTTTCGAAATTTAATGGGCCATTTTTAAAAAAACCACCGGTTTAATTCCTAAAAATTACGATGACACCACTTGTGTGAAAGGATATATTTGCATCGTACGAACAGAACACACTGCCAGTTTGATGTAAACTGATTGCTCTGAAAGCTCAACGTGCGCCTATGTATGTAGTGTTCCCCTACTCTCGGGACTCCTTCCTAATCCTGCGGTCCTGAAGGATGCCACCCTAGGTGTAACTTACACGGATTACGAGCAACACAAATTTCCTACCCTTATAATGTAATAATCGTCTTACATCTCGATTTTTCCTGGCGAAAAGTGCGAAAACTTTTATTACTACTGATAATTTTATCTGAAAGAAAAAAAATCGGTATCACAAATTATGAAAGAGTTGTTGATATAAGAACGGTAAACAATAGAATTTTCTTTATCGCGAGTGGATTTTTATCGTTAATTAGTCGCTCTGGCTGAGTGTTATTAATAAATCGATGATTTTCGTGTAGTAGTTGGTTTATTAGAAAAATTATGTAATATTTCCGCGGGGCGCTCGCAAGGCGCGACGGACGTACCACCATCGAAAAGAATTAATTTTATAGTAAAAATTCGCGCTTAATTAACTTGGTCGTGACGACGACGTCGTCGGTAAACAACATTTAAATAAAATAGATAAGCAACACAGTTTATTTAAGTTGAGAAAATGTAAACACTTGTCAGATTCTCAAATTATATGCAGTACAAAAAATAGACACGTGTGCTTTATTACTACATTATTTTTAAACTAATAGAAAATGAAAAACTTTTTTTTTTATATTTAGAAAATTATGTAGTCATCACGACTTGTATTTTAAGCAGTGATCGGGCTGTGCTTGCGATGTTTTCAAGTTTACTACAGGATTTTTGATTATCGACAGATAGCAAATCAGAAAATGATAGATTGTTAACCGCCTCGCCACCTCCCCTCACACCGACAAACGGCAATTATTGCCGAGCTCAAATTACCGGAGGCGTGAAGAAAATCACCACTTCGCACGCAAAAAATATTAACTCTTATTTTTTTGAATAAAACGCCAGGATAATCCTTAAATGTGTGCTTTTCGGAAAACCGAATGGAAATTGTAGTCATTGCCCATGCTCAATGTCAATGGACGATTATTTGTTTAGGACCACTGTCAGAACGATTACCAATGAAAGAACGACCAAAAATCAACAGTGTGATCGAAAATGTAAATTTTCTTATACAAGAGTAAATAAAGCGTTCCAAGGCAGGATCCTTAAACTTAAAAAATAAATTCAGATTTTTAAATTTAATTCCGCATCAAACGAACTTACAAACACAATTATCTTCGGGTATCTCTCAATCAGGCCTGCTCTCGATGCTGGCTTCCGATTCAAACCGAATATGAAAGTAAGTTTTAAAAAAGTAAAATGGAATCGTCGTCTAAAAACAATGCAAAAAAAATTTAATGTCGCCAAGAGGGTGACTCCAAGCAGCACATCTTGTTCCATCTTTGAACAAACACCTACACATACTTTCCTTAGTGGCAAGCATGGTTTCAGAAGATTAATGGGTAATTACCCTGTAAGATTTTTCCAATGCACCTTAGCAAAACATCGACGTGTAGGGAGTAAAATTAATATTATATTACAAATACAGCGTTACATGAAAACCGCGTTATGTGAAACTCTTAAGTACATAGTGTAACTGGGAAATTCGTCGTTATTTCAACCAAACCTATGAAATGCAATAGAAAATGTATAGTACAGGAGAGGATTGGTTTTTCTAATTAAGTCATTTAATATCATATAAAAATCGTGTTGGAGGAGGGATGATGCATTTTTACTGCCGCGTTATATTAGTAGGTAGTGGCAGTTAGTTACCTAGCAACGGATGTCATTGTAGATTTTTTCTTCTGAAATAACCTGTAGATTTGTCCATTACAGTGCTATTATCCGGCATGAAAATTAAATTTTACTACCCAGTCAATTTTAATTTACAAATCGTTACTAAACTTTAGCAAAGTTTATCTATGTATTAATTTTTTGACAACAGCCTCAATGTAAGTATTAATTTTTGACAACCGAAAACATTATCTAACCCCAAAGCATTAATTTTTGACAATGGCAAATTTTATCTAACCTCAAAGCTCAATTTTTTGAGAACAGCAAATTTTATCTCACCTCAAAGCTCAAAAGCATTAATTTTTGACAACAGTAAACTTTATCTAACCTCAAAGCATCAATTTTTGACAACAGCAAATTGTATCTCACCTCAAAGCTCAAAAGCATTAATTTTTTACATCGCCAAACTTCATCAAACCTCAAAGCATGAAGTTTTTGACAACAGCAAGATTTATCTAACCTCAAAAGATCAATTTTTGACAACAGCAAATTTTATCTCACCTCAAAGCTCAAAAGCATCAATTTTTAACAACAGCAAGATTTATTTAACCTCAAAGGATCAATCTTTTGACAACAGAAAATTTTATCTCACCTCAAAAGCATTAATTTTTTACAACAGACTTTATCTATCCTCAAACCTTTAATTTTTTGACAATAGCAAATTTTATCTCACCACAAAAGCATGACGTTTTTGACAACAGCAAACTTTATCCAACCTCAAGCATCAATTATTCTGACAACAGCAAATTTTATCTCACCTCAAAAGCATTAATTTTTGATAGCAGCAAAGTTTAACTAACGTCAAGCATCAATTATTTTGACAACAGTAAACTTTATCTAACCTCCAAGTATCAATTTTTTAACAACAGCATATTTTTTCTCACCTCAAAGCATCAATTTTTGAGAACAGCAAATTTTATCTCACCTCAAAGCATCAATTTTTGAGAACAGCAAATTTTATGTCACCTCAAAAGCATTAATTTTTGACAACAGCAAACTTTATCTAACGTCAAGCATCAATTATTTTGACAACAGGAAACTTTATCTAACCTCAAAGCATCAATTTTTGACAACAGCATATTTTATCTCACCTCAAAGCATCAATTGTTTTGACAATAGTAAACTTTATCTAACCTCAAAGCTTCAATTTTTTGACAACAGCATATTTTATCTCACCTCAAAACATTAATTTTTTGATTTGTTTTGTTTATTGCTATGAATTTCTACAAATTCATTTTATGCGCTCTACAAATGATCATGTCGTGTTTCTCAAATATCAAAAAACAAATTTTGAGTTTTAATTTTTTTATAAAATTGAAGTTAATTTATTACGGGAGAGTGAATATTACTTTCCTATATTCACCATAAAAACGCACAAACGATAAATATATGCATTTTGAGATTTTTCTATAAAATCTAAGGAAAACAATTAAACAACATTTTGACTTGAAAAGCGTTTGAAGTAGACTAAAATTGGAAATACGAGTTTCTACACTTTACTACACTATTTTAATACTATTTAATCATCGGGGCTGCAATAAAATTCCCCCCCCCCCTAAAGAGGAGAATTGCATAGAAGAAATTAGATTTTCTTTGAAAACGTTTGTCACATTTACCAGTTGTTTGATTTCCAGAATTCTGTACGTATTTTACAAATTTTTAATGTCATATTTTTAGACCAGTGGTTCTTAAACATCTGGTCAGCTGACCACCGCTCGTCGCCCCAGCATAAGGAAAAAATTCAAAAACCATTCTAGTAATGTAAATAATTATTATTAATCATGATTTTGTATTTAATTTTTATTTATAAATAATAGCATTCCGCAGCGCTGATATATTTTGAGAAGGTCCATGGTATAGAAAAGGTTAAGAACCGCTGTTTTATGCAAATGTGAATATATATCGCAATAATTATGTACCTATGGGACCGTTCATAAACGACGTCCGCAATTTTTTCCAAAGTTTTGACCCCTCCCCCCTTTGTCACAGTTAGTCACAATTTTTTATTCTCCCTTTTTCGGAACGTCCAAGAGTCACAAATCAAGGACCCCCCTTATTTATAAAATTGAACTACACGTTCATTTAGAAAAACATTAAAAATTTTAGCTTTTACATTTTGTTTATAATTTTTTAATATATTAATAATTATATATTAATAATTAATAATAATATATTAATAATTTTTATATATTAATAAATTTAAGCACAATTTTTTTACAGATCCCAAAAATGAAAATTTTATGCTCATTAAAAATATCTTTAAAAAATCTTTGAGCCATGGGGTCCTAGAAGAGGTTAAACTTATTAAAAACATCCTTGAGTCCGGCTAAAATTGAAATTATGGATCCTTGAGCCGACAGCTGAAAAATTGTAAATCTTTCACTTTTTTGATATTTATTAAATTATATTTAATACCTTTTTATTTCCTATCAACTGTTAACCTAGCAACTATTACCTATCAACTGTTACTTAGCAACTATCGCCTAGTAACCATCACCTAGCAAATTTGATTATTTTTTTTACGGAAGAATCATTCTGACGCCCCTACGTCCTTTATGGACAGTTCTAACCTAGGACGTCCTTGATGAACGATCCCTATCTAATTAGTCCGCATCGCCGCCACTGCCCGATATTCTGTACTCCCCAGATCCCCTAATGCGGGATTATTTAACTCGTTAAGGTTTCACCACATCTCGACGAGGATTTCACACCGTGGTTTAAATTCCAAATCAAGGTGTCAACAGTATGAAGTCAAAATAGAAATTGAAAATTCTAGTTTGCCTGAAAAATCTGAACATCATCTCGCCTTAGCACTACCTTAACTATGTCATAAAAATTAGTGACATTTGAGCATCGAGGCGTTCAAGTTTTACGTAAGCCGGCTTACGGTCGGGGATTTAAGTTTTTCTTACTTTTGCTTGAGAAAGGAGTGGGGGATATTATAAATCAAAATTATAAGCAATATTATAAAGAAAAACGCTCAAACGACATTAGTTTTTATAACATAGTTAAGAGGGGGAATTTTCAAGAGGGTAAAATGTCGTCAACAGATGGCGCATGAATAGAAAAACAAAAACTACAAATAAACTAAAATATTGCTGCCATAACACTGAAATCATAGAATTAAACTTTGTATTTAGAAAAGCATGGAATTACATAGTCTTGTTAAAATCTCTTCTGATATTTTCGAAAATATTTATTATTAAAAGTTGAAGCAAATAAATTATTGTTTATGTAATATATAGCTTCTATGAATTCTATCTTAAAAACAGATTTTCGTCTGCAAAACTTAATTTAGTTTGTATATTGTTGCTTTTTTATTGGCGCGCCACCTGTTGACGACATTTTTCGTCGTTGATAAAAATCCCTCCCTTAAACCAGTGCTGCCGCAAGATGTTACAACGTTGGGCATTAAAGGAATAATTTCTTAGAGCTGCTCTGAATCAGGATCACGCTAAAGACGTTTATACAGGCTACTTAACTTTACACCAAAACGGTTTCCGCCGAATTTCCAGCTTCATATAATTTTAAATATAAAATTGTCAAACAGAAGAAAAAAATAAAATATATAAACTTAATTCACAGGATCAGAATCCTTGCCTTTTGGTACTCTGTGCCCTGAAGATTTTGGATTTCGTTGTATAAGAAAGACGGATATGTGGAGGGAGAGAGGTGGAGGGACACAATTGTTCCTTTAACTTCCCCTATTAAAAAAATACCAAAATACTAATTAAATGTGACAATTGGATAGAATATTTAAAATAAAAAGTCTTTGATATTCCATCGGGGGTCACCAATTTAGGGAGAAGATTTGCCGAAAGACTGTTCTCTGATCTATAAATACACTCCGAAGCCAAGTGAGACACGGAGGTTGTTTTATGCTGCTGAGAATTTAAATATTTTTTGTTACTAAATCTAGGAACCTTAACTTTTCAATGTAAATCCAAGTTCCGATAGGTTACGATTCTTTCTGCTAGCGCGGCATTGGAACTAGTTTAATTTCACGTTTGGAAGTTAGCATTTTTCCCAGCAACTCGAAAAAGGAAAACAGCCACTTTCTATTCCTCATAACCCAAGAGAGAAAAAAATAAATGAAGGGCGGTTTTTTAAAATATTCGCTTTCGAAAGTGCGAAAAATAGCGTACATACCGCAGGACTAAAGTGACTCTTTGGTGCCTATCGGGATAAATCGTGGAACTTCAGTCCTTTCCATTTCCAGAGAGAAAACAGCCACTTTCTATTTCTCGTAACCCAAAAGAGAAAAAAAAAGGATGAGGGGCGGTTCTTTATAATAGTCACTTTCGAAAGTGCGAAAAGTAGCGTACACACCGCAGGACTAAACTCACTTGAAAAATAATCGTCTACAAATTACATCGATTCGTTACAATGGCAAACAGGAAAATGGCTAGAACTAAAAGATCAAATACAGGTTTCTGAAATTATTTCAAAACTTCTTCCACTCTGGGGTGGTAAGTTTCATAGAATAAACAAACTGTTTTAATTCTTTGTTTCAGAAATTCGTCTCAGAAAAATGCGAATAATTCGATTCGGTCAAAGATGACTCGAACTTTCCGACATTCCTTAAATGCATTCGTTCCAGATTTAATTTCACCTTGATTTCACTCGTTGATGAAATTTTCACTTTCTTTTCTAAACCAACAGTTCATTTTCATTACAATCGTAATGCAAATAAATAAAATGTTTCTCTTTAAATGTCACTTTCTAGATTTTCCAAGCTTCGGATTTTCTCGAAAACATTGCATTCGGCCTCGAACTTTGTAACCTACGGGCGCTTTTTTAGGAATAAATAAAGCAAAAGTTAAGAGGGTTTTTCTAAAATCTCATCGAACTTTGATTGAACCACTTTTCTCAGCTTTCCTATCAAGCGATACTCATCCAGAGCCGTAGTAGATTTTTTACGCAATCAAATCGCTTCAAAAAAGAAAAATATAAAAAAACTAATTTTTTACGTTTTCCTGTTTTCCCACGACCGGACAACTATTTAAACGATAAAATCACACCGAACCGGACGTTCTCATTTCCTTACAAAAGTGGAAAATAAATATTTTTTACGTAACCCTACTTACGTTTCAAAAGTTCAGTTTCAATCCAATTTTGCACTGAAATTCTAAACGAAAACTCAAAACGACCTAACTGGTTCAAGTACTAAAAAAATAATAGTGTCACTTGTTTAATCTACGATTTATCGTAATCAACGATTGTTATTATTAATACACTTTACGATTTGATAACTATTTTTTTAAATTTTATTATTAGTTTGATTTGTTGTATTTCGCTATTAATAAATTCGTTCGAGTGTTCCGAGCAAAAAAATCTCCTCCAACGTAGATTTTTTCACGCTTTGAATTAATCGCAATTTGTTTGTTTAAGGTAAATTAATGGCGCCTAACGTTTCGATAAAAAGTTTGTTGACCTCTTCAAATCTCACTTTATTCATCTCGCCGTATTTTGTTTCCTTCTGAAAATCGCGGGTAATTTTTAAGGGTCGAGGAAACGAGTGCTTTGAAGTGATAAACGCACGGGGAAACTTTTTGAAACGCCCAGGTAACGCAATAATTGCGCTGTTTATGTTATTTTATTACTGTAAAATTATTTATTTAAATAAATGCGAGTTATTTTATTTGTTTATAGTAATTTTAACGAGATAACGACGTAAACTATATAATTATCGTTTTAATTACATGTTATTGTTTTAAATGCCCTACGAAGATTACATGACCAAGAAAAAGAGCAAAGCGTAAATTTTGACACATTTATAACATTGATAAACGATAACATAATTAATTTTATTATAATATCAAACGTTACAGTGAGTAAATTTTCAAGTTGACGTTTTTCTGTAAAGTTACGGTAAATTAAACTTTTTGAAATCTGGAAAAACCCACACTTTATTTTTGACAGAGGCGTAATAATACTAATGTCGTAGGAAAAGTTAATCTTTTTGGTACAATGAGTTATTATTTATTGCTTACGGTTGTCAGTCGAGTAGCCAAAAAGGCAAAACAAGCAAAGGGTTACTTAGGCGCCGCAGATTTATTTAAGGAAAAACCGAGTATTTGTCTGAATATTGCTATTTTTGTATCTAATCTCGATTTCGCCTAGAGAACTGATAAATGAGCAAGAAAACCAAAACTTTTCGACTTTTCTTTTCGATTAAAATTTTACGACGTCGGACAAAAATATTATCCCCTGGTGCCTGTTGTGTTTACTTTATTGCGAAAGGGTTGTTTATAATTGGATTATTTTTTCATTTTTACACGCGCGTTTACCGCTATCGTTTTTATGAATTTTGGTTTCATCGCCACCTTTTGTCAAAATTATAAAAATTTTATATCGGCAAGTGTGAATGCCTAATGGTTTTTGATTACCTAATTATTTTTGTCCAGTTGTTGAAATCATCAAATTAAAAAAATTGGAGCCACATTTTCCGCATTACACACTCGGGAAATTGCATTTGTTAGGCCAGCAAATGCAGCAGCTGTTTGCCATGATACAACAAATACATTTATTTTCAGAAGTAATAAAAATTTGTTATCAAATTTTATTGTTTTGTATTGTATGACATTAGAAAAATAATTAATGATGTTAGAAACCATCCGTCGTGCTGCAATATTTGAAATTTATAGAATTATTTTTTATTGCGGCCATTTTGAAGCCCCCATTTTAATTTTCAACCTTAAAATAATAGGTATTACATAACCACAGATGAGCACAATTGAAATTGATTTTAATCTTAAAGGCCGCCATTTTGAAACCGTCATTTTGTATTTTTATTTTCACATTGTTAGTAACCTCATAAATCACAAGGCAATTGTTTTCAGAACATTTTCAAAATAATTTATAAGAAGAAAACTCACTTGTTTAGTGCATGGGATAAAAAACAACAAAAAAATGGGTAATTTATTCATTAATGATTTTAGAAAGCCATAACAACGGTTTTTGGTTAACCTGATACTGTAATGTATCGTCACAGGGATAATGCCATTTTGACCTGCCCTGCAAAGCACAGAAACTGCTATAAAAAAGTTACTCTTCTCGAATTTGAACCCGATACCCAGGGTTGCCAGATGCACGGAATTTTCCCTAAATCTAGGGAAATTTCAGTTGTTAAAGCGAAAAGGTGATTCATTTGAATTTTTGCTGAAATCTAGGGAATTTCCTTAAATTTCTCCGCTAGATTTGAATATTTTAAAATTATTTACGGTAAATTTGAATAATTGGCATAATCCGATCCGGCTCTGATTATTAAGCCATTATGACAAGGACCCGTACTCAGAAATTCTGCTTTTTATCTAAGATTTGGGACAGGTAAATTTGAACTGTGCTATTTTTGAAAATTGAGGAAAACCTTTAAACAAATTTAAAATTTTTCTATAGGTATAGATTATAAACCTGGCAACACTGCCGGTACCCAAGATAAATAGAATTCTATTTAGAGGACGTCCATTCATTACGTGAGTTCAAAAAGGGAGTGAAGGTCCAGTAAAATCTCACCAAATCTCATTTAAAGGAAAGGGGGGGTCAATAAAATCTCACGTCAACTTTGCAATTTAGAGAATATTCATTATTATGACAGATACACTGTAAAAAATTACTGGTCCCCGGTGTGGTAAAAATTGTAGAGTAAATCTCACGCGAGGAGGAGAAAGGGGGGCAACTACGGTAATACTTGGAGTAAAAATACTTCTTAAATCGACGCGGTGCAATATTTTATTCACATAACTGCATCAAAAAAAGTGACAAAATACATGATTTTGAGTAAAATTTTAAAACAAAATTCAAAATGGGCGGGATTGGGGGTTCGATTTTAGCCTATCATAGAAACGTATTGCAATTTTTGATTTTTTAATGCCTAAACGTCAAAATTTTTGAATCGTCCACAGTTTATAATATTTCTAATTATATTCTCTTTCACAATTTGCTTTCATTTCTATAGGAAATTTTGTATTTTAGAGTCCGGCCTGCCGTACTCTGCTCCAATACTAAATGTTTATAAATTATGCAAACATTTTATGATACTGCTTTACCGCTTCCACCTCTACCGAAGGCAGAACTAAGCAAAATACTTTTTTTGCATTTGAAATGTACGTTTACAAAATACTCAAAAACTGAGTATTTAAAATGCTAATGCAAAAGACATTAAAAAAGTATTATTTCGGATATTACAGGAGAGTTTAGTGAGGTGCCATTAAATTCATTTTTTCAAAGGTCAAAAAAGTTTCCTTTTTGTCATTCAGTTGATTGTTAAAACTGAAGTTCCATTTAATTGTGAAAACAGTTATTGTTTAACTTAGTGCTTCTCAGTATTTTATGGTCGTTTGCCATATGTTACGAAACATTTTATCCCGCCCATTACCAATATAATATTGACCCCCCCCCCTAGTGAGGGAAAACAGTGGAACTCGATTGATTGCAACGTGGTTGACTGCTCATAATTTTCAGTTAGCCAGAAAAAACTTAACCAATAAAGGAGTAGTTTCAGAATTCTAATTTTGATGTTTGTATAAACATCGCAAAAAGAATGTTGCAAATAGCGGCGTTCGTTTTATTGTTAGTAAGATTATAAAAATGCAAACTTTGTGTTTTATAAATATAAAATATTCATAAAATTTTATCGTAATTTAAATTTTTATGAAAACTTTCTTGGTTCAAATTATTGATACAATTTTTTGGAAAATATGTTTAGAGCTGGAAATAGCGGCGTTCATCTAAGAATTCATAAAATTTCACTTTAGAGCTTTCCGTTCAGGAGAATTTTATGGCACTTTTTATTTTATATATTAAGATTACATAACACAAAGCCATAAGCACAGGATTAATTCTCAGGTTAGCAACGGGGGTCAAAATAAAAATGTTCCGCTAACAAGTTTTTTTAATTTTTAAACTCAAACTTATTTTGAGTAAATTGAATGAAAATATGAATATAGGGATTTTTAATAAAGCAACTTATATTAAACAGATAATTATTATGTTAGAAAAAAAAATATATCGGAGGAAATTCAAATTATCGTATAGCTTACCTTTAGACCAGAATTATGTAAGTTTTTAAAATAAAATAATTTACGCTTTAATATTATACCAACTTGTCTTGTATAACAGTATTAAAAATGCTTGTATTCATATAATTGTAAATATTATAAATTAGAAATGATAATTAATTATCGCCGTAATGAAATATGAATGAAATATGTAAACATTTAAAATAAAAATTTGTGTTGAAATTTGTTAAGAAAAACAAAATACGAGTTAAAAGCATTCCAACAGCAGTAAAGGTTTTGCTTTTTTTTTCCGGCAAAGTTTTCTAACACTTCCAATATCAACAGAAGTATTTATATTCACATGGGGGTCAGGTGGAGACAAACTAATTTTCTAAGTATTCAAGTTTTCTCTCAAATTCTCTCCTTGAGATTTAAAAAAGATCTTAATTTTGATTAACAAGATTTTTAACATAAAACCCTGACTCTTTTTGAATTTCAACAATTTTTTTCTCATGCTAAACGTACTCGAGAAAATTTAAAAAAACTGACGTCTCAGTTTGACCTCTACTTTCAAATAATAAAATAACAACAAATATCGAAACTCCTCCATTGAGCATATAGCCAAATAGGCGAAATACTTCGATATTATTTTCTTAGTTTGGTTTGACTGTAGTACTGTATTTTTTGAAAAATTTATTAATATTTTCAGTGGATAGTGAAGATAATATCTCAGATACTTCCTATTTTTAAATCTGCTGATTCACTTATCATTTCCATTAAATTGGTGCTAACTTTTATTAACACCTTTGGCAATTATCATTTACGTTAACATAATCTAGGATAGCAATTTGGCCTCAACAAAAATGTAGAAATAAAGTATTTTAAATTTTAATATATGTAAGGTAGAAGGGTAATGCCGCTTGTTGATGCCAAAATTTTGAGTTTTTGAAATTCCAGAAAAATTTAAAAATTTTTGACTACTGCATTGCTTTATATAATTTCAAAAATTATTTCTAAATCACTTGCAAATGGGAGGATTCCAATATTCTATGTACGTAGCAATAAAAGATTTTTTTTAATTTAAAAAAAAAAGATTAAAATATTTCTTGAATGAGAGACTAATTTGAAAATATTGCTGTGTCGAATTTCTCGTTTTGTTGGGGAAAAGTTATTACATTATAAACAAAATAGTTTATTATGCGATCATGTGAAGAAAATGTGTAACTATTTAAATAAAATAGTCTTGGAAAAGCGTTTTATTTGTATTTGAGTTCCAAAACAAATTAATAAATATTTAGAACGTGTATAAACAAATACTAAATCTTGCAGTTGACAAAATTTACCTTTTCGTGCTTGTCTAATGAAAAGTGAATTACGACGTCGGGCGTCCAACAAGTTGAAAAGGTTAAAATGTAGTTGACATTTCGGAAAACAATGATGAAGATATTTAATAAATCTGCAAGTGTCATTATCTAAAATCATAATATTAATGAGGTTGAGACTAAATAATACATTGGTGGCGCCGGACGACACATAAACATTGTGAAGCAATAAATATACCATTATGCTCATATAGACGCCTGCAAAAAACTAAAATCTAGCCAATACCATTAAAATTTGACAGTGTCAACGGCTCGTTAAAATACTGACCGTCTATATTAGATATTTTATTATTTATGACACATATTCGCTATTTTCATTTTTTGCCTTTTTATTATTGTATAATTTGGACGAGGAACGAATTTATTTACCTGTCACTGTTAATTATTATAATGCGAATTTTCAACTCATTTAACATTTTTTTAAATTACAGCTCAGCGTGAGCCACGGCAAAAAAAGTGTCTTTTGTGAGTTGTTCGCGTTTCTAGATTCAGACCCTAGGACAATAAGAAACAAGTTACGAAGTTATTCAAAGATGATTTTTCTTCTACTCGAGTGGAGTTTCCATCTTCCCCGGGAGTGGTCTCGAAGTAAAGAATTTATACGGACCAATTCATCCTTTCAACCCCCTTTTGCTTTGACCTAAATTCCTTAGAGCATCTTGAAATAATTACTTAACCAAAGCCAATTTTATTTCACAACAAAATGCACAATTATTATCAGCTTCACAAACAACCGAACCGATTGGTGTTCCATATTATGTCCAGACCGTCAATTTTTAAACGAGAATAGTTAATTAATACCTTAGTGAAAGGCAACTACAAAATACAATGCCAATACTAGTTTTTGTCAGATCCGGGAAGTCGAGCAACGCAAGTTGTGGTGCTCACTTAGGTGGGTGACCGCTTCGAGAACACAACTTGCGACTGCCCTGTGTCAAGTTGAGAGTAGAGCCGTCAGAATGATTCTGCCGTACATAAAATAATCAAATTTGCTAGGCGATAGTTGCCAGGTCCAAATTTTTTTTTGGGGTTTTAAAATTTTTTAGGAAAATTTTTTAAGGACTTTAAATTTGAAATTTTTTAAATTTTAAAAATTTTTTAAAAATTGGGTTTGGAATTTGTTTTTTCTTTTAAAATTTAATTTAAATTAAAAAATTTGATATTTAAAAAAAAAAATTTTGAAAATTTTTAAAATTTTTTAAAAAAGGGAAAATTTTTTAAAACAAAACTTTGTAACTGTAAAAGTTTGGGAAAAATTTTAAATTCATTTTTTAAAATTTAAATTTTTTAAATTTTAAACCTTTTTAAAATTTAAAAAAATAAATTTTTAAAAAATTTTTTTAAAATTTTTTTTAAAATTTTTTGTAAAATTTTTTTTAAAAAATTTTTGTTTATAAAAATATATTTTAAAAGCTTTTTTAATTTTTAATTTTAAATTTTTTTTTAAAAATTAATTTTTTATTTAAAATTTACTTTCAAAATTAATTTTTTTAAAAATTTAATTTTTTTTCTTTATTTTTAAAAATAATTTAATTTTTAAAACCTTTTTTTAAAAAATTAAATTTTTTTAAAAAAACTTTTTTTTTAAAAAAATTTTTTACTTTTTTAAAAAATTTTTTTATTAAAATTAATTGGATTTATTTCCCATTGAACCAAATTTAAAAAATTTAATTTATTTGTTTAATTAACTTTTTTAATAATTCAACTCCTATAATTATGAAGTAACATGTAAAATAAAATTTTTAAATGTATTTTTTAAAGGTCTATTTTTAAAGAACTATTTAAATAATCTTTAAAAGAAATTTAAAATTTCAATTTATTTACTAGCCAAATTTAAATTTGTTATGAAATCCAAAATTGGTTAAATAAATTTCTAAAAATTTTTTTTAAAAATTCAAAAAACTCGATAGGAAATCTAATTTATTATTTTAAAATTAAAAAGAAAAGTGGTGATTAAAATTAAGTAAATTAATTGTGGAAAGGTAAATTAATGTTTAATTATTTCAAATTTTACAAATTCTTGTTGTTTTAAAATTTTGAAACAAATTTTGTTAATTAAAAATAAATTTTTAATTAAAAGTCATACTTTAAATTAAATTGTTAAAATTAAAAAAATTTGTTATAGTTAACTTAAAAATTTAAATTTAATCTAAAAATTAAATTTTAAGAAACAATTTTTGTTAAAATAATTGTTTTACAATAATTAATTTTTTAATTAAAATCTTTAAAACCAATTAATGTTTATAAATTTATTTTTAAAAAAATTTTAAATTCTTTAAGGAATTTTAATTTTTAATTTTAATAATAACCTTAAAGTATTAAAATTAAATTTATTATAAATCAGTTTTAAATATTTAAATTTTTGTTAAATAAATTTCTTTTAAATTATATTTTATGAAAAGGTTTTGTAAAAAAATAGATTTATTAATAATCTGAATTTTGAATTCTTTTTTAAATTTATAACTTTTTGTAATTAATTTTGGTCGTTGGGTATTCAAATTTTCGTATTAATATGGATTTTTACAGTCATAAATTTTGTTTTATTAATTGTTAATTCAATTCCATTGAAATTTTCTTTTATTGTTCAACCCTTTAATTAATTATTTTGAATGTCTGGAAATATAGTTTAAATTAACAACACCAATTGAAAATTTAAATTAATTTAAGATTGTAAATACAAATTCTATAAATTAAAATATACTAAAAAAGTTTAAAAAGATTTAAATTAATTGAATAATTAAATATTAAAGGGAATTAACAAAAAAAAATTTAAATTTAGAATAAATTTCAAAGGTAAATTAATAATAAATTTAATAATAATATTTAAAAAAACGGAAATTTAACTTTAAAATTAAATTGTCTTTGAATCAAAAAATATTTTTAGTTTGAAAGCATTTAAAATAGTTTAGTGAAAATTAATTTTTTGAATGTTAAAAATTTAGAAATTTAATTATTTATTTAAAATTTAAATTTTTTCAATCCGTTTTAAAAAAATTTTTATGAAAAGCTGAATTTAATAAGACTGGAGTTTAAAATTAGTTAAAACATGAACTGGATTTATAATTATATTTAATTGATTTTTGCTCGTCAATTTAAATGTCGGCTTTCTATACAATTTTAAATTTTTATTAATTATAAAACTTTACTTGTTATTTTAATTTTCTTTCCTTTTTCGTTTTTCAAAAAAATTTATTTTTCAAGGATTATTAAAAACAAAGTGTAAACAATTTACAAGCATTTAATTTTGAAATATTTTATACAAAAATTAAATGTGGGATTAAAATTAAAACAGGGTATATTATGCAATTAAAAGTTACGTTAATAAAAATTAAGATTAATCAAAATATTTAAAAAATTAAACTATTTAGGTTGTTGAATAAACATTTAATTTTTATTTAAAAAATTGAAAAGTGGTGGTATTAGCAAATACAATCTAAATCTAATTGGATTTTTTTTTAAAATTTAATAAAATAATATTAAAACAAGCTAGATTTAAAAGAAATTAAAATTAATAAATTTCAAAGAACATTTATTAAAATTTAAAATGATTTGAATAAAAAACGGCCCATTAAATTTAAAATTTAAAATTTGAATAAAATAATTTAAATTTAATTTAAAAGTTTCCGTAATTTTAAAAGACCATAAATATAAATTTATATTAATTAAACCCCCTTAGTTTTGCATCGTATTCAAAATTTTATTAAATCGGGTAATGAAAACCATTCAAATATTAAATTGTTAATGAAATTATGAAAATTAAAGGCAATTTTAATAATGATTTTAAAATAAAAAACTTTGACGGATTATAATTAGGCCGTTAAATTACAAACTTAATTAGTTAAAAGACAGAATGTTTAAATACAGAATACGATTGGCCCCATGAAATAATTGCTAAATCAGGATAATTCAAGGATGGAATTTATCTTCCAATTAATTCGATAAGTTCACGCCAATTTAATTTAATATCTTATAAATATTGCTAATGTTAAAAAAGGTGATACTTTTAAAGTGATTTAAATTAAATCAAGAAAGATTAAGAAGGCAAAAAATTTTCCTATATGCAAAATTTTTCTTGTACTGCGTACAGAAGGTTGGAAACTAAAACCCGTAATGGATACAATTTTAACTTCTTCAATTATTGTTTATATTTTTTCGAAAATATTTCGGAGATTTTAACATTAAATTTTGGGGTTTTAATTTCTATAACATTTAGATAAGTTTGTATTAACCTAATTGAAATAAATTATTTGTACCCGATTAAATATTTTAAATTTAATAAGATTAATTTGAAGTTTTTAACAAAAATAAGGTATCATATAATGATAAAATTTAAAATAACAAATTAGGATTAATTTAAAATAAAATGATTATTTGTAATTGCAATCTCAACCCAATAATCACAAAGTTAATATATTGGTTAAATGTGGCTAATTTAACCCAGTTGAGGTTTATACGATAAACTCGGAGTTTAAAATAGTAACAATTCGAACTCGGATTTTTAATTTTATTTAAATTTCCCACATATTCTAAATTTCAATTGAAATTTTAATTGAATAAGTAAAAATAAATTTGGTTTTTAACTTTTTGCGGAATTAAGTTTTTAATTTTGAAATTGAGCGATTATTAAAAATTATATTTAGCGAGTAACATTTGTGTGCCGAAAAACAATGTCAATTTTTAAAAAAAATTTTACCTTAAAAAGAATTGTAAAATTTACATATATTAACTTGCGCTATTTAATTTGTATCTTCAATATTTTAAAATGACAAAATAATAGTAATGAATGCAAATTAATAATTGTCTCAGATTGCTGTGCATTAATTTAATAATATGATTTAAATATCTGGTATGAACTGGATTTGATCAACAGTGTTAATTTATCAAAGACATAATTCACTATTACAAATGGCTACATATTACAAAATCCATGTTAATAATATGCATTGAGTTAAAACATTTTTTGGTCTAATTAAATGTTTAATTCATAAAAGTATATTTATAATTAATACTAAAGATGATGTTAAAATTTCAAATCAATGTAACTCGTAACATTCGAAGTAGCTAAATGTCATTACTGATTCTTCGAAAAGAACATCTGACATTACATTTTATTTGAAATTTCATGAAAAATATTTCATAGGCATTCGTTTAAGTCACGACGGATGTCAGATTCGTTAACAAATATGTAAATCTCAAATTATTCAATAGACCTGTTAAAAAATAAAGTAAATATGTACGTTATCTACGAATAAATCAATTAACAGGATAAAATAATATTTACATATCGTAATGTTAATTCCTAACAAAATTTGAATACAAAGTCCATTGATTGAACTTCAACTATTTATATGTCTATATCTTAATATCAATTCAAATGTAGTTGACATTGCACTTGTTGAACTCTTGTGTTATGGACAATGAACACAATTTGAAACTTATATCAAATTTATAGCATTTGTACTAGATACATTAAGAGGGCTTAAAACATACTTACATCAATTTTAAAGCTTCGGATATAAGCTGATTCAATTAAATTAAAAATAATGGATTTAATCGTCAATTTCTGTGTTTCTTAAAAGTCTCCATCCACTGTCTTTGAATCTAGTCTAAAATTTGAAGAGATAAATTGTCGACACTATTATTACCCTCGATTAGACTCTTTCGAAAGATACAATTAAGTCTCCGTTTCACATTTTCATTAATGAAGTACAATGCTCATTCTTATCAAGTACTCGTGGTCATTAAAGTAAGATACATGTTAAATTTGAATGATCTTTCTCAAGATATTTTCAAAAATCCATTACTTAGTAAGAACATTAATTTTTAAATTAATCTAGTTATACGAATAATTGTAATTAAAACAATTGAAGAAGGGTATTTCATAGAGAATTATTAAATATGTTTAAAAATACATTGTAAGAATCATTAAGCGTAAATTACAATCGTGCCACTTAGAATGATTACAATTGTTTTTATACATTGCATTTAAAGCATAAAATTGGTATTAAAAGGTCATAATCTTGACTATGTATAGGAACAAAGACTCAAGTTAAAATGAATAAATTATTATTTATCACATTCCTCTCAATTACTAATTAATTTGTAATCATTTATATACTGCTAATAAAAACCATACGCAAATTGCCATAATGAACACGATAGCAATAAGATTATTAACACTATTACCATAACTTACAATTTTAAAGAACTGTAATTTTAAGATTCTATAATTAACATACATACGAAATACATATAAAAGGTTTTTGAAGATGAAAACCGACTTATCAAATGTTGAAGTCCTAATTATGTTTAAATTACCTTTATGTAAATTTCGAAACATTAAATTTAACTCCAGATCCATTTCCAAATGCAAATGACTTTATGTGAATTAATAGTGCAAGACTGCGAAAGAATAATTAAATAAATTATTATAATAAGCCGGTCTTCCTAAATTGCTTAACCACAATTACTGAATTCACATTAAAATAATTTAACATTCAATTAGTCGCATTAGAATATTTAACGAATTGCGTTAACATCTAATTAAATAAATTATTCAATTAAAATTTAAATTCTAATAGATCAGTTAATTTAAACTCATATTAACAATGTGATTTTCGAATTGTCCAGACTAAATATCCATTTAATTAATTGATAACTACGCACTAACTACAAATTCAAATTGATGAATTAAGAGTAAAAAAGAAAATTTATTTAGAATTAATCTCAATAGCAAATATCTTAATTTGAAAAATGTTAAACTGTGAAAAATTAAAAAATGTAGAATTATAAAATCAATTCACTAAAAACGAATTAATCTAATGAACAATCATTCATTTCAAGCAAATAATTGAAAAATTAATACATAAATCAACGCAAATTTTACAATTGCAATATTAAATAATTTAGAATTATCACGTAATTACATTTGATTGCAATAAACTTAATTATTGAAAAATAAATAAAAATAATTCCAAATACTTAACATTATTTAAAAATAAGAATAACAACATAGCAGTTTATTATTACCAAAATATATTTTAAATTTAATTGAAAAAATTATTAAACAAATTTAAATTGTATGAACAAATTTTTAACAAAATCATTTAATTAAATTAGAAGTAATTATTAATATTGAAAATAATTCGAATTATCAACAATATAATTTTGAACACAAACACTCAATATAGATTTAGTAATAAAACACATGATTATTAAAAAAAGTTATTTTAACAAACATTAAGTTAACAAATATCAATTGAACTAAAAGAAGTAATCTGTTTATTAACAAATTTATTATTATAATAAATTACAAATTATTAACCAAATATTGAATTTATAATAAATTCAATTGAATTAATCATAAACTAAAATAAATATTAAAATTTTGAAAAACATTGATATAAATTCAAATGAATATAGTGAAAACTAAATTGAAAAGAATTATTAAACAATTAATTATTGAACAAATTCATTATCAATTTCTTCAATAATTATTACAAAATTGATAGTTGAAAAACAAATTATTGAAACTTAGCAATGAAAAATAATTAATAACCTAGTTAATCAAAATCAAGTAAATTAATTGATGATTTCACAATACAATGCTACAAAACATTCTGAATTTGAAAATAAACATTAAATTATTAAAACTTTAATTATGACACCAAAATAACTTTATATGAACAAGTATTCAATTATTGAATAAATTCAAAAAAAATTGAATTTACACATCATTTAAAACGCAAAAATAAAATTAAAAACTTGAATTAAAACAAAACAATTAATTTAAACAAAATAAAATCATAAATATTGAATAAACAATTATAACATTGAATTGTTAAAATAATATATTAAATTTGAAAATGAAATATTAAATTCATTTAAAACAATATGAATTATTAAAAACATTGAAATTATTAAAAAAAATGACTCAATAATTAAATTGATTCACACGAAACAATTAGAGATTATAAAAATATAAATATTAATAGCCAAAAAATTAAAAAAATTTGATTTAATAATTATTATTATTAAAAAAATTGAATTAAAAATAATAAATTGAAAAAAGTTGTCCAAATAAAAATGATAAATTAAGAAAATTAATATAAACAAAAATTATAACAATATATAAAATTTAAAAAAATCAGTGATTTAGAATTTATGAACAAAAAACACTAATTTATTAACAAACATTATTTTATTAAATTAACATTATTCAATTTTGAATAAAATTTATTAACAAAGTTATATTAAATTGAAAAATTGCAATTCATATGAAAATTAAAATTAAACGAATATAAATGAATACTTAATATATTTATAAAAGTAATATAAATTAATATAATTAAAGTAAATAATTTTAATTAAAACAATTGCTTTGTTGTAATTAAATTGATTAAAGTCAAAAATTGTTAATGGAGGTTCAATAAAATAATTATTTACAAAAAGTTTGTATAAACAAATAATCAAATTTAATTAAGTAAGCCTGTAAGTCGCATTTAAAGTGAATAATTAACAACATATTATTTTGATAACGCATTTTCAAAAAATTAAATCATCACGAAAAATAAAACATATTAACAAAAATGGAGCTAATTATAAAATAATTAATAAACTAAATTGTAAAACTATTTAAATTAACAAATAAATTAAACAAATAATTATAACATTATGAAACGGATTATTAAATCTAATATTAATTCTGAAATTTCAATAAGTTTACGAATCGTTAAGAAAACAATTCAAGAGTTATAAAACATATTTTAAAAAAAACATTTTTGTTGAACAGTGGGAATTTGTGTTTACAGAATGATTGGAAAGAAGATGTGCATTGTGACTGTGAATTTTACTACTTTTTCAAAAGAAAGCGTTAAAGCAGTTAATGTAACAAAAGGCAGGATGTATTGAAGTGAAAAACTGAATGAATCGCTGGCGCCGGACAGTCCGATGCATTGTGCATAAACACCTCAAAGTGAGATTCTTTATGCTTCTGTGTATTTGTCACCTTTATTCCCAGAGCATTCTTTCTCAACATTCCAGATGATCCTTTGTAAGGTTCGGGCCGTCTATCTGATTGACAGTGTGTCGGTGATAATCTGATATTATCCGATGTAGCCGTGTTGGTGGCCGACAACATCGGATATATTAAAAAAAAGCTTTTTGTATGGTCATTCGAAGCCGCGCTGCTCTTTCGGTCTCGAATAAAATTCGTTTTGGATGCGAATTAAAGAACGAGAGGATTTCGTTTTATAATACCCGAAGGTGTAGCTGATTGCCATAAATTAATCATAAAAGGCGCCTCACGTGTCTAACACTTGTTTTTTTTTCCATCGATTAATGGGTTTAAAACGTGAGAAAGAATTACCATTAACTTCAAAATGGATTTTGTTAAGCTGACTGGAACATGTGCCGAAAAAGAAGACGACCTGTTGTAAATATTTATTTTCAATTGGGGAACAAAACCAGAGGGTTCTTGTGATGGAATGCACCCTCAGTTCAGATTTATTACTTGTAAATTTTATGGCACCTTTATTTTTGTCGTTGAAAAATCGCATTGTTTTATTAAATATTTATGAGAAATTAACGTTAATTTTCTTTGTTTTATTTGGAAAATATCAAATGTCGCCGATTTAATGTGCAGATGTTGAGGACCAACACCCGCGCATTTTACAGACCATCGTCCATCTGTCGTTCTTCGCGGCTGGATCGACTTTCCTTCCATATTAGGACATGACTAGATTTGTTAACATTGCGGTTTTGTGTTTATATTAACTTACTTTATATCCTTTGATCACTAAACGTTATTTTTTATCAAATTGTGACCCGGTCATTGTCTAGCAAAAAGCGTCGTAGGTGTTGGGTCATTATGCTCAACCAATAATTGAATGGAAACTGCTAATTCATTTGCATAGTTCATGTTGAAACTGTGAATGAAGAAGCAAAGGTTAAGGTTCATTCTTAATATCTTTCGTTTACATTTTATGTAACGGCTTTAGCTTAAAATGGAAAGCTGTTAAGTTATGATAATATTATTTTCAGTAAGAAATTGACATCGAAAATAATGTAAAAGTGCAATAAGACGACGTATTAAATTATCGGTCATTACAATGTAAGTTTCTGGTTTTTCTCGACAAAATGCTTGCTTATTTATTTCTTTTGGCAAAATATTGCAATGAGAACAACACGCAGTTCTCTTTTTATTATTTATCTTTAGGAAAGAAGTTGCCATTAACGAGAACGTGTGGAACGGAAGGCTTGCACATTCAAGGTTACGCTTTTCTATTCTCATTGCAAAATTATTGCACCTGTTCCTGGATCTCGACGAATCAATGCCGAAAGCTTCTAAACGGACAGCACGAGAACTTCCATGCTTCAATGCATGCTTGCAATTTTTTCTTACGAAATTAAAAATTATCTATCTTCTTCTTCTATTTTCTTCACAATAACCGTTTAATTTTGGTCATCTTATATTTGATGTGCCCAAACTCCACTCACGTATTCAACGTTTCAATATACTTCTACGTAGATGTATTGAAAGTTATCGAAGATTAGTTTGGAAGCCATTGGTTGGTTGAATATATTACTTCCATTTCTCTAATTGAGCAAAAGTTTTTTGTTTCCTCATAGACATGTAATTAGTCTACAAATGAGGTTGAAGAATAACGTGAAGAGACTCGTGGAAGCAAGACTGGATCCATAAAGCAGGTGATAGAAAACAGTGGTGAATTTTGGGAGAGCCTCATATCCGACGATGTCCTTTCGATTTCTTATTGTCTCTCCTTTCGATTTCTTATTGTCTCAGCTATCAAGCAGGAGGTTCCTGATTTTGATATGGAGGAACAATGAACCAATTTCTTTAAATTTATAATAATTTAAGAACTCAATGATGAGATACGCCGATACGATGTTTTTACCCTTTGCTAATTTTAGGACCGCCACAGACCACCTGGTGTACGTATTATTTCAACCTTTGTTTAATTAATTTAACCAAGATAGCCAATCTCATTGCGCCAGATGGTAGGCACCAATATATTGGAAACAAAGACTTTTTTTACGTATTATTCGCGCTGAATATCATTAATAATTTACAAAAACACCCGAGGCTGAGGTACTGGAAGAATCCATAATCTGGATAGATTTAGTCAATTCTATTTTCATTGACAACAAAATCGATTCCTGACACTGTCCAGCTCAAGAGCAAAGTAATGGAGCAGATGGGATCTCCTTTTCATCGCCAGAGCAAAGCACGAAGAAAGATTCGTTAATTTCTTACGTCCAAATATCTTGAGTGGCTACAAAAAAGATCTATGGGAAAATAATTTCAAAAATGCTATAATTTTGTCAAAACTCGAAGAGTTCAATAATGATCGAAAAAATATTTATTACACCTGAGAAGAATTCTGCTACGGTCTTGGTAGATTCTGTGTTTTGGTAGATTAATCGTATCGAATTACGACCGAAATGATGTAAAGTCTCGCTCCGATAGAAAAAGTTCCAGTTCGTAGCATATTTTGGCGTCTGCTTGTTGAATAAATATTTAAATTCGAAATTCCTGCATTCTTTTATGGGATGTAAATTTTATTCGCAAATTCATAAAGTGGATGCTAAAAATATCAGGCATAACAAGATGCAGCAGCAAGAGCAGCAGCAAACTATTAAAATCTAAACAAATGTAATGTGTGCACCAAGAAGTCGGCGCCAACGCTAACAGTGAGTGATGAAAGCCATCGCCGAGGCGCCCACTTCGGAGTGTTGACCCCACGCCACACTTAGCACCTCGGCGCAGCAGAAGTCGTCGTATATGGAGATTAGCGAAGAAGAGTGTGGGTGAACTGCACTTGGTATCTTGGAGAAAGCAAGCAAACGAGATGGAGGAGTAGGTTTATCAAAATGGTCAACACGACATCATCGACAGAAGCAAAAAATATCGTGCAAAACACCAACTTTTTTTGCTTCTTACACGAAAACGGGTGAAACAACTACGTGTAGGCACCACCTATTTATTGAACCATGTTTTCCTGATGACTTGGAGGGCAAAGGCGAAACATGCAACCAACGTTTATTTTAAATTGATCGAAGATTAAATTACGGAGACATTCTTCGGCGGGTTATTTATCAACGTCTTTTGGATTCTTCCACCGAGGGGTCAGCTTGAAATTTATGCCACCCAAAAATTGAAAATAATTAATTCCGACAATAAACCCAACGTCTTTTCAACGTCGTGTACCCACTTAATGTTTTTATTTCTTTTTTATTAATTTTTAAATTTCCGTCCCGATTAAAAATAATTTAAGGACGACGTGGCATCGTAAATTTCGCAGATGCCAAAATAATTTTAAATTGGACCACACGATTATATTGCGAAAAACGGTTTTTGATGCAAAAAGCTTTTTTATGTTTTAATATTTCGGATTTATTACTTTTTAATTAACGCGAGTTATTCCTACTCCTCCTTTCCAATTTCCAAAAACGAGAGCTTAACATATTTCAACTCTACATTAATTACATTTTTATTATGCAATATAATTAACATGAATGTAGTAAATTTATTAGTAAGATGAAGATGAACGCAAACAACATTATACATAAATATCATTCAGAAACCTGAATGAAAAGCTGGTTCTGATACTCCCACGAGTGGCTCATGGTGAGTAAAACGACACGCGTGCAACCACTTGCAAGACGGCGCCACACTACATATTACAACCTAACAGATGTTAAATAAAAAATAAAAGACATTACAAAAAAGTACTCCCAAATAAATGTACTCTCGCCCCCTCTTATGCAACACCGCAAGAAAAACATAAATGAAATAAGCGAAATTGGTCTTTCGTACCACGAGGGATTGAGGATCCAACGGTAAACCTATTTCGAATTTTTTAAAATGTAATGCAAGGGTCATCTAAAATTAATTTAACATTATAACCAACGAAGGCCAATCACACCAGACATTATTACTATTTATTTTTGCAGGCGCCAGATTAAGGATACCCAGCTCTCTAGGTAAAACCGTTTAATTTCCTCCCCTCGGCTTTTTATAAAATAAAATTCGTTTTAGATGAACGCCGACTCACAATAATAAATATGTACCTAATTATTGTTTTATTGCTGTGTCAATGTAATTTCATGTTGAGAGCCTCCTATAATTTTTGCGAGGAGCTCAGAACTAAATTAAAAACTATAACTGTATAGTATTCTTTAAACTGGCGTAAGCACCCGTGTGGTTTGAATGCCAAAACTTTTCGGTGGCATTTGTCTTTCGAAACGGTAGTTAAACTCATGGGAAAGCAAAGTTATTCAAACTTATAAAAGATTTTCTAATATTAAAAATGTAACATACTGGTTCAATTCCGGTTGAAGTTAGAACTTTATGCAGTGCCCCCTCGGAAGGCAATTGAAAACCACCGAAGCGTTATCTGCTTTGGAAAACTTGTCGTGGTTCGGATTACACGTTAAACAGTAAATTAATGGCAGAACATTAAATATTTACTAAATTAAATAGATACAATGACATATACGCGTACTTTATTAATGACCCCCCCTCACCCCCAGCGTATATCTTACATTTTATGTTGTTTTATGCTCCCCTTCCGAGTCACGAAAAATAGCGCAGGGTTTCCATTCGTCTTTAAAAGCTGAAAACGTCAAGGAATTTAAAATTTTGTAATGAAAAAGTCTGAGAATTTTTAAGAAAGTTAAGAAAATTAATACTTTAGGCATAGAAAATTCTTTGAAATTTCAAAAAAAATAAATAAAAAAGAATTACAAAAATTACATTTTGGATTAGTCGATTTACATTTAATTTTTAAAATTGACCAAATATTGAAAAGTTAGGAAAAATTATCAATGATTCTAATTGTAGAAGTGGGATTTATTTAGAGAAATTTGGTGGAAATCCTGTTTAATTATTTTTGGTTTAATAATTCAATCGTTTTTGTATTGCTTTTTGGAAATGCAACTCTTTGTTAATTACATTGTAATTTGTCTTGTCTAAAAATGTTTTGTTCACAAATTTTATTATTTGGTTTAATAATTCAATTGTTTTTTTTTTGAATAAGTCAATTGTTTTAGTTCAACAGTTCAAAATCCTTGATTTAATAATTCAATTTTCCGTGATTCAACAACTCAACTGTTTTATACAAAACTGCTACTACTTTGTCAAAAATGCAATTGTTTTATTCAATAAATTCAACTCTTTTGTTTATTAAATTCAGCTGTTTTGTTTAATAAAGTGTGCTGTTTTGTTTAATAAATTTGATTGATTAGTTCAATCGTTTAAACTGCTTTGTTCAACATTTTAATTAATTTTAGTTTGATTCTTTTTTTATCGAATAATTTAATTATTTTAGTTCAACAGTTCAAAAATCCTTGATTTAATAATTCAATTTTCCGTGATTCAACAACTCAACCCTGTTTTATACAAAATAGCTACTACGTTGTCAAAAATGCAATTGTTTTATACAATAAATTCAACTGCTTTTTTTAATAAATTCAGCTGTTTTGTTTAATAAATTTGATTGATTAGTTCAATCATTTAACTGCTTTGTTGCACATTTTAATTAATTTTAGTTTAATTGTTTTTTATTGAATAATTCAATTGTTTTTAGTTCAACAATTCAAAAATATTTGATGTGATAATTCAATTTTCCGCGATTCAATATCTCAAATCTGTTTTATACAAAACAGCTACTACTTTGTCAAAAATGCAATTGTTTTATACAATAAATTCAACTGCTTTTTTTAATAAATTCAGCTGTTTTGTTTAATAAATTTGATTGATTAGTTCAATCATTTAATTGCGTTGTTCAACATTTTAATTAATTTTAGTTTAATTGTTTTTTATGACGAGTAAAATATTTTAAAAGGTTACAAGTTTAATGAAATTTGAAATTTTTTTTACAATTTTAATAAAATTTGAAAATTTTCTAACTTACATTTTAGTCTAGGACCTCCTTACATAAAGTGGTTTTGTCTTTTCAAGATATCATCAGCTAAACTATATCCCTAAACGAATGAAATGGATTAAAATCCATTAAAATTCACAAATTCATTCATGAAATAGATTAAAATTCATAAATTCATTCATTTAGGGATAGTTTAGCTGATGATATCTTGAAAAGATGAAACCACTTTACGTAAGGGGGTCCTAGACTAAAATGTAAGTTGGAAAATTTTCAAATTTCATTAAATTGTAAAAATTTCAAAATTTCATTAAACTTGTAACTTTAAAATATTTACTATCATAAATTCAACAAGTTAATAATAAACATTGACAAAAAATTAATTGTTTTTTATTGAATAATTCAATTGTTTTTAGTTCAACAATTCAAAAATATTTGAAGTAACAATTCAATTTTTTGTAATTCAACAACTCAACTCTGTTTTATACAAAACAGCTACTACTTTGTCAAAAATGCAATTGTTTTATTCAATAAATTCAACTGTTTTGTTTAATAGGTTCAGTTGTTTTGTTTAATAAAGATCGATTAGTTCAATCATTTAACTGTTTTTATTGAATAATTCAATTAGTTTTAGTTCAACAATTTAATTATTTTTAGTTCAATAATTTAATTGTTTTTAGTTCAACAATTTTCCGTGATTCAACAATTCAACTGTTTTATAGAAAACAGCTATTACTTTTTAAAAAATGCAACTGTTTTATTCAATAAATTCAGCTGTTTTGTTTAATAAATTTGACTGATTAATTTAATTATTTAACTGCTGTGTGTAGTTTAATTGTATTTTATTGAATAATTCAACAATTTTATTTTTCATAATTCGGCAATTTAACTCTTTCTTTAATAATTCAACAGATTTTTCAAATTCTCCTGTTTTTCAACAATTCCACTATTTTATGCAAAAGCTACTACTTCGTCCAAAAATACAACTTTTTTGTTCAATAATTCTGTTATTTTGTTTAATAATTTAGCTGATTTGTTTAACAATGCAACTATTTTTGAATATATAACAGCACCGTGGGGTCAACAGCGAAGATCTTGCTGCGTGGCATACATTTTGATTATTTATCGCCGCCAAAATATTGGATTTTTGTTTACGGAGATTCGAAAAGTCTGGGAAAATTCAGGAAGAATTTTTTTTATTAAAAATGTTACGTTATCATAGTAAAGCCAGGCGGATATGCCGAAATCTTCAATTTCCTTTTGTAAAAAATAAACTGCATAGCCCGGTGGTCTGAGGTATAAAACATCCTCTAATGCTCCAATATTATATTGAGAGGTGCTTTATGATTGACCCCCCCTCCCAATTCTCAGCCATTAACTTGCATTGTATGTTGTTTTAAAAAGTATACCATACCAAGACCAAGGGGTTGCTAATATATTAAAATCAATAGCAGAAAGAAAAGAAAAAAATAAACAATTGAATTTTAAGATTGCAGGTACAGAATATATGAAAGATTTTAAAATTATGGCGGCAATCTACAAATAGTAAAAGGGAAAACTATGACCACTGATCAAACGGTAAATTAATAAAATTTAAATATTGAAATGCAAATAAAATTAAAAAAAACAAAGCAAAAAGTTTAACTTTAAAAGTTGGTAATTTGAACTATTGTTAACCATCGAAGAATAAATAATTTTTAAGTTAGTCTTATAGAAAACGACAAAAAGTGTAGACGCAAATGCGTTTGGTGACATGACAAGTTTTTTTAAAAGTTCAAAAGTTAAAATTCTGTGGAGAATAAGGTTTAAGTGAAAATGTTAATGAAAATAATTTGAGAAGCTAAAATTTATTTAAGAAGCTAAAATTTAAAATAAACGAAATGTATTTAAAATAAAAATATTAAATTTGTGGAAATTGACAAATAATAGAGGCCGCTGAGAAGACGATTTAAAAAATTATTAATTAAAATATTGAATTAAGGTTTTATAGACAAGCAAACAAGAAATAAGAAATTGAATAAAAACTACATGACATACATGATATGAGTTTACTTCTAGAATTGTGAGGCTACGTGGCGGTCTCGGTCCCACATAATTCCGGGTGGTCTGGGGGGTATTGAATACTTTCAGGATATTATATGATATAAGCGGTATCATAAAGCTTCAGCACAATTATTAAATTTTTAATATTTTCCCCTTAAATATTGGGTCACTGGAGGGTGTTCCACACCCCCCAGACCCCCCGGTTTAAGTAATTTATTTTTTAAAGTGTATTTTAGACTATAACATAACATTTGAAGTTTTGTAAAATTAACAGCAGCCAAGGAGACACCGCAGAATAAATAAATTTCCATACATGCAATCTGCACAGTCCGGGGGGTCTGGGAGGTATGGAATACAGTTCTACATGAACAGTATACAGTGCATACTAAAATGTAATAGTTTAATTTTATTCTAATTAATATTCAACGGGTATTATTAATAACTATAAACTATTTAGATTGGGGGTCTGGGGAGTAATAAATACTCTATAGGATATTTAATCATATTTAAGGTAATTAAAGCGGTATCATATTTATTATTGTAATTTAATATTGTGATTTTGAATCTAAGAACATTTTCTGTTTGATTTCAGGATAATTTCATTAAGCTTAGATTTTCTAGCAGAAAAGTTTAATTTATTTGTACATGATTCCAAAAGTAAAGGTTTAATTTCATTTATTATAAAGAACATTAAAATTTTCCCTACAATAACAAAAAATTTATAAAAAAGAGGAAAATTTTTACAACAGAATCTAAAAACACTGGGGATTTAGTTTAATATTATGTATCTGGCGCCCAATTTTATTTCTTTGAACAAATGAAAAAAGCAAATAGCAATATAATATATTATAATTTATTTGATTGTGGGCCGTCGTTTTGACACCGCTATTTCGTCGCAGGGTCGTTTCATATACCGAATGATGGCATATACCGGGAGTACTTAAATAGTAACCCCTCCTCAGACACCCTGCGACTTTTTGCATTCTGTGGTATTTTAAAAGTTTCTCTATTAATCACTTTATCTGAAACCCACGATTACAATTTAAGTATTTGTGAGGGGCATTGGGGAAGTGTATTGAAAATACCTATAATTGTGTTTTATCATAACTTCAATTTAAATTTGTTTTAAAATTTTTATAATGATACTTTAGACGTCGAATATACAAAAATTAAAAAAAGAAAAGAATCGCGTGACTTCAAAATTTACAGCAGGGTGTATACTGTAGGCAGACAGGTTACGAACGATGAAATGTAAGATATAAAATAGCAGAGATAAAAACAAGATCGGGTCCCCTACTTCTTAGGAAAGTAATGTAGAAAATTATACATTATTTGAATGTCTTGTTTTGTGATACTTTCAAACAGAAATTTGTAAAAAATGTGAGTGGTTAATCAGTAAGGGCGCAGAGAAAACGAAATTTTTAAAAGGTCGACAGACGCAGTTTGTTTTGTAAATGAGGTAAATTAATTTTTAAATACAAAATGACTGGATTAAAACCGCCATCGGTGACTGCAACTATTTAGGATGTGGGAAACCTGGTTAAAAATAAACTCAAAGGAATCATTACTGAATGTACAGTGGTAACAGATTATGACGAACCTCAAAGGACCGAGTGATATAATATCCAGTAAATATTTACTTCTGTCAGATATAATATAATTTTTACTTTGCTGGCTGTACATAGGAAGGATTTCGGAAGTACATTAAAAAAAAAGTATCTCTTTATAATATGAATTTTAACTTTAAAATATCAAACTTCCGTTTAGTTTGTCGTTCATAAATTCAACGAACTTTTTCGTTAATATCGGAAGATTTTCACATGTGCAGTAAATTTTGTCCTTTGGTTGCAATTCATTGATGTAATGAACATTTTTATTGTATATACGACAGTTTTAGATAGGCAATCCTGGAATTATCGATAAATATAACATATTTCACGGTTGTAGTTCACCAGGATTACTTCGACCGTATTGTCGTTCCAAATACAAACTCAGATATCTCAAAATTTCTGTAACCGATCGTGGTGTTTGAAACAGGAAAGAAATAATGTAACTCCCATCAGTAAAAATTCGTAATTACACAGAAGGAAAATAAAAAATTCAGGCGATGGAGAAAATTTAAATATCGTTCCCACATTTATTTCCTACGTAATGCTTATGTCTCGCCGCAACACACCGGTTTATGAAGCTCACTAAAGGTAAACGTGTTGTCTAAACTGTCGCTAATAATTTTAGTAGTTGATGCGACCATAAATTATCAGATTATGAACAAAATCGTTTGAAATGTTTCGAAGAAAGCAAGTCTCAGCAGCACGAGTTCGGAGTGAGATTATCTTCTTGTTCGGCGTTATAGGGTGGCCACCATCTTTCGATCGTACGCGTCGAAGAGCTTATTCATCTGGAAGATTTTCTAATAGTACCACGGTACATTTGGATCGTCCTGTAGTGTAGAGCCGGTTTTCTTGCGTCGTAATTCAAGTTGTCTTCATAAAAATTTGTAAAGCGACAAATTATTTTCATATTACACACCCTTAATACTTTAGTTGTTCGTACATTCTTGTTTTCTCGTTACAAAAAAACAACTCGTACAGGATAAGATTTGTATCTTTACAAGGCCATTTAGATCATTGAAATAAATTATTGTACAGAAAATAGAATTAAAATAAGGTAACGCATTGTTATTTGCATTTTTCGAATTCTCTGTCGACAAACATAATTAAGTCTTCCAGTTCCACATACAAAAATTTAAATATTACATTGTTGCTGGTTGCTGCGCATTTAATTTAATAATAAAAAGTGAAGGGTGGTGGTATTTGCAAATAGCGAAGTCATAATCATAAAGTTGGTTAATATTATGAGGGCCAAATGTCCGGCTAATTAAAAACATGGGCTAGACGATATTTCGTCCCGATAAAAAATATCGATCAAATTTCCTGGTACGACCGATTTAATTTTTTAAATTTAAAGTGTTTTTGTTAATCATGAAATATTGCCATAAAAAATTTGCAAGATATCGTAGATTTCGCGATAAGATGGAAAGTATAAAATAATAAAAATAGTTTTATCCTAACTTATTGTGACAGAGAAGACACTTAAAGGTCGATTAATTTCTAGTATTCTGTGAGAACCAATTGAGATTGCGATCGTGTCATCAATTATTGTGGATTATACCCGGGCGCATAAAAAAACCACAAATATGTTGTGCGAGGAAAACGGAATGTCTAATTCGTTAGACTATGATTTTGTAAACAACAAGCAGCAGCCGTTGCTGTTTATGTTAAATTGACGCCGTTTATGCATACCTCTCGCATTAGGCGCCATAATAATTGTATCAATCACACCAGTGTACGACGTCGTGGCGCCCCAACTAAATACCATATCCGCCTAAAAATGCGACCGGAACCAATAACACTCCCGACATTTGCATTTTGCAACGATTCGAGCTGCACCTCACACGTAATAATCCTTATATCTTATATATTGTCAATGTAAATAAGATCGTGTGACATTTGACCCTCCAAGCCCAGTTGACTTTTAGATTTATGGCACGATAAACATGAACACAATACAAATAATTCATATTGCAAAATTTTTGGCTCCCATTGTGTACTGAAGTATGCAGAGGAAGGCGCCTTAACAACACCCTCGTATATAGGTACCATAAATTTAAATGCTCTCCTAAGTTATCACCTTGTATATTTTTTTTCGAAAAACGTACAGAGGATGTTGAGACGAGTTCAACGATATGTAACATCGTACCATTTAGTTCTGCCATTTTGGGCTGTTTCTGTCGAAGAAAGAACCAGTGCTGGACTCCTTTCGATTATCTAAATTTTTTTCAAAATATTTTTGTCGTCTAGGCTTCGTATCTCAATCACCGATGTGATCAGATTAAAAATGAAAATCATCCTTTCAGAATTAATTCAATTAAGAAATGTATCAATTGAAACGCTAAAAAATTCGTCATCCGGTTCTTTTTCGCTCGAATTAATCAATTATTCAATGGTAGTAATTTATTCATGTTACTACCAAGATGTGAATGTTAATTCTACAAACGAATCGTGTGCGATCTTCACTTCATTTGTAAGCAATGATTAAATTGCGGTTTATAATTCTCATCAATACCGCACTAATAAATTACAGTCAAACTTGTTGGACATGTTTAATTGATAAATAAGAGGAAATTTAAATTTTTAGAACTGTATCATCATAATAGTGGGGCATGACTGAGCAAAAATTACATTTTATTATCGAGAAGAGATGAAAAATAAAACTGTGTACCGCCACTTGCTCGGAGAGCGAATGTAATTTAATAAAAATAATTTGTACCTTTAATGCCCATACAGAAATTTCGGTTATCATATTTGTTTTCTTCCATTCATCTGTTTTAGTTTTCTTAGAGAAATTCTGAAAAAGAAAAGCGTGAGAAAAATTGCCAACACTAAAATTGATAAGACCACCTGCTAGGCATTTCATTTTCAATGAAACGCCAATTATCCGGGGTTAATCTTCTTTGGGGTTGGTCAACAGTAGTACAAATTTGGAACTCAACAAAAATATTCAAATACTCTTGGCTCCATATGCTCAACCAAGGCCCCAGTAGACAAAATAGGGCATTCCATTTCAACACAATTACCCTGCGATCTCAATGATTACACTATTTTTTTACAAAGAAGGTATTTTAAATGTTACTGAACTAAAGCCTATTTCATGTCCTGAAAGATGTCATCTCAAAGTTTACTTACCGAAGTAGCTTTTCGAAATTATATACTTCGAGAAAAACGTTTTCTCGAGCTTTGTCACACTTTTTCACTGTTTACCTAAATCACTGAAAAAGTAATTCTTCACTAACCTTTTCAGTTGTTCAACCCTCGCCGTGGATCCTACCTGTAACAAGAAAAAAATCATTTTATTTTTGTATTATTGCAATACATAGAATTAAACTTAGTCTACGTCAGAACGACTGGACAAAGCATAAAGAAAGAAGAATCTTTAAGTTAAAAATTAAAAAATATTTACCTTTATCACTGAAGTCCTTCCGCTTTATTCCTTTCTTGTCCTTGTCTCCATCATTTTCTGCATTTCTGACCATTGAGTTCAATTGAAACCATCACCCTCGCGCACTTGCACAACAAGTTTTAACGGTACGATTGCGGAAAAAAATTAAAAGTGAACACGTAACACTACTTTTCCACAAAATTTTAAAAGTAAACCTAATTCGCGATTTTTACAGCTTCCATCAAGCTTTTTCACAAACATAGGGGACATCCATTAACAACGTGAGGTGTTTTCTTTAAATTTGAACCCCCTCTCCACCCCGCGCGCGTGATGAGATCCCCCTTTTGAGCTCACGTAATTGATGGACGTCCCCATACGAACTCGACACTTTTCACTTTCGTCCGCGAGAACGCGAAAAGAACATATCCGAATTTACGTTCTCATTCAGTCTTTTTCCCCACGCAAAAGCATAGAGAACATCTTTAATAGTGTAACCTCGGTGGTTTGCCATTACCTGCTGAGGGAAGACAGTTAAAATAAAAACTCTGGAGATATGCTACAAACCACCAATTCTTCTTAAAACGGAGAAACCTGAAAATAAAATGTAACAGTTAGAAAGTAATTGTAATAAAAACAATGTAAGCCAGGGTCGGCTCTAGAATATTTTCACAATTTTTGGCGTAGCCACAAATTAAATATTAGTGAATTGACAAAGTTTCAGAATTTTCAATCATGCGTTTTACATTCATTAAAGCTGATTTGGAAATTTATAATTTTTTTTCGGGTTTTCCAAAAGACAAAATGACCTCCCCAATAATATATATCTCCATAATTTGACTATAGCACTGCAACTGACGGTAGAAAAATTTAGGAAAATTATAACAAAACTATATAGTAAAAGCCCAAAAAGCAATTTAGTTATGAAAAAAAAATGAATTAGTTAATTTTAAAATTCTGACCAATGAATTAAACGGTTGAATTAAAAAATAGTGAAATTATAAAAATTGTAAAATAAAAATGCAAACAAACAAAAAAACGGTTATTAAATCAAAACCAATAAAATTATCAAATGCAAAATAGTTGAATTGTTGAATAAATTAATTAATTATTAAATCTAACAGCTGAATTAATAAACAAAGCAACTACTACATTTATTTTAGAAAAACGACTGAGTTATTATAGTACCAAAAATATTTGAATTGCTAAATAAAACAGCTGAATTATTGAACAAAACAGTTGAATTGTTGAAACAAAAACAATTGAACTGTTCAACTAAAACAATTAAATTATTAAACTGAAAATAATTGAAATACTGAACACTGCAGTTATATTATTAAACTAAATTATTGAACAAATGGTGAATTATTGAACAAATAGTAAATAATTAAACAAATATTGAATTGTTGAACTAATTAAAAATTGAATTGTGCAACCAAAATCTGTTAAATTATTAAACTTAAAATAATTGAAATGTTGAACAAAACAGTTGAATTATTGAACCAAATAGCCGAATTATAAAGAAAACAACTGAATGTATTTAGCAAAGTAGTTGAATTATTAAACAAAAAACAGTTGAATTTATTGAACGAAACAGTTGCATTTTTCAACAAAACATTAGCATTATGCACCAAAAAATAACAAATTATTAAACCAAAAACGGTTGATTTATTAAATCAAAACCAATAAAATTATCAAATGAAAAATACTTAAATTGTTGAATAAACCAATTAATTATTAAATTTAACAGCTGAATAAATAAACAAAGTAACTAAATTTATTTTAGAAAAACGACTGAGTTATTACACCCAAAATATTTGAATTGCTAAGTGAAACAGCTGAATTATTGAACAGTTGAATTGTTGAAAAAAAAATTGAACTATTTAACTAAAACAATTAAATTATTAAACTAAAAATAATTGAAATGTTGATCAAAACAAGTGAATTATTGAACAAAACAGTCGAATTATAGAGAAAACAACTGAATGTATTTAGCAAAGTAGTTAAATTATTAAACAAAACAGTTGAATTTATTGAACAAAACAGTTGCAGTTTTCAACAAAACATTTGCATTATTATACCATAAAATAACAAATTATTAATCCAAAAACGGTTGATTTATTAAACCAAAACCAATGAAATTATCAAATGAAAAATATTTAAATTGTTGAATAAATCAATTAATTATGAAATCTCACAGCTGAATTATTGAAAATCGCAACTAAATTTATAAAAAAACGATTGAATTATTAAACAAAAAATATTTGAATTGTTGAAAAACAAAAGAACTGAATTATTGAACAAAACAGTCAAATTATTGAAGAAAACAATTGAATCGAGAATAATTGAATTGTTAAACCAAAAACAATTGAAAGTAATTACATTTTTAACTGAAAATAATTGAATTGCCAACTTGTGACAAAACAACTGAATTTATTAAACAAAGCAGTTGAATATTATTAAAAGAAACATTTGAATTATTGAACAAAACAATTGCATTTCTCAACAGAACAATTGCATTGCAAAACCAAAAATGATCGAATTATTAAACCAAAACAAATTACATTTTTAAACCATAAATATTTGAGTCTTCGAATAAATCATTTAGTTATTAAACCAAACAGTTGAATTATTAAAATGAAAATATAGTTGAGGTGATAGGCCAATGAAAATCTAACAAGTTGAATTATTAACAAAACAGTTGCATTTTTGAATTATTAAACCAAGAACTATTCAGGGTTCTCACCGAACTTTTGACTTGAACAAATTCTCTGACTTTTTCGCGTTTTCCATTATTAAAATTAATAATTTTCCTAACTTTTCAATATTTGGAAAATTTAAAAATTAAGTATGGATTGACTAATGGAAATGCATCCTAATAATATAGTAAATGTAAGAAATGTAATATAGAAAAAAATCTTAATATAAATATAAAAAAGAATTATTTATTAATTTTAATAAATCAAAAACATAATTTTGTTTATTTTTTTAAATTAAATTTTTGTTGTTGAAATTTTAAAGAATTTGTTGATTGGAGGTTGCAATGCCGGCAAAATGAATTCAAACCTGTAGCAAAATAAATAAAAGTTTTATAAACGAAGCGAAGGACGCAATTAAAATTTGGAAGCAAACGATTAGGCCTGTTGGCCTGTTCCGACTCAAGTCGCCATCTTGAAAGGTCTCCCCACATCTCTCTTTCCCCTGGGTATGTAGAATCTATTATTTAGTTCGTAAATTTGTGGAGCCCCAACGTCTGTTTTGAAAAATGTACTCAAATGTAAATTGTACTCAAAAATTCAACAGAAAAATTATAAACAACAAAAAATAAACGATGGTCAGCCCAAACGGTAAATTTAAAAACTTAATAAATTAAATCATAACATTTTAAGAACAAAAAAGTGGTCACACAATTTAAACATTTTAATTATAAAGGAGTTCATAACTCAATATTTTGGGGCTACTTTTAGTTACTTTTTTAATGGGAAAAAAGGCTGTTTTCTCCGTCCGGTCTAAAGACAATTTCAATAGATTCTGTCAAGATTGATTTGACACATTTTCATTAAATAATAATTGCATTGTAAATTTTTCTAAAGGAATTTAATTTTCCCCTATATCAAAATAAGAGATTCATGCCATCGAAAAATCTTTTCTTAAAATCATATTCAATTAATGGGGTGATTTTGGCCATTGCTTTAAATCTGAAAGATTTAAGTGATTCGTACGATTTTCACACGGTTTGCCCTACTTTTTAAATAAAACTGTCGATTTTCATTAGTTACTTCGATTAAAATTAAAATTTAAAGGCATTTAAGTTTTAAAAGTACTGACCAGAATTAGCACATTAATATCTTTTGTTATTTCCAAGACAATGTGTAAATAATAATAATAAATGGTAATATTCAAAATAATATTAATTTTAAATTAGAGGGTAAATTGTCGCAGTCCCTTGCTCTGATGAAATTGCAATAATTATTGCAAACAGATAAGTTTGTACAAAATTAACCTCACAATAATTTTAAGATAGGAAGATACTAAAGCCGGAAGTAACAATTTAGTGTGCAATAATAAAAACAACATTCAAATATCTTCTGAAACAATTGAATCGGAAAATTTGAGTTTGAACACTGAAATTCTTTGAGACGGCCCTGTAATGCTTAGACTACGTTTTCAAAACAAAGAAATTGTCGTTGATTGGTTTGGAATTTATATTGAAAAGGAAAACTACAATCGCTTACCGTTTCTGCAAGAAGAAAATTGTTAACGCTTGACTTCGGGGGGTGCAACAGGTGCCTGTAACAGTAAAAAAATTTTCTTAATTTCGGAAAATGTTACCAAATTTATAACAATCATTTAATTTTGGACTGAATTATTTATTGGTACAAACTTTAAGAAAATTACTTTTTTGACGAAAGTCGCAGAATGTCAATTGAACGCCATCACCAAAATTTTATAAAAATCACTTACCATCGTCGTTGTTCTTCGACATTAAATCGAAATAATTAACGCAACGTAATTAGGACACTTTTAATTTTGATTTAACCAAAAATTTCAGTTTACAAATTAATCGATTCGCACAATAAATTGAACTTTTTAAGAAGGCGAAATACACACGGCCATTTTTAACTGCAACTTTAGGCCTCTAGTTGTTTTAAAACAAAAGCAAATTGGTGGTGTGTCAATTTAAGCCAATCACAATTTGTCTATTGCAATGACGAAAGCGTAATTTTGTTAAAAAAAACCAAAAGCGAATCGATGGTGTGTCAATTTTATCCAATCACAATTTATGAAATTATTATTAACTCGCACCTGCAACCAAAGTGCTTTATTTTAAAAAGTTTAAAATGAGAATTTTTGGTTACTACTTATAATTTTTTATTTAATTTTTGATGCGGCCGACAAAAAGTTTTTACACGGGATTTTCAAAAACACTTTTTCAATCTGCGTTTAGAAGGATTTTTAACTTTTGATCCTTTCTCTGCGAGAAGGACGCCCAAGTTTTCCGTTTTATCATGGTAAAATTTTGATTACCTGTCTGAATGGATAAGCATTCCTGGCGACAGTTAATCTTCATTGAAAGAGCATTGTAAAAACGTAAACGAAAGTAAATATTTGGACAACATTCGCACGAGATCATTAAAAATTTATACCGTAAACAGGGGCGTACCTAGTTAAAATGTATTTTAAACACATAAATAGCGATGTTAAATTAGCACCAGGGGCGGACTTACTCTCTCAATCGTTCAAAACTTCAAAACTTGACGAAGGTTGATGTAGTTCCTTCCAGTTTGCAAATTTACATAACAAAAGCGCCCTTTTAAATTGAAGTAAAACTGAATTACTCCCGCAAAAGTTTGAACACTAAAAGGTGCAGGAAGCCCCCAAAGCAATTAGGTGATGATTAAGTTAATTTATTGAAAGATTTGGCGTTAATAATTGATGTGTCAAAAAGAAAAGTGGGATCACTGTGAATTTTTAAAAGCAATTCCATTATCGACCCCTACTCTATGAATTTTTAAAATGTAATTTCGTAGCAGAAAATCCAAAGCAATCGAGTACGGTTACTTTACTATCTTTTGCAGAATTTTCCAAGTGTAAAACGTGGAAATGCAATGTTCATATAAAAACGTTAAATTATTTATCTCAACGGTTTTAACTGAAAACTATTTTAAGTGCCAAGCTTTGAATATTTTATGAAACTTGCTGGCTCGTTCAGTGACGTAATAACATTAAATTATAATATTATCATAAAATTAAAAATAAGAAAATATCTATTAACGTGGTATGGTGTGTATAGCAGGGCGAGAAACTCCTTTTCCAAAAATTGATGATTATACAAATTCTTTAATTAGGTATACGGGGTGTCTTCACGACCGATGCAAAGCTCTTAGAAGGCGCTTTTCAAAAAAAAAATTGATATTAAATTTCGAAAAAAAAAAATATTTTTGAAAATTAAATAAAAAACTATTGAATCTGGGTTTTTCTTTATCCGATTATTTTTTCAGATTATGAAAATTATATTATTTAATTGTAAACCAGAAAGGTAGCTGTATAGAAGCCTAAGAACAATTAATACAATGGAATACCCTCCACTGCGCTAGTATCAGGACGCAGAACATTAAATGTTTAAAAAATATGCAAAAACCTAGATATTCTAGTGAGCGGAGCCTAGTTCTACAACGCGAGGAGCTTGTCAGCCAATCCTTTTATCTGTTGGGATAAACATCCATAATTTTCGAGTTCTTTCGCACCCCAGGCATCGTTTTATAGTGGACGGCGCCGTAGATTTGACTATAAAGTTTTTTTTTGGTTTTAGTGTCTTAAGTTATGTTTTGCAAAAACTGCTGATTTTGAAAAAAGGGGAAATGGTTTCAATGCCGCTGTCCATTCATTTCCGATAAAAGCAAACTACACGATCGGGGGGAGAGGGGGTTTTAAGTGTTTCACTATGGAAAGACAATGCTTACAGATTATGAGTAAGCTTTATGATAGCACTATATGATAGTAAGGCACTGGAGGGTGTTCCACACCCCCCAGACCCACCGGTCTCTACACCTGTGGTTTCTAATTTGGGCTATTGGAATTAGATTTTTAATTTTAAATTTTAATTTAAATTTTAATTTAAAAATATCATGTTACCATAGCAACCCCCAAGTAAATGTACTGAAATCTTCAATTTACTTCTGATAAAAAAAAATTTCACGGACCGGGGGGTCTGGGGGGTGTGGAACACCCTCCAGTGCACCAGTAAGGGAAACCACGACTTTAAATATAAGAAATCTGAAAATGAATTAAAAATGAAATGAAAATGAAAAAAACAATGGGATTGTTTTATAGTGGGCGCCGCCGTAGATTTGACGATATTATCTTTAATTCACTTCTAATAAAAAATATTTATATAGACCGGGGGGTCTGGAGGTGTGGAACACCCTCCAGTGGAACACCCTCCAGTGCCTCACTGTTGAATGGCAAAACATTCAATGTTTACAGATTATGTGCAGGGTTTATTATAGCGCTTTGGTTTTCTTGAGAACGATGACATATTATTCTGGGGGGAATACATAATCCTCTCTCACCCCAGATTCTCGGTCACTGCTTTATATTCCTTGTGGTAAAAACTTTCACTATTAATCTCTTACTACTGATAACTACTCATAAATTTGCAAATTTATCTACCACAATTTGAATGTACCTGGGGGGTGCTCCACACCCCCCAGACCCCCCGGTCGCTGCACCCGTGGCTTATGATTTGGGCTATTAGAATTAAATAGTTTCTTAATTTTGACTTGCTAAAGTTAGAATAACTTCTGAAAGATTTTTTATTATTACAAATGTCATTTTATCGTAGCAACTCCCAAGTAATTGTACTGAAATCTTCAATTCACTCCTGATAAAAAAAATTCCACAGACCGGGGGGTCTGGAGGGTGTTTACTAGTCGCTCGCTCAGTTCCATCGGGTCAACATCCACACTTTGCCGAGTTGGGCTCTTCTTAGGCAATATTTTATAGACTAAAGCGTTTGTAAAAGCGTCTTGTAGCAGCCGTAGCAGAGCGAAGGCTGCGGAAAGTCAGTTTTGATAAACGCAACTACGGCAAGACTCGAATTCACCCTAAAAGTGTATTTTTTCCGAAATTTGTAGACCGATCACAAATTTAATTTACCTTCATCTAATTTCAGGTATCTTAACTGTCATCACAACCTATTTTATTTTCGATGGGCGGGGTTACAGTTTCAAAGATCCAATGAGAAAATTGCATTCCAAATTAATTTTTAAAGTCGCTTTTTAACCAAATTTGTGGACCGGACACAAGTTTGATTTCTTTTATGTGTATATGGCATTGTTATCTTTCATAATTTAAAAAAATGATGAAAAACCATTAGTCTAAATTAGAAAATACAGTTGTTGACCGGGGGGTCTGGGGGGTGTGGAAAACCCCTCAGGTACACTTAAATTGTAAGATATATTTGCAAACTTATGACATTCAGTATTAAGAGATTAATAAGAAATTTTTTAAAACAACATAAAATGAGAGATAGTACCCGGTGATCGAGAGGGGGGGGGGGTATGTGTGTCTTCATACCTAAGAAAACTACAGAACTATCATAAAGATTCTATCTATAAGATAAATTAACAAAGTAGCCAATCATATTTCTGATTGTTTTGTTTTGCTGCTGTCTGATTGGTTATTTCATTAATTTATCTACCAGATAGATTATCTAAGAGATATCTTTAGGTGAAGAATTGAGCATTAGACCCGACGAGTTAAGTGCCACAGATAATAAAATCAAAAATGCGGTTTGTAATTTGTCAGTTTTCTGTTGGCGTTATTACCTGTTTGCGCTGTGATTTTTGATGAACAATGTGTTTATTGATTATATTTGATTATATAATCATGATTGATTATATTTTAGTTCGGAGTGGAGTATACAATTCTTTTTGTATTTTAGTATATAAAAAAAAAAAAAGACTTATTTACTATTACTTTTTGCGCTAAAAAATTATTTTTATTGTTGATGGGCGGGGTTTACAGTTGAAAAGAGCCAATGAGAAAATTGCATTGTAAATAAATTTTTTAAGCCGCTTTTTTTTCAAAATTTGTGGACCGTCAACAAATTTTATTTTTTTATATGTTAATTAGACCCTCATATTTCATAATCCACTTTAAAAATGGTCAAAATCGAAGTTTAGGTTTATTATTCGTCCCCAAGTTATGAATAAAATGTAAAAGCTAAAAATTTTAGTTTTTCTAAAATGAACGCGAAGTTCAATTTTATAAATGAGGAAGAATCCTTGATTTGTGACCATTGCACGTTCCTGAAAGGGGGATACAAGATTGTGACCAACTGGGACAAAGGGGGGCGGGAGTTAAAAATTGGGAAAAAATTGTGAACGTTCTTTATGGACGGCCCTTTACTCTTTATGACTAAGGTGAGTATGGAGAACCTACTGATACTTACAGTCGGTTACATCACGTTGGGGAATAGCAACCAACAGATATTTTGAGGACGGTCACTAAACCAAACGATTTTTGAAGTAAATTATGAAAGAGGACATCGTTCTCTACACATAAAAAAAATTTGCGGTCGACCCACAAAAAAATGGCTTTAAAAATTTGAAATTGGTCGTGGTTCGTTATTTAAAACTGACTTACCGCTGCGCTACGGCCGCTACAAGCCGTTTTGAAAACGCTTTACTCATTAAAAATATCCCATAAACCGGTCCTACTCGAAAAATTGGGAATTTTAATCCGACAAAATCCGACAGGGAGCGATTGCGGTTAGTGGGTGTCGATCCACCTACAAATGAATGCGGACAATTATGACGCAATATTGCGTAATAATTAGATCTAGGAATAATACACTTACATGATGTATTTCTTATGGGAATATGTGAACTTCAAATTTAAATTGTGAGCTTATTAAAGGACCTACCGAAACCTACCTCATCTTAAGTTTTGTATTGGTTTTGCTTTTTCGATTGGTGAAGCAATTTTTATAAGAAAAAGTGCACTTTTGAGTTCGGGTTTTCTGACTTTACCCGATATTTTTAATCGATCACTGTGCGGCTACCCATCCAAGTGCCAGCCACTGGAAACTGAAAATTGTAGATTGGCGATGACGAAATCTTAATTAAAATGAAATTTCAAAGCTGTTGAACTTGATAAAAGAAAAGAGAAGCCGAAGAAGCCATATTAGCAATGATCACGTTTCGTCTGAGTAGATCGACACGAAGCGGTTTGGAACGAGAATTGCGGTTTAGCGATTAGATCGCCCTGTACAATTAAATGTTGGCGTTGATATTTAAATAACCGTATCTAATTGAGGCGACGAGGGTGTGAGATTGGACATTCTCGGAATAGTTCAAAAGCTTGTCTGACACCTTTAGACACCCCGTCGACCGCACAACAGCGCACACAAACATAAATCATCCCTTTATAATTTATTTTATTCATACTTAATGCAACAAACACCTACGTCTACCGCGGTTCAAGTTTTTCACATTATTTTTTTATAGTTTAACAAATCGTAAATTGCAAAAGGTTAACGCTCATATGTGGAAGAAGAAGAGTTGGGCTGTGCATTATCGTCTATCAAGTGCTTAATAGTTTCTTTAGCATCGTCATCATTAACTTTTGCTTCTTCTTCTTCTTCTTATTTTATAATGAATTTTATTCTACCTGATGGTTTTATACTGTCAAGTTAAATAAACTACGTCTATTTTTATTCATTAGCCTTTCTATTTAACTTTGTGTGTACAGAACGAGTCCCCATAATGAACCGATATTTTTTTCGAAGAAAACATTTATTTTTGTTCAGCACCGTCTCAGCCTTCGTTTGATTTATTTAAATAATTAAATTAAGGCGAATTCAAACTTGGTCAATGGAAAATAATTTTTTAACCACAAACCTTCGTATAATAATTGGTAAGTCATCGTTCCAAATGCTCATACTATTTTTTTTTCCAGATTTGTTGACACTACTGGCTCCCGCTCAGAAGACGCCCCCCCCCCGACCGTCGCTCGGACCTAGGAAATCCCAGGCGACCGACAAGTTTAATTTGATGCAACAATTACCGCGTTCACTTAATTGGTGATGCAGCTCTCCGATGAAAAGTAAGAAGAGAACGATTACACGCTAATAACATTAATTGCAATAATTGATTATGAAAATGTAAAATATTAAATTACAGAACTTGATTATCATTTGCATTCTGGTCGAACATGGCCTTAGTCGTTAATTATCGCGTATTAATATTAACACAACAACACAGATATGAATTCCTAATCGCGTGTCTTTTGGTTCTTTTTCAAAAATGTTTACAATGTTGCTCTTTTAACAAAAGAGGCTCGTTAAGCGAGTACCACAAACGGGCAATGATTTGTCAGTCCTTGTGATGGGAAATTGTAGATTGTGAATAAATTTAATGAAAGATGAAAGGCTCTGTAGATGGGAATGAAATTGAAAAAAAAATGTAATGTATTCAAGTGTTTATTATCTCTTCGTATTATTGAAGCGAAACTAGATGTACCTACGCACAAAATTTTTTTTTAATTATTTTCTTTCGGTGCTAACGCGGTGGAAGATATTGGCACCATATCCAGGGGCGCACTGGTGTTTGCATGTCAGTATAGTAAAAACAGATAATTTAGAAAAAAAAATTAGGATAGGAAAAACAAAATGTAAAAATTCAGGAACCGATGAGTCTACCCGGGTTTAAGGGCATTTATCGATTTAGGGGTGGTTAAACGGGTCAGTGAAGCTGTTCGCATCACATTGGCCTCCGATTGTTTTGATTCTGGAACACCATACAGAGCATGGGTCTGATCATTGAGGGATAGAGTCAGAGGAAAAACTCTTTAATTTTATTTGTAAATGTTTTCCCCAATTCAGCTCTTTGTCAACTTGTAGACCCCGAAATATTCCGTCAGGATTGAGCCTTAAAGAGGAAGAAATATTTAATTGCCTAGCTCGTTTTGTCTCGGCCGGTGCCTGGCCTTTCACTTCAGCCTAATCAAAGCCCGACGCTATTAGGAAAGTGTGTGTTTACAGGATTTCGACATTCTCGTTGAGGGTCGTTGGGTTAAAATCCAACCCCTCCGGCCATTAGAACAGATAGTACGTGACTGTTTTCTTTATTTCGAACCCATTTTGTACAAGTCCTGACCTGTCAGAAGCGCAAAGAAAAGGATTAATAAAAAAGCGAGATGAAAAATCAATTTGAAATTAATTAACTAATACACCATACGTGCTAGTCGTGTCAGTTGCTCCATTAATACAAAATGCAATTTGTAAATTTTATTTATTGTTTCAGCTATTATTTATTTGTCGTTGGCAATAAACTAAAGTCATCCACTTTCATTAATTAATGGTGAACGATTTTTCAATTAAAATTTAAATAAGATCCGACTCGGCCGGGCTGCTGTTAAGTTTCCATTTTAATAATCCAATTGTCGTGTCGTAACTAATAATAATTACGGGTTTATCGTAATATACAATTTTATTAATTAGCTGATTTAAAATACGATAAATCAAGTCTTTTAAGGTTTTCCCTTTACACAACTTTAATCATTAATTAAAGCCAGGCGAATGCAATTATTCAACTAAACTGATGTAGTGAGGCCGAATGACTGCGCACTAACTTCTTTCTGGTATTGGAAAGCAATTAACAAAACGTCTTTCGTTTAATCGACAGATTCAGATTGAGATATTAAAACACTCAATCATAATTCCAAGCTTTTGTTTGCAAAGAACTAAACGAAATGCGAGGTGCCGCGAAAGGATGCGCACCGACAATATAAAAGACATCAAAATAAATTATCCCCAGTTAAAACCGACGTTAGCTAGTCATTTGTAAATAGCGCCGCAGGCGATATTTTATTTCAAACGAATTTCAAAGGCTTAGATCGTAAAAAGAGGCGCCACAACTCGACGTTACCATGATAGTTATGTTTATAAATAATCAACATTCTTGGGTTTGAACAAAATTATTCTTGAATCAATGAGTCAAAAATTCTCCAGTCCTTTACTCATTGATTAGGTACTAATTTTGTTCGTGCGATTTTTTACAACAAACGAAGAGTTGCCAAATTTTTCCCGAAATATCTAAGCTTCATTTATTTTATTTTATATTATTGTTTGTGGAGCCCAAAATCCATAATTAAATTTTTTTTTTAAAGGTTCACGTTCAATTTGCAAATCGTCTGCAATACATTCCAACTCATTTAATTGATTTGGAGAATAGGGGTTTACTAAATGTAATCATCTCCAGAGCCCCCACTTTTGTTTATCCCCCAAATTTTGATTTCATAAAATTTTTCCAATTTTCAGATTTTGATTTAAAATTAAAAAGAAATTATAGTTTTATGAAAATTTCTCGATTGTCTACAGTGCTGGCGTCAGGGGCACCGCTTGCTCTGGCAAAATTTAGGTTTTTCTATATCGAATTTATAACGTAACCTCTTCCTCTATTAAACATGATCGATTTTTATAATTATGTTAAAAGTTGAATTTTTCAAATTTTAACATTTATTATTAAAACTAATAAATATTTATATTTTTTTGTAAATAACTCACTGTGGCCCATGTGGGAGTTACTCCAATATCGAGACTCTGATAGGGAAATAGAGAACGTCATTTTTCTACAACTTCAATTCCTACTTCGTTTTCGTTAATGTACTCGACCCAAGGTATGCTGCATTAGTATACCTTTGTATTGTTGGGTTCACGTTATCAAGTTTCTACTGTAGGTATTTAAATTTAAATTTTGTTTACATTTTTACATTTGATCCCAAATTGGATAAAAAGTGAAAGCTTACGCAAGGACATTTATCCCCCCCCAAAAGGATTCACAGAATTTCGTAATATTTGCCCCCCCCCGGCCCTAATAACCATACGTAATTACAATTTGAGTGTGTCAAACATTTACAAATTATGAGGAAACTTTCTGAAGCGCTCTAATCTTTTGTCATCGTTTTTTTGTCAATTTGAGTGTGCCTGGGGGTGGAGCACCCCCCAGACCCCCCGGTTTCTTAGGGTACGTGTTACAGTTTGGGCTAATTGAGATATTAATTACTTAAGCGTGACTTGTTAATGTTAGAATAACTTTTGAGAGATTTTCTATTATCCAGATGATGCTGACATCTTCAATTTATTTTTACGGGGGGTCTGGGGTGTGGAACACCCTCCAGTGCCTCACTATTGCAACGTAAAACATTTGACAAATTATGAGAAACTTTAATGATAGCGCTTTAGTTTTTTGTCATCCTTTTTTTGTCAATTTGAGTGTGCCTGGGGGGTGCTCCACACCCCAGACCCCCGGTCTCCTAGGGTACGTGTTACAGTTTGGGCTAATTGGGATATTAATTACTTAAGTGTGACTTGTTAATGTTAGGATAACTTTTGAAAAATTTTCTATTATCCAGATTGTGCTGACATCTTCAATTTATTTTTAACCGGGGGTCTGGGGGGTGTGGAACACCCTTCAGTGCCTTACTATTGCAAAGTAAAACATTTGACAAATTATGAGAAACTTTAATGATAGCGCTTTAGTTTTTTGTCATCCTTTTTTTGTCAATTTGAGTGTGCCTGGGGGGTGCTCCACACCCCCCAGACTCCTAGGGTACGTGTTACAGTTTGGGCTAATTGGGATATTAATTACTTAAGTGTGAGTTGTTAATGTTAGGATAACTTTTGAAAAATTTTCTATTATCCAGATTGTGCTGACATCTTCAATTTATTTTTACCGGGGGTCTGGGGGGTGTGGAACACCCTCCAGTGCCTCACTATTGTAACGTAAAACATTTATAAATTAGGAGAAAGTTTTATGATAGCGCTTTAGTTTTTCTTGAGAACGATGACATATTACACTGGGGGGAATTCATAATACCCCAGATCCTCGATTGCTACTTTATATTTTGGTTTTAAACAGTTTTTGTATTAATCGCTTAATACTGAAGGCCGTAAGTTAGCAAGTTTATCTATCACAATTTGCGTGTACCTGGGGGTGTTCCACACCCCCCTAGAACTATGGTTTTTAAAAGATGTCACGCCACCATAGCAACGACCAAGCAGATACGCCAAATTATTCAATCAATTTTTGGTAAAAATAAATTGCATATAAACCGGGGATTTGGGGTGTATGGAATACCCCAGTGACTTAGTATGGGTCAAAAGATGTTCAAAAATTATAAGGGAGTTTTAAAATACTGCTTTCATAATTGTTTTGAGAATGATGACGTATAATTGGGGGTATACCATACACCGCCCCTAGACCCCCGGTTCTATATTTCATTTTATGTAATAGAGATCTCCCAAATTATTTGAACCATTTTTTGTAATTCTTTTTATTTCCGCTAATCTTAACCTCGAAAGATTTATTCTCATTTGCTACCTACCGCTGTATTAATTTATATTCTACAAAACCGTATCTTTAGTGTCCCCTCTAGGCTACGGGAATAATAGAAAAAATTATTTTGAGAAGGATAGCATTGATCTCCTACTTATTTTACATTGATCACGTGATACTAAACGTTAGAAGTGTCAGTATGCCGCGGGGATTTGGTTTAGCTCCTTAAATTTAATATGTTTAATTTGGAATAACAAATTATTTGAATTTCCAATTTTTAGTTTCAAATTTTTAATAAATTTATAAGAAACAGATCTGCAATTGTCACACCGAGCACACATAAAAAGCCGCCAATGTTTAGAAGAGACTTTTAGTTATGCAGTCTAATTTTCATTGATTATATTGCATAAATAAACTTGTATAAATTAAAGTAAAATTATAACGTAAGCAAGCTTAGAGAGCCGGGGGCGGGGTTCAACTGTTTCTGCGGGGGGATATTATAAATTTTATGTAATATAAAAATTACAAAAGACGACGGGGGATACGATTTTTAATATTTGCTTATGCAAAGTTTGAAATTAAATTTCAAATATCAAAAAGGTTTGTCGGGGTTAATAATAATTTGTTTTATTCGTTTTACACTTACAGAAAGAGTTCAATATTCAACAGTGACGGAAAAGACCGAGATGGTGATATGTTAAATATTTAATGATTGTGTTGTTCCATATTCTGGAATTTAAAAATATTATGTCACATTTTGATATCAGTGAGAGAATAAATTTGTATTTATTCATACTTGGATGTCATCCCGAGTAGATTCACGACTCTCCCTCACCGTCAAGGTTTATTTAAGGTATTACTATAGTTTTATCATCTCAGAGAGTAAAAAACAGAACTTTATAAACCATTGGTGTCCACTCTCCTCAAACAAGACAAGTTATGACATCAGGTTTGAACTCGTTCAAGGAAGATATAGTTAGTTTATGTGGAGGAAGCACAAATGCGATACCAACAATGAAGGACAATTAATCTTGTAAGGATCATAAAAATTAGCATCACCGGTTGAGGAGTATTTCAAAATAGTTCAAATAAGTTGGCAGATCTGTCAATAACAGAAAATGAAAAATACAGAGCAGAGTCCCCAGCATAGACATACACAAGATTTTACGATTATTACACAATCTGTTTTGCATGAAGGAACTACAAATAACTCCCCAAATCAACTGTTTTGAAATACACCCACAGAATATTCTTATGGGGTAAAGAAAAAGATCTTTATAAATCGTGAGTGCTTCCCCATCAATGACCGACAGGTAATTTTCCATCATTGATGCACGGACATCTTACAAATTCAGTCGTGATTAAATCAAGCCAAAATTAAATTAAATGTTTTTTAATAAAAAAAATTAAGTTTATATTTTATCACCCCCCCCCTTTCTGTAAAATTATCTGGCGCCGCTCCACAAAAGATTGAATATTTATTTTCACTTTCTTAGGTAATAAAAATGTCATTATGAACAGTAAGCAACCCCACCCCCCTCTTTCCCAAGAATAAACCTAAGTACAACTAATTCCATTTCTTCTTGTGCAGTTAAATAAAAATCGTTCGAAAAGTTACAGAAACGTGTTTGAATTTGATGGTTCCGATGTAAAAGTGATCCTAAAACCGCCCATGCTAGCGAGATGTTGCATGTGGTTAAGCTGATAGAAAGTGAAGATCTGTTTTAGCGATTTGCCGAACTGGTAGGCATGACTACCATCTACAAGAAAGGTAGGTTACATCATTTTGCATTTGGTTCCCCGTTACTGGAGATTGCTCACACTGTTTGGGAAAAAGATAAGCAGGAGAAAGTCAAATAACGATACTGTAGCATATGCAACTTATTCTGCAGTTTTGTAAATTTTAGAACCTCTACCACGGAAAATTCCTGGCAATTTCCATAAAATCATTCCAAGAGGGATGGTTTGGGGGATTCCCACAACAAAAGCAAGCTGTAAAAATTAATACAATTTATTTAGATTTATAATTTTACATATTTTAAGTGATGATACTAAAAAAAAGTAACTACACAAGATTTTACCAGATCAAGGAACTATAGCTGGGGGCTCTAACTTATTTCGAAGGTGAAACCTCATCTTTTTGAATGCTTGAAACAAAAGCAAAGTTCCAGATACTCAAAATAGACGAGTACACACTAAAAGTTACAGTCGGTTCAAAATCAGTGTGTACTGGCCTAAAAAGGCACGCTATTGTAAAAATTTGGTCACTTAAAAAAATGAAAAAAACTACACAAGTACAAAATAGAACTCAATTTACCAATAAAGTCACAGTACAGTATATTTTTCGCATGATTGACATTCATACATTAGTCACTTAAAATTATTTTTATATTTAACTATTTTTTTTTACAATGTCTTCGATAAATTTTAATATTCTTAACTATGTGGGGCGTCAGAGGGGCGGTAATAACAAAAACTTTTTTTTTATTGAAAGCACACACAAAACAATTTCATAGAATAAATTTTATTTTAAGTTAAGATTTAATACAGCGGGAATGTTCCAAATAACCACAAAAAATGTCTTGCAAAAGCTACAAAAATTTTTTTCCTTTGCTTAAATAAATTAACCGACACCCGTATGAGGTTCTAGACGAACACAATTTTGTGTAAAATTAAATAAGGTGTGTCCGGTTGGTACGACAAAGAGGTCCTTGTGTTATAAACGAAGAGCATTCAAGAAAAACCTACCATATGTTACAAATTCATGGTTAAATTGTGCGTTCCCCTAGGTAGGGAGGAACACAAAAAATATTAACTAATAAGAAATAATAAATATAGTTAATGCATGAAAAAGGAGGAGAAAATTAAATGAGGATGCAAATTTATCTACATACACATCGCCCAAGAGTTTGTCCAACATATGAAGATGAAAGTCGACGATAAAAGTACAAAGTATACAAGTTTAAATTTTGTTTGTTTTATTAATTGATACATAATCATATATTAGACAAACAAACAATAAAAATATTATTTGCAACATACGGTAAAGTATACACTGATAGTTCACCAGCAGTACTTTGTGATAATGTAAACCATGTTCGGTATCGCAAAAAAAGAAACAAAACACTGCACTTTTAACGGTTGGCATTTTTCAGTTGATTGGACAACCAATCGAGACCCTCATATAGACCGTCGCCGCTAGTTGCACAAGTGGCTTGGATATACCAATTTCGATTCCGGGGCGAATGCAATCCCAACTTGTCTGTTATTTCTGCTGCGTTCATGGCGTTGGGCAGATCTTGTTTGTTGGCAAATATTAAAAGTACAGCATCTCTCAACTCATCTTCTGCTAACATGCGCATCAATTCGTCCTTTGCTTCACCAATTCGCTCTCTATCATTGCTGTCCACTACGAATATTAGGCCCTGAAACATTTTAACATTAAAATTGCTGATCTTGATTTTTTCAGTATAATTAAACTTAATCTTGAAACAAGGAGGGAAAGAGGGGGGAATTTTTGGAAAATAACTAATTAGCCAAGTTTCAACATATACACACAGATATTCTCGAGCCCAAATAAATTGAGCCCGGCATCACAAATTTCTGATTAAGAAACGACATCCTGAATATAATTGAAGCCATCGTTTAGCTTTTAAAAGAGTACAAAAATATTGGCATGTTTTGCTGTCAAAGTTTAATAAAAGTCGTACATTACTAATATTGTACATTAGTAAACCAAAATACAGTTGTCCCTTGATAATCCGACAGTTAAGGGACCAGAGAGTGTCGGATTACCAAAATGTCATATTACATATCAAAGATGTTTTATTCTTAATGCGTTTGAACACAATGAAGTTCAAAAAAGGAAGAAACAGTAAAGGTACATGTAATTTATTAATACCAGGATACAAAATGACAGTATGTACATATAAGTTTTAAAAGAAATACGGTGGGCATAAGAAATGCGGTGGGAGGAGATGCATGTTCCTGTTTGAACTACCGAGTACGTCGGATTAAAGTTCGGATTATCGAGGACAGCTGTACTAAATTTTTATAAGACTGAACATTAAGTATGCTCTTTGCTGCATTTTATTTCAGTTTTTGACAAAAAAAAAAAAGTTATTCCTGAAGCAGAATACCCAGAAACAAACAAAGCCTTGTACACTGCATTTTTGAAACAGCGCTTATTGATGTGTCAATTATATTTACATACAATTATATGGAAAAGACGATATTTTAGCAAGTTCCGGTTAGCTAAAAAAGTTACGATATGGCATTCGTTACCTAAAAATGTCGGAAAGAAAATTTCTAGCAACATTGATACTATAAAACCGTTGCTGTGGGAAATATCGGATGAAATGTTAAGATAAAAGTAGAAAATCTTCTTAAAATGGTGGGCATATAAAATTAAAACCGAGGTTTTAATCTTATAGAAACTTCAATGTTATACAATAAATTACAAAAGATAACAATAAAATTTTGGGTTGGCCTATTAACGTTCAAGGGGACGGGGGAGTTGTTGAAGAAGCAGCAAATTAAAATCAACTTCGGTTCATTCATTATTTAATTTATAAGCAATTTTCCAAAGATTTACATGTTTTACCGCTACGGTGGGAATGTAAAAATAAAGCCGAGCTTTTAATCTTACAGAAAAAAAAACAGGAAATTAAAATCCGAGTTTCGTTTAATCATTGATTATTTATTTTAAATTTATAAGTAAATTTTTCAAAAAAAAAATCATAAAATTTAAGCAGGATATGTTAGGGAGATGTAAAATTACAGCCAAGATTAATATATTAATTTACAATTTTTTGCCTTTTGTACAAAATATCTCCAGAAAATATGAACAAAATTTCAAGTAACCAATCAAAAGGGTGGGGGAACTGTTACGAAACAGAAAATTGAGTTCAATGCAATCATCGATTATTTAATTTATCCGGAACTTAATAAGTTGTCAGAGTTCTCACTGAATTTTCTAAATCAAATTCCCTGATTTTTTAGAATACTTATAAATAATTTGGAATTTTTAAATTAATTTTTCTTTAAAGTTTCATAGTAATTTTCATGATTCTTAGTTAAAATTCTCCGACTTTCCACGATAAAATTCCCAGACCAGTGGGAATCCTGGTGGTTCAAGAAGAAATTTTGTATTTCACGTAAAGAATGGGCGAGGTGTGCATTAAAGATGGATTGGTAGCAACTCAAGCGAATTTTGAAGTTAAGTAAATTCTTCAAAACATCGTAACTTCGAAAGTCTCTTTCGAAGTTCGAAAAAAAATCTTTACATAAGTGGGGGGGATAGGAAAAACAAGCTTGTTATTTATACGAAAAGATTTTTTACAACTCAAAACAATTTTTAAGTTTAATGCAAATTGTCATCTAAATTTTATAATTTGCTGTCGAAAATTTTATAAAATTTAATTAAATTAAGTAGATCATATAAAATTTTTCTTAGAGGACAATTTTAATGTATTTACATTCTAAATTGATAAGATTTTCTCGAATTATCTTCAAAGTTGTATTTCACAAATAATATTTATAGAATTGATAATATTAGATTAATTTAAAAGTCCTATAAAATGTATAAATAATCTTGTATAAGCATTTACAATTATCATAAATGATAAATTCATTAGACGACATTAATTAAAGTACGCTGAATCAATTAAACAAATTTGAAAATATATCCAAGTAATCAATAGTCGACAATCAATAATGTAGTAGATTCAATAATTATAAGATTTTAGTTAATATGTTTGCAAAATGAATTGAAAAGTGTAAATTAAAGATTCTAATTGACCTCCACATATGTATTTAAGAATTAATGGGAAGTCTACAAGTGTACGTTAAATTTATAATTTGGAATTTAATAAAGTGAAGTGCATCTAAAATATTATCCGAACATTGAATCTTTAAAATATTATTTAGAATTTAGATTATTTTAAGAATTGACATGTTTCAGCAAAGTAAATTAAAACAACATTATAAAATTCACACCTGTCTGTTGTAGACATTCAAAATTACAAAATAGGACACATTTAAATTTTAATAAATTGTCTCAAGAATAAGTGAAAAACAATTAATTGAATTTGAAGTCAAACTTTTTGCAACATACTTAATTATTATAATAAAAATGAAATTGGTTGTCTTAACTTCCAATTGTTAAATTAATTTACAAAGTTTGTTAACAACGAATTCATTTTAATTATACATTCTCAATTATAAGTCTGCAATTTTTCAATAACAAATGTATTTATTTAATAAATGTTCTAAATTTAATTAATACCATTTATCTGGGGTTCTTACCGTATTTTTCGAAGAAATTATATATATTGAACTAAGTTTTGTTTGATCTTAACAAGTTTTGTTTAAAATGTCATTTGTATCAAAGAAATTCATTCCTGTAAAAAATCAACTCGAGCATTTAAGGCTCGTAGTTACAAACAAGTTCTGGAGCTTTAGCAATTTATAGTAAGCATGGAAAGGTTTCGCAAGTCCGACAGTGTACTAATTGAGCTTTAAAATTTTAAAGCGTAATATTTCTCAATTTATACTTTGCAAAACTACTTATGTTAGTTAAAATTAATAAAATCCCTTAAATTAATAAATACGTCACGATTTGGGGACAAGTTTAAGTGCAATTATGGATTACGTACTTTATTAAATTTGAAAAGTTAATGAATAGCAAAAAATGTTACGGACTGGATTACACACTAGAATATTCATTATGACCCATGTTTAATTGAATTAAAGAAAATCAAATGTACGTTATCGTTTATTCTGTTTTAAAAATTATTGATTACTCAAGTGGTAATGATTCTATAAGTTAAATTATCATAAACATTTCTATGTAATACGTCAATGTTATAATTTGACACTGGTGTCAAGAAGCTTAGTAAGAATTAATTAAGTAATGCATAAATTAAAAAATGTTTATTAGTTCCATAGTTGGTAATACTGTTGAATTATTTATAACAATGTATGATTATCTTTTCTAGAATTGTGATCTACAATTGTCAATTTAAGCTTTATAAATTCAAATTAAATTTACTATTATTAGCGCAAATATTTAATTGGCTTAGTTGGAATATGCATTAAATTTTAGACTTAAATGTGAAAGTCCTTTAATCTTACAGTAAGATGTAATTTAAATATGAAAATGGCAATAATCAGTTGTAGTGGTCCAACTTGAATTGTAAAAGACAAATTTATTAATATTGCTATACTAGTTAAACTTGTTTGCTACTTTAATTGATAGAAATGACTCATGAAAATTTCAGTATTGACAAATCGAGTTTATGTGACCCCATTTAATTTATTAAGTTTATGATAATTAATCGTTCTATGAATAAAAACGATTTATAGTCCAACGTTATAACTATATTTTGAAAGTCTGGGTTTAACTATGAAATTTGTAATCACTATGAGTTAAATTAAAAGGAGGTTTTACAAACGAACACTGAAACTCGAGTCACTTAAGTGCTTTTAGAACATAAATATCTAAAATTTATTAAAAATTATTAATAGACAATCTGAAGTTTGGCTGTATTGTATTCACTATATCTCAGAGGTCGGGTGTTCGAAAATTAATGACCAATTGAACAGAATAAATTTAAAATGATTTGAATGAATTTAATGATTGAGTTTATGATTTTTTATGTGACTATTTTGATTTTTTATTTAATCATTTATAAAAAAATTAAGTTGATCTAAAAAATTATCTACTGTGGTAACATCCAGGTTACATGAAATGAATATATTAATTGTATAAAATTATTAAGATTAATTCAAGAATTTATACAACATGTTTAACGAGGTAACTATAGTCAATTCCTTTACTCGTGATAACATCATAGTTTATTCCACAGAGAATATGGGAAGCCAATTTACTAAATCCGGTTTGTTTGTTATGTTAATGTTTTGATTTTGATTCATTAAATTTCGAAGATGTTATCAGGTTATTCATGGAATAAGCATACCAATTGGGATTAATAAATTTCAAATGGGTTTATTTTTTTGGTGGTATTATGTCCTTACTTTGGGCTATTGGGAATAAAAAGGTTTGAATTCACACCCAGTTAATTAGTTTGAAAGAGTTCCAAATTTGATAGTTTAAAAATTTTAAAAAAATTTTTATTTTAAATTTTTTAATTTAAAATATTTATTGTTTGGGGGTTACAAATAAAGTCCTATGAAAATTGCATTTCAAAATAAAAATCGTTTTTCGAAATTTGTGGCGGTCAACAATTTATTTTTATTGTTAGATTGACCTCATATTTAAAATTAAATTAAAAAATTTAGTTATTAAAGAAAATGAATTAATGTAAAACTAATTTTATTTTTTAAATAAGAAGGCATTTAGTTTGGATTAAATATTTTAATCACTTCAAATCAAATAACCTGACGGGGGTGTTTGGAAACCTGAAAATTCTTAAAGATTTAAACTTTCAATGATAAGATATGGTCTTGTTTATTTCCTTGGAATTTAACAGAAGATTTAAGGATGACTATAAAATTCTGAATTAATTTGAAAAATCCTTCTTAAACCAGGTTTGAATTGCTTTCGGAATAGGTTAAAACTTTGACATTTTTCCCTGTCTATTTGAAATTTGCTACACCTAAATTTTTTATTTTTATTCGGGGTCCACCCATTGGGTTTTAATCAAAAAGAAGTTTCAGGTTTGCCTAAATACTTATTTGGAAGTGGGTTACATTTGGATTGTTAATATTAATTGTTTTATAACTTTTGCTTTTTCAATTTGACTAAAATTTTATTTACTTATGTAAAACTTCCAACATACCTTAAAGGTTGGTTTTGTTTATAGGTCCCGCCATTTTTAAGAAAAATTTGGAGTTGGTTCTTATTAGGAATAATTTTATAAATAGGCGAACCATTGTCATGGAAAAAACAAATTGAAATTGGGAAAGTAGTTAATTAAAATTTCAATTCAGCGTAAACCTTAGGTAAAGTAGGAAACCACAATTACAATTACCGTTTCATCTATGTCAGACTTAAGGATTCAGTATAACCAAATTATTTGTAATAAATTGGGGTTTACACTTTAAGAGGTCAAAAAATTTGAATTTCAAAATTTTTCCCTAAATCCTTCGTGTAGACAATTTGCCTTTCCAAAAATTTATAATTTCTTTAAAATTTAATCACAAACCGCAACGTTGGTTCAAGTTAAAATTATTTAAAATTAAAAAGTCAAATTGAAAATTAAGAATTGTAAAAATGTAAACAGTTTTACTTTAATTGTAAAAATTTAAATTTCTTTTAGACATTCATTTAAGTTTTATTTTTTATTTTAAAAATTTATTTAAAATGCGTTTTAGTGTTATTAAAAAATTAATGGATTCATTACCAATTAACCTTTTTAAGGGATCATAAAGAATTAAATAGAAAACTTTAAAAAGAGCCGTCTATTGAATTAATTTTTGATATGAAAGGTGCGAAGTAAAATCTACAATAAATTTTTAAAAATTCTAATAAGGAAAATTGTCAGTTTTTAACCCGAATATTAATACTTGCTCGCAGCTAACCCTCCCAACCAGGAATCAAAAGTTTAATTTTTTAAATTCTACTTATGGCCCTCGTGTAAACCTTGTTAGAAAATTATTACTTTGTATTATTAATATATTTGAAGTCCTGACTGTTAATACTAAAAATTTAAACATAAATTTTTATTTAAATTTCTCTGTGTTTTTTTTTTAAAAAATTAATTTAATGTTCTTTATTTAAAACGTTCAAGAAAAACATATTTTTTTTGATGGGAACTTTAATTGGAAAAATTAGTTGGATTTAAGTTTATATAAATTTTGGGAATAAATTGGTTATAAAAATTTAAATTGTATTTTAAGTATTAAATTTATTTTTATTTTTAGTTCCTCAACAAATCCCTTTTAAGAAATAGGTTACGCGTTAAGTTAATGTCAACTTCGGATTGGAATGAAAAAGAAAAATTAATTTTACATAATAATAACAATCAATAATTTATAAATTCAGAAGAATCCATTGGAGGCTTAGTTTGAAACGGGAAATATAAGCCGATTACTATGGCCCCGAGTTACTTCAAATTTAAATGCCGAACATGAGTGTTTAAACAATTTAAAGGTAGTTTTAAGCCACTGATTAATTGTAATTTTAAATATCCCTTGGGAATAAAAAAAATTTGAATGATCGGTTTATTCTCCGTTTTTAATCAGAATTAGGAAATAGGAAATTTTTTTACTCTTCGAAACAAATTTTGAGGTATCCACTTAAAACCCTTTTTATTTAATATTGGTTCTTTTTAGAACAAATTTGAAATCCTGACCCGCAAGTTAAAGGGTTTAAAAGTAATTTAAAATTTGTTTACCAAATATTCCATAAATTCCTTCGTTGTTATTTAAAAATTGAAATTTTATAAATTTCGCATGGGAATTGCGTTAGGATTGTAAAGTTTCAATCACTTTATAAATGCGAACATTTATTCCAAATTTAAAATTAGATGATATTTAATTTAAGTTTTTTATAACTTGTACTTCAATTAATAATCCGGGCTTATTAAAGGTTTTAAATTAGCTCTTTTGAAAATTCGTTTTTTAATTCTTTCCCTTTAAACAAATATTGCATTTAATTTAATTTATTAATTCTGAGGTTTTGACTCAACTTTTAATGGTATTGGCTAAACAAAAAATTTTTAACGGAAATGTTGAGTTTAAAAAAAAATAAAATTTTTTTTTAAAGAAATTAAAAAGGGGCGGGAAAAAAAGGAACAAAAAAATAAATTTGAAAACATTTTTTTTAAATAGGCCCGCCGGGTTTTTTTAAAACAAATTTGGGTTTAATTAAAAGGGCCCACAATTTATTTTAAATTATTTTAAATAAATAATTTAAATTTTTTTCAAAATTACAACTTTTAAAAACTAGGTTTACCAAAGGACAATTTTTCTTTTAAAAAAACAAAACCCAATCCAAAACCAGTTTTTATTTTATTATTTTTTTTTTAAAAAAAATTTTTTGGGGAAAACGCCCTTTTAAAGGAAATTTTCCCCAAATTTAAAGGAAATAGTTTTTTAAAAACCCGAATTTTTTTTCCCTTTTTTTTAAAAATTTTTAAATAATTTTTTTTAAAAAAAGGGTTTTATATTTTTAAATAAAATTTACTACGTCTAATTTTTCCTTCCCTTTTCATTTTAATTTTTAGCTTTCCCTTTAAATAAATTTTAAATTTTTGGGAAAAAAAAATTTTTTTTTAAATTAAATTTTTATTTTTAAAATTCAAATTTTTTACTTTTAAAAATATTATTTTTTAACATTGGGTGGGGGGGGGGGTTTGTTTTGTTGCAATGCCTGTATCTTTTAAACCAAACTACTTACAAAAAAACTAACGGTCGAATTCGAATAGCAAATTTAACTTTAGTCTATTAAAATTTTTTGGAAGCAGCCCATTTCACAGAAAATTCCAAAATAATGCACAAAGTCGGTGCAAAAAAATTCAAGAAATTATCAAAAATCTGAATTTGATCGACAGATAGATGTGTCTTCTATCACCACCTTAGCCACAGAGACACCCTGTATATATAGTAATTATACAGTTTTGAAAGAACCTTTAAAAACTTAAGAAATTAATAATATACTAATTAAATATACATTAGATTTTTTAATGCCAGAACTATTGCTTCTCCAATCCAAACATTAACATAAATGATTCAGTTTTTCCTGCGACATTGAACCACTCAGTCTATTTTTTATAATTTTTTTATCGCACTGTTCTCCAAATGCAGGAAAAGCTATGGAGTCGTTAAAATTTGTAGATGATCCTGCTGGTGTACAGCGACGGAAAAAGACAGTAAGCAAGTGATGTTAAGCATCAGGGCGCTAACTCAAGGGGGGCACCACAACAACAAAAAATGTATTTGAGATAGGGCGCCAAAGATCTTTCCTCCGGCTCTGTTGGTGTGACTTTGATTAGATTCTATTCTGACTTTTATGGAGTTGATAATTGTTCTGTGCCATCAGAGTCTACTGATGCTGATGGCAATAATTGCCGTGTGTTGCGTCAATCAACAGCTTTTTTTCAATATTTTTCGGCACTTATCTTCACAGCGACGTTTCTGTTATTATGAGCTCCATAATCTCGTGTTACATGTTTTCAGTCCCCATTTAGAATTTTGGATGCAAAATGGGTTATGCATAATAATTGCATGTCCTTTATTTTCGATTTTACCTTTAGTGTGTTTGAGTTATTTAAATAATTAGTTGGGGAGGCGAGGTGGAGACACTCTAGCCCCCTCTTTTAATTTTGAATCGCAAATAGTTGTAATCCTTTGGGAATTTATTTCTACATGATTGTACATCTTTTATTTTCGTTTTCGAAAAATTTAGAAAAGTTTTTGAACTAAAAATACGCTATTTTTTGAATTTTACATTTGAAGTCCTAAATAGTGCAAATTGTTTTTTTTCGTTTGTACATGTTTGTTCAAGCTTTACTTTTCTTTGTACTTTTGTAGTTTTATTTGTATTCACAAAAACAAAAATAATACCGACAAAGATAAGGACGTACAAAGGACGTACAATCATGTACAATTTCTTTATTTAGACTATTTTGAAATTAAAATTTGAAATGGGGGGCTAAAGACATGCATTTTTATTATTGTCGATTTTGTATTACTCTTTTTACGCTTCTTGATAGATTATATAGATTTCGGAGAGTTCAAAATTTCGACCACATTTTCTTTTTTGAAACAAAAAATGACTAAATATCGATTTTTATGGAAAATAGCGCTTGCGAAGTGCAAGAGGAGCAAGAAATTAAAAAAATACACAAAAATTAAAAAATATGTTAGAAAAACATATGTATTCCTAATAAACAGTAAACTATATAATTATTGTAAATTAATAGTTGAAATATTTATTTTATATTATTACTCTAAAAAAATGTATTTAATAATAATTATATTAAAATATAAAAAAAAAATTAATTATGTAAAATTTAAAATTTGACAAATTTTCAGTTTTACGGAAACAAAAATTAAATATATTAAAACAAAAGAGGATTAAAATTAACATAAAAAATTACTTGAATCAGTAGTTGTAATTGCATAAAACACAAATTACTACTTTCTGGAATAAATACAATAAAAATTTAAATCATGGTCGCTAAATTTGCAGTGTTGGGTTTTCTACTAAAAACAAACATATTTTGTCGGTTGTAACAGATTATCGTTGTAAACTTCAAAAGAAAAGGAAAAACCATTTTTCGTGGAAGCATATATGAGGTGAAAAAGAACATTCAAAACAATCGGACGGTCAAAGGATAATAAAAATTATTCATCAAGGCAATTTCATAATTAGAAAACGAAAATTAAAATAAACTTTTTTAATTTTTTAAGAGACTGATAATCCAAAATATTATTTATTTTTTGAAAAGAATAATATTTACATATCAGGGTTTTTGTGTAATTTATAGAAAATAATTTACTATTATAATAATGATCTACATTAATTATTAGAAGTACAAAAGTACCTACTGTAAGTAATTTTGAAATTTAAGAACAGGAAGCATAGTCGAATGATGCTGCCAATAGTGAAAAATAAATTATCCAAGTATTTTGAAAAGAGCAAAAGCAAAAATAGCAAGAAGAAAATTAGTTTTGTGTGTTAAAATCAATTTTAAGCAGAAAGAATTGAAGAATTATTACAAATAGAAGAAACCTTAAAATGAACAACATTTCAAATACCTTTAAATAAAGAAAATTAATTTGAATTTATTTTTATTTAAAATTCAAATTTATATTAGAAATTCCTATTGTTTAATTTTCTGAATACAATTATTTATTATTACCATTTATATTATTCGTGTCCAATCGTTAAATATTTCCCACGGGCCACAAAACACTGCCCTGGGATACTTCTGAATACGGAAGACATTTTTTTAATAATTTATTAAATGCCTGGCTGATGTCGATGTTTTAAACGTTCGATATTGAACTCCAGAAGTTTTTTCTCCTGTAGGAATAGAGGAGAATGGTGTGAAAATCTTCTTTTGAAAGGACGGCTTTTTCTTTGTTACTTCTTGCTCATCACTTGATTGGTACTTTCCTTTGTTACTTCTTGCCCATCACTTGACTCTGTATTAAGAAAAGCCTTGTTTTTTGTGGTTGATATTAATTTAACGAACGCACAAGGAAATTTGAAGGTTGGTTAAGATTAGAAACTTTTGTATTTCTTTGGAAATATCTTTACATTGGTAATTCTCCATTAAAAAAAATACGCCGGTTTCAACAATAACATATACGAAAATGAACATTGTATGGTGGTTAGATGCCCAACCCTCCTTCGGCGAAGTATTTGACTTTTTTATATTTGTTTTTTAATATATCAAACCCCTTTCCAAAAATGTTTTGGGTGCTCTTCTGTTCACCTCTACACTGTATCAAATAAAATTCTTTGACTGGACTATATTTGAAAAAACAATGATACAATACCCGATTCATCAATCGTGATCTCCTAAAAAGAGTTCATGGAAATCAGAATAAAACAACAACATATGTTGTCTCTTTTTAATAAACAATATAGCAAAATAATACCTGATGGTATACCACTGTAATAATAATTTTAAATTTGTTTGTTTCAAATATTCATTTGTAATGCTCCATTACAGAATAACCTGGCTGATATAAAAGTACGTGGCAGTGGAATTTTTTGTCAGTACACCTCTAGCAACATTTTAAAATTACTGATTTAATACTATAAAAAGGTCCAAATGAAAAACAAAATTTTGCTTTTATTATTCGCATTATGCGTAAAGTGTATCTTCGCTAACGATAGCATTCTGTCTAAGGTAGGTTTAAATATTTAAATCAATAAAATTGCGCATTTTCTCGGAATAAAAAAATTTACTTTTTTTTATTTATCTAATTATCTCTGTTAATTTGCTTTGTTTTGGCTTTGAGCCTTTGAGCACCTTTCAGAAGAAATGATTAATAGTAATTATTAGAAATTACTATTAATCATTAATAATTATTAGAAAATCAAAGAAGTTTTGATGGGACGGTCACTGGCCTAGTAGTTAGAGCGATCGACTACTAATGCTAAGGCACCAGTTCAAACCCGGAGGAGTCTACAAAGGAAAATTTTCTTTCTGACTCTCTTTCTATCTATGACCGTCCCGTGCTTCGGAAGGCACGTAAAGCCGGTAGTCCTCCTATGTTAATGAATTGCCATCATTAACAATAATATAGGGTAACAGGCACATCTGAAGCCAGTCTAGCAAACTACTTCAGATGTAAAACTAATAATACGCTCAGAGTACTGGCAGTGACTTCGGATCTTATCCGAGGCTGCTGCTGGAAAACACAGGTCGCAAGACCTCACGTAAGAAGAAGAAGAAGAAGAAAAAAGTTTTGTAAAATCACAAATGTGCAAAAAATTGCACATGTTACTTTGCTCTAAGAACTAACAACTTCTAACTCTACGAAGACTTACTACTCACATTGAATATTCGGCAACCGAAATTTTACTTTTATTTTCAAAAATTAAAAAATTAATTAGAAAAAATTACTCTTACAAGCTTCATTTCAGTTTCATCAAAATGGTTACAAAATCAGAGATGTCCGAATGCAATTAATTAGTTACAATGAAAGTTATTTTAATTTTTTTGAAATTAAAACATTTAAATACAATCGCACTACTCCTGCCATAAATGGTACTTGCAGGATGAAAGTTGCCATGAAAGATCAAGTAGAGGTAATGTATATACAATAAAGTTCGGGTACATAATGTCTGAAGAAGAAAGTAAACTCAATGGCTCTGCTCTGATGAAACCTCGTCAGACATAAATATTTTGAAAAGTGACACTTGGTATATTAAATTTGAAAAAAATTGTTTGATTTGATTTTAATAATAACTGTAATATGGCTCACCTCATCAACGGCTAATATTACCCAGGGCCATAATATTCCACCAAATTTTAATTCTGTTGATTGACAGATTTTTGAAAAATAAAAATGTTCAGGAATTTATACCCAAACTTACGATTTACTTTATTTTAACTAAAAATTTTTAATAGTTTTGCCAAGTGACCCTATTTTAGTATATGCACAGAGAAAATAAGTAATTAAGAAGCAAAAATTGTAAATTTTTAGGTACTAACACAAGTTTATAAATTTTTGAGTAACGAGTTTCGACACTTTCCGATCCGTTATCAACTTAATTTAAAAAAAATGGTTGATGTAAACGCAATAGGTATGGGAGCAATAAAAAATTGCGGTAATCTTGGAAATTTTACTTTTGAAAAGGTTTTGGAATAGTCTATGGTAATAAAATGTAGGTGTCTAATATTTTTCACTTTCAGGATGTGACGTATTACGCTTGCAATTTTGTTATCGATGAGACCCGCTTTCCACCACTTGTTCCCAATGGTATATACAAAGTTGATATAACACTTCTGTTTTCAAATAAAGAAATAGCACTAATTGCCCTTTTTGGAGAAATATACACTCCAATTCCAATTCCAAAAAATTAGGAACTGAATAATACTGAGTAATTAGTCAACAATGCGGGCAAAAACGGATCGATAACATTTTTTTAAAAAATAGTTTTTTTGGTGAAATTTCCTTTTGCGTGTATATAAAATATAATGATGAAAGCATTTATAATAAATCAAGTTAAATTGGATAAACATACGAACAAAAAATACTTCATTTTAATGTAAATCTTTAAATTGAAAATAATTTCTAATTTAATTTAACTTGATTTATTTAAAATGTTTTATTTAAATGTACAATAATAATTATTATTATAAAATAAATTATTAAAATAATTTAGAATCAAGAATATTTTAGTTAATTTGATAGTATTAAATAAAATTATACCACGTTTTATTTTGTGTAGCACAGAAGGGTAAATTAAATGACTTCAAATAAAAGGCTCTTAAAACAGAATCTTATTTATTTGGTTTATTCTTAAGCGGCAATTACACGACGATAGTGACTTGTATAAGTTACTAAAACCTAATACTGGATTTCAGTGCTTTTCTCGTGTAAACATATAAATTCCAGTGTTGATTTTGGTAACAACTCCAGAAAGCAATCCCATTTAGTTGCAAAAGTGGCTACCCCCACTTCCACTTTCCTAATAAGTGAAGTTAAATTAAATTAAAAATGTGTGTTAAATGGGGATAAGAAACAACCGTTACATTTTTTTAACTTTTACAATCATATTAGAAACACCGTGCATGCTCCTTCTAGCTAGCCATTTACGTACCCACACTCTTTTATTAAAATTATTTTCAAAACTGTGAATTAATTCTTCTATCAAAACTGTTGCAGATAATATTGTGTTTTTCTTTATAAGATCAATACTTTTACACTGCGAATTCATTGTTTAAAACACTACTAACTTGAGCAAGTTGCTGTCACCATGATAATCACAATTATCTTCAAAATCACTTGCTTTTAGTACTGGGTTTTAGTAGCTTGAATAAGTCACTATCTTCGTGTGCATAAGCTGAGTTAGTATTTATATTACCAGTTCTCTTTTAAATAAATGAAACAATCAACGAATTTGTTATGAAAACCATTTGCGATCTGGTCTTGGAATTTGGGTAGTATGTTTCGGCGGAAAATGTGTAAAATAATCAAGAGATTTCTTGACGTTTAAAAAATTTAACTCAATTTGTAATAAATAAGAGAGCTAAGCTATGTTTAATACGTTCTTACGAAAGACTTTACTAAGTCGTCCAATGCAAGGAATTCATCTTCATAGCCCACATAAAAGCACGCAACTAAAAAATTTCTAATAACCAAATAATAGCTACCTCCACTTGAGATTCAAGCGACGACCATTTAACCCCTTCTCCCCTAAATAATATAATAATAATTATATTAATTATATAAAAATAATTGAAAATACGAAAAATTCTTAAAAATGGTAATTTAGATGTTTTGCTATTCTCAATTTAATAAGTCAAATTTAAGCAAAAAAATTCAATTCAATATGCCAAACACAGTTTCAGTAACTGGGGGGTCTACCGGAAGGTGCACTCAAACCGTAACAGATATATGTATGTATTTGCATGCTAGTATCGGAAGGCACTTATGATATTGCTGTAATTTATCAGCAAATAGATCCATCCAATTTGAGTGTACCCCAGACCCCCGGTCAACAACAATCTGTTTTCAAGTCTGTTTTATTTGTGTTTCCAATTCTTTAAGCTTCTAGTTTTAACGGCAAAATATAAGTTTAACAAATCCGTCCCCCTCCAAAATAATATACTAATAATTATATTAATTATATAAAAATAATTGAAAATGCGGAAAATTCTTAAAAATGATTTGCTATTCTCAATTTAATAAGTCAAATTTAATCAAGTAAGTTCAATATGCTCTCTCTCCCCTCCTAAATTAGAAACCATAGATGCAAAGACCGGGGGGTCTGGGGGGTGTGGAGCACCCCAGGTACACAGAAATTGTAATAAATATACGTATTTGCAAACTTATGACTGTCAGTATTAAGAGATTAAAAAATTTTTAAAACTTCATGAAATGTAAGGTATAATGATCGGGAATCTGGGGGAAGAGGACTATGAAATTCAATAAAACACACAGTTTCAGTGACCGGGGGTCGGGGGTGTGGAACACCTCCCAGGTACACTCAAACCGTAACATGCATCTATTTGCATGCCAGTATCAGAAGGCATTTATAATATTGCTGTAATTTATCAGCAAATATATCTATCCAATTTGAGAGTGCCTGGGGTGCTCCACACCCCAGACCCCCGTCAATAACAATCTGTTTTCAAATCTGTTTTTACACTTCCAATTCTTTAAGCTTCTATTTTTACCGACAAAATATAAGTTTAAAAATCTACTCCTCCCTCAAAATAATATAATAATAATTATATTAATTATATAAAAATAATTGAAAATACGGATAATTCTTAAAAATGGAAATTAAAATGATTTGCTATTCTCAATTTAATAAATCAAATTCAATATGCCAAATATCCAATAAAACGCAGTTTTTGAGACCCCCCTAGTACACGCAAACCGTAAAGATATATTTGGCAGGACATTAAATGTTTACAAATTATTTTAATATTTTATGACATCGCTATAATTTTCTTAGAAATAATAACTTGGAGGAGAGGACTTAATACACCTCCTCGCCCCACGCTGCCCCCAGTACTATCTTGTATTTTATGTTATTTTAAAAAGTGTTTCTATTAATCATTTAATACTAAAGTCTGCAAATATATCTATTACAATTTTAATGTACCTGGGGGATTCCTCAGACCCCCAGATCAAAAAATCGGTTTTCAATTTTATTTTTCATGTTTTCAATTCTTTAAGTTTTTATTTTTAACGGCAGGTTGCTCAATTCAAATTACTTTGATTTAAGAAAATATCAAGTTCAACAAATCTGCCTCTACAAAAATACAAATGATAAAATCACAATAAAATCAATGGCGATTTTCTAAAATGTGGACCAGGCAAAAAAAGAAAATAAGAAAAATTCTTAAATCTAGAAATTAAAATGATTTGCTATTTTCAATTTAATATGTAAAATGTAAGCAAGTAAGCTCAATAGACCAAACTAAAACATAGCTTTGAAGACCGGGGTCTGGGGGGTGTGGAGCACCCCAGGTACACGCAAACTTTAATAGATCTCGATTCTTGTTTATTGTATGGACTGCACATTGCCTAAGTGTAGATTCTAAAACTAAAAAACGCACAAGATCTCATCTTATCTAATCAGTCTTATTAATTAAAATCATCGAACCCAGTCTTGAACAATAATCATATAAAAATATGGCGACGGTTACAACAGGTTACGGTCGCCTCTCTTAAAAAATCTTTTGGGAGCGCTCGTGTTTACTTGTACATTGTACTAGAGGTATATTGACGGACCAATGATAAAATAATATTTGATTATTTAACAGCGTTTTCGTAAAAAGAGTTCATGGAAATCAGAATAAAACAACGACTTTATTACTAAACAAAAAGCAATATAGCGAAATAGTACCTGATGATATTTGGTTGTTTGTTTCAAATATTCATTTGTAATGCTCGATTAAAGAATAACTTGATTGTTCTATAAAATTATGTGTAAGTGGAAATTTTTGTCAGTACACCTCCAGCTACATTTTAAAATTATTGATTTAATATTATAAAAAGATCCAAATGAAAAACATAATTTTGCAATTATTAGTTCAATTATTATTTACACAGTGCATTTTTGCTAATGATAGCATTTTGTCTAAGGTAGAGTAAAATTTTTAAATGTATCTTTCCATGAAATTATTCATTTTCTTCAAATAAAAAATTTACAATTATTTGCAAATTTTGCCTTGTTTTGGCTTTAAAGTTTTCGAACACCTTTCAGAAAAAAATTTAGAGTATTTATTAAGAATTAAAGAAGATTTTACCAAAAATTACAAATATCTATAAAAACTATTAAAATAAAATATAATATAATTCAAAATTTAATCTAACCCTACACTTACCTAACTAATAAAAATTACTCTAACAAACTTCATTTCAGTTTCATCAAAGTGGTTACAAAATCAGAGATGTCCGAATGCAATTAATTAGATACAATGAAAGTTATTTTAATTTCTTCGAACTTAAAACATTTAAGTACAATCGCACTACTCCGGCCGAAAATGCTACTTTCAGGATGAAAATTACCGTGAACGATCAAGTGGAGGTAATGTTTGTTTTGCTAATACCAGTTTGGTTACCACCATGCGCGTAGTATTTTAATTTTATATACAGTAAGTTTATATATTATGTCTGAAGAAGACAGTGAATCCAATGGCTCTGCTCTGATGAAAGCCCAGAAAAACACAAATAAATTTTTTTTAACTTTTTATTTTAACTGCTGAAAACCTTCTAATGGTTTTGCCAAGTACATCTATTTTGATATATGCGTAAAAAAAAGAAATAATTAAGAAGCAAAATTTGTAAATTTTTAGGCACTCGTACAAGCGTATAAATTTTTGAGCAATGAGTATCGTCATTTTCCGATCCGTTTTCAAGTCAATTTAAAAAAAGCAGCTGATGCAAACGCAATAGGTTTGGGCGCAGCAAAGAATTGTGGTAACATTGGAAATTTTTCTTTTCAAAAGGTTTTGGAATTGACTGTTTTAATAAAATGTAGGTGTCTAATGTTTTTGATTTTCAGGATGTTACGTATTACGTTTGCAATTTTATTATCGATGAGACCCGCTTTCCCCCACTTATTCCCAACGGTATATACAAAATAGATACAAAACTTCTATTTTCAAATAAAGAAATAGCACTGCTGGCTCTTTTTGGAGAAATATTTACTCCAATTCCAGTTCCAAAAAATTAGAACTTACATAATAATTAATCAATAATGTTGTTATTCCTAGTTGTTTTTAGTGGAATTTCCTTTACGTGTGTAACGGTACAGAGGTATAGTAGATCATATTATAAGCATTTTTAATAAATCAAGTCAAATTAAATTGGAAATAGCTGTTGGTCTCTCTGACGAATTTTATAATAACAAAAAAATATGTCGGAGGTATTTTGAACATTTTTTTGCTCATCGTTGTACTTTTAAGTAAGTTGAAAATAATTTCTAATTTAATTTAACTTGATTTATTTAAAATGTTTCTATTTAAATGTACAATAATAATTAATATGTTAGTAATTTCGATACCTATAATGTTAAATAAAATTACACCACGTTTTATTTTGTGTTTCACATAAGAATAAATTAAATGATTTTGAATAAAAGCTTTTTACAATAAGAAAGCAGAATCTTATTTCTTCGGTTATTCTTGAGCTGAGTGAAAATTTTGGAAAAACAGCCTGAAGAGATAAGGCGAAGGAAAAATATTCCGGAGGTAATTCAAATAATTTCGATCTTCTTTAGACTTTTATGTAATTTGAAAAGAATTTTTAATATAATTTAACTTGATTTATTTAAAATATTTGCATTCAAATGTACAATAATTAACATCATTTTAAAATAATCCAGAATCAATATTTTATTTAATTCGATATTGTTAAATAAAATTATATCACATTTTATTTTCTGTTGCACATAAGATTGAATTAAATGGTTTGAATTAAAGGCCTTTGTCAATACAGAAGCAGAATCTTATTTCTTCGGTTTATTTTTAAGCTGAATTAACAGCTCTTTTATAAAAAGAAGGAACAAAGATTTATCAATCAACGAATTTGTTTATAAAAATCATTTGTAATTTGGTTCTGGACTTTGGGTAGGTACGTTTCGTCAGAAAATGTGAAAAATAATCAACAGATTTTTTGACGTTTGAAAAATTTCAAAAATAGCAGGGCATAATATGCATTGATGCAACTGGCTTGCTGATGAGAAGTGCAAAATTACCAAATGGCCAACTTCCATCGATAAAATACGATAAATCGATAAATAAAAAAAAATTGAATTTCTACCAGCCGGTAGAACAAGCAAGTTTCTGGAAGGACTATAGTACACTTGATCACCTCCAAACTATACACACTCTGATTGAAAAACCGACGGAATTTAACATACCCATTCATCTAACCTTTGTGTTATAATTATTGTTTAACTTAAATATTTTATACTATATTAATTTTAATTTGTAGTAACAGTAAGAATTTTTAATTTTAAACCAAGATTGTAATATTGTTGTGTATAATACCTAATGATATCTCACTGTGATATTACGTTGTTTGTTTTAAAGGATATGGTAGATTTAAATTTTATTTTTTATGCCCCATTAAAGAAGAACTTGTCTGATATAATAAAAGCACGTGCAAATCGAACTTTTTGTCAGTATACCTCTACGTACATTTTAAAATTTTTGATTTAATTTTATAAAATGGTCCAAATGAAAAACATAATATTGCTTTTATTATTTGCGTTATGCGTAAAGTATATCTTCGCCAATGATAGCCTTCTATCTAAGGTAGGTTTAAATTTTTTAAACATTTCTATCAATTTGTAAACGAAAGTAAGTTTTGCCTTGCTGAGCGTACCTATCCAGTTAAATAAATCATTGTAATAATCTTAATTTCAGTTTCATCAAAATGTCTACAAAATCAGAGATGTCCGAATGCAATTAATAAGTTACAATGATAGTTATTTTAATTTCTTCCAAGTTAAAACATTTAAATTCAATCGCACTACTCCAGCCATAAATATTACTTTCAGGATGAAAATTACTGTGAAAAATCAAGTTGAGGTAAGGTTAATTTTTCTAATACCTCATAATAGGACCTAATGGCTATGCTCCGATGGATGTCCTGACATACATAAATAAATTTTGAAAAGTAATCGTAAAATCGTAAAAAAGTTGTTTGATGTGATTTCAATAATTTCAGTTCGGACCCAGGGCATAATACCCCACCATGTTTTAATTTTGTTGATTGGTAGATTTTTGAAAACTAAAATTGTGAGTTAAAGCTTATGGTATGCAATTGAAAGGTTTCTTGCAAGAAGTCCTTAAGTGATATTTTGAGATTATGATAACATCATCATAGAGTTTATGCTTTTTTGAACTACTCGACATCAAAATCTCCAAAATATCATCACTTAAGGACTTCTTACACGAGACCCTTCAATTATGAGAACTTATTCTTTCTTAAGTGATTTGAAATTTTGTAGTACGTACTTTTGAATAGTTTTGCCAATTACTCCCATTTTGGATTACATATGCCCTGAAAAACCAAAAAACTAAAAAGCTAAAGTTGTCTATTTTTAGGTACTCATACAAGGTTATAAATTTTTGAGCAACGAGTATCGACACTTTCCGATCCGTTATCAACTCAATTTAAAGAAAATGGTGAATGTGAACGTTATCGGTTTGGGCGCAATAAAAAAATTGTGGTAACGTTGGAAATTTGTCTTTAGAGAAGGTTTTGTAATTGACTGAGGTAATAAAATGTAGGTGTATAATATTTTTCACTTTCAGGATGTTACGTATTATATTTGTGACTTTGTTGTTGATGACACCCGCTGTCCACCACTCATTCCCAACGGTTTATACAAATTTGATTTGGAACTTCTGTTTTCAAATAAGGAAATAGCACTGCTGGCGCTTTTTGGAGAAGTACATACTCCAATTCCAATTCCAAAATATTAGAAACTCTATTTTTTTTACGTGTGTATAGAAAGTAAAACGGATTCAAAGGGAATGGTTAATTACTATATTCTAAACATTTTTAATAAATCAAATTAGAAATAGCTGTTGGGTTTTCCGTTGGGTTTTATAAAAGCGAAATACGAAGTTAAATTCGAACAAAAAAATATGTACCAGGTAGTTCAAATAATTTTATTGCTCATCTTTGGATTCTTAAGTTGAAAATAACTTCTTATCTAATTTAACTTGATTTATTTAAAATGTTTCCATTTAAATGTACATTAATCATTATTATAAAATGAGCTACTAAAATAATCCAAAATAAAGAATATTTTAGTTATTTCGATAGTGTCAAATAAAGTTACACCTTATTTTATTTTGTGTTGCACATAAGAATGAATTAAATAATTTTAAATAAAGATTTTTAAAATAATAAAACTAAATCTAATTTTTTTTTGGTTTATTCTTAAACCGAGTGAGGTAATGTTAAAATTAATAGTTCTCTTATAAAGACTGATTTATGAATCTACAAATGTGTTTGTGAAAATTATTTTTAATTGAATTTTTTCGTTGGTAGTTCTATTTGGAAGGGGAATTATTCAATTTCAGCGCCTTCATTAGATTCTTCTGTTTGGAAGAGTTTGAAGACTTCGGTCGGATGATTGGCAGAGATATTTGCCTTTTTTTGATTTGTTCTTGCCCACTCTTGTGTTGTGCAAAATTGATTGTTGCGATCTTTTGAGATTTTTAGTTGTCTTTCACAGCGAGTAGTCTCTTATTTTGTTTTGAATGTGTAATAGTTTTGTACTTATTTCTGTTTAAGCTTTGCTGGGTGGCTTTCCAAGCTGCCTCTTGGATGTTTTTTGTTAAGTTTTGAACTGCCTCATTTAGCTCGTGTTCTTTTATCATGGGAACATCGCGTTGCAGTAGAATTATAATTGATATAATATAGATAATATAATTGGCATAAATGTGGTTAAAGGATCTTAATATTTAAATTTGAATTAATACCTAGATTAAAATTTTTTTTATATAATTTTAATTTGTGAAACAGTATGAATTTTAATTTTAAGTCAAGATTATAATTGTTGTCTATATAATATCGCCGTGATATTATGATGTTTTTTTTAAAGGATGTGGTATACTTTAAATTTCATTTTCTATGCCCCATTAAAGAGTAACCTGTTTGATATAATAAAAGTATGTGTAGGTGAAAATTTTTGTCAGTACACCTTCACGTATATTTAAAATTTTTTTATTAAATTTAACAAAATGGTCCAATTGAAAAAACACAATTTTGCCTTTATTACTTGCATTATGCGTACAGTATATCTTTGCTCATGATCTTTTGTCCAAGGTAGGTTTAAATTTTTTAAATATACATATCTATCAATGTGAAGACAAAAATAAGTTTTGCCGCTCACGTTCTATATTGGATAATCTAAATTTTGCTTTCATTTTCCAAATTTGACCTAGCCATGCTTACCTACCTAGTTGAAAAAATTACTTTAACAATAAGCATCATTTTAGTTTCATCAAATTGGTTACAAAATCAAAGATTTCCGAATGGAATTAATAAGTTACAATGAAAATTATTTTGATTTCTTTGAACTTAAAACATTTAAATACAATCGCACTACTCCGGCAATGAATGCTACTTTCAGGATGAAAATTGCTATGAAAGATCAAATCGAGGTAAAGTTAGTTCTGCAAATATCAGGTTTTAAGCACGTCTTTGCTTAAAAGACCTATAGTATTTTAATTTTATATAGAGTAAGTTAAGGTACGACCCAATAGATTTGCTCCCATGGAAGCCCCTAAAGATATAAATAAATTTAGAAAATTGGCACTTGACATTTTAAATTGAAAAAAGGGGATTTTAATATTTTCGTTGATAGCCAATATGACCTAGGCTAGGGGCATAATACCCCACCAAGTTTTAATTTTGTTGATTGTTATATTTTTGAAGAAAAAAATTATTTCTTAGATTAGTAAAAATGTAATTAGTAATAATAAGATAAAAATGTTAGTTAAAGGTTGTACTCATAGTACCATATTGCCTTAATATAGTAACTATAGTTACATCTTTTGGTATACAATTTAGGTGTATACACCTAAACTTATTCTTTCTTATGGGATTTAATTTTTTTTAGATTTTTTTAATTTTTAAGAATTTGTAGAGCAAAAGCAAGAACTTATAAATTTTTAGGTACTCACACAAGCTTCCAAATTTTTGAGCAACGAGTTTCGACGCTTTCCGATCCGTTACCAACTTAATTTAAAAAAACTGGCTGATGTAAACGCAATAGGTATGGGTGTAAAAAAGCATTGTGGTAATTTTAGACATTTTACTTTTGAAAAGGTTTTGTAATTGTCTGTGGTAACAAAATGTAGGTGTATAATATTTTTCACTTTCAGGATGTTACGTATTATATTTGTGACTTTGTTGTTGATGACACCCGCTGTCCGCCACTTATTCCCAACGGTTTATACAAATTTGATTTGGAACTTCTGTTTTCAAATAAGGAAATAGCACTGCTGGCGCTTTTTTGGAGAAGTACATACTCCAATTCCAATTCCAAAATATTAGAAACTCTATTTTTTTTACGTGTGTATAGAAAGTAAAACGGATTCAAAGGGAATGGTTAATTACTATATTCTAAACATTTTTAATAAATCAAATTAGAAATAGCTGTTGGGTTTTCCGTTGGGTTTTATAATAGCGAAATACGAAGTTAAATTCGAACAAAAAAATATGTACCAGGTAGTTCAAATAATTTTATTGCTCATCTTTGGATTCTTAAGTTGAAAATAACTTCTTATCTAATTTAACTTGATTTATTTAAAATGTTTCCATTTAAATGTACATTAATCATTATTATAAAATGAGCTACTAAAATAATCCAAAATAAAGAATATTTTAGTTATTTCGATAGTGTCAAATAAAGTTACACCTTATTTTATTTTGTGTTGCACATAAGAATGAATTAAATAATTTTAAATAAAGATTTTTAAAATAATAAAACTAAATCTAATTTTTTTGGTTTATTCTTAAACCGAGTGAGGTAATGTTAAAATTAACAGTTCTCTTATAAAGACTGATTTATGAATCTACAAATGTGTTCGTGAAAATTATTTTTGATTGAACTTTTTTCGTTGGTAGTTCTATTTGGAAGGAAACGTCGAGGAATTATTAAATTTCAGCGCCTTCATTAGATTCTTCTGTTTGGAAGAGTTTGAAGACTTCGGTCGGATGATTGGCAGAGATATTTGCCTTTTTTTGATTTGTTCTTGCCCACTCTTGTGTTGGAGTTTTTATGGGCGGAATTGATTGTTGCGCTCTTTTGAGATTTTTAGTTGCCTTTCACAGCGAGTAGTCTCTTATTTTGTTTTGAATGTGTAATAGTTTTGTACTTCTTTCTGGTTGAACTTTGCTGGGTGGCTTTCCAAACTGCCTTTTGGATGTTTTTTGTTAAGTTTTGAACTGCCTCATCTAGCTCGTGTTCTTTTATCAAGGGAACATCGCGTTGCAGTAGAATTATAATTGATATAATATAGATAATATAATTGGCATAAATGTGGGTAAATGGGCTTAATATTTAAATTTGAATTAATACCTAGATTAAAATTTTTTTTTATATAATTTTAATTTGTGGAACAGTATGAATTTTAATTTTAAAAGAGTCTATATAATATCGCCGTGATATTATGATGTTTTTTTTAAAGGATGTGGTATACTTTAATTTTCATTTTCTATGCCTCATTAAAGAGTAACCTGTTTGATATAATAAAAGTATGTGTAGGTGAAAATTTTTGTCAGTACACCTTCACGTATATTTAAAATTTTTTTATTAAATTTAATAAAATGATCCAATTGAAAAACACAATTTTGCCTTTATTACTTGCATTATGCGTACAGTATATCTTTGCTCATGATCTTTTGTCCAAGGTAGGTTTAAATTTTTTAAATATACATATCTATCAATGTGAAGACAAAAATAAGTTTTGCCGCTCACGTTCTATATTGGATAATCTAAATTTTGCTTTCATTTTCCAAATTTGACCTAGCCATGCTTACCTACCTAGTTGAAAAAAATTACTTTAACAATAAGCATCATTTTAGTTTCATCAAATTGGTTACAAAATCAAAGATTTCCGAATGGAATTAATAAGTTACAATGAAAATTATTTTGATTTCTTTGAACTTAAAACATTTAAATACAATCGCACTACTCCAGCCATGAATGCTACTTTCAGGATGAAAATTGCTATGAAAGATCAAATCGAGGTAATGTTAGTTTTGCAAATATCAGGTTTTTAGCACGTCTTTGCTTAAAAGACCTATAGTATTTTAATTTTATATCGAGTAAGTTAAGGTACGACCTAATAGATTTGCTCTCATGAAAGCCCCTAAAGATATATGTGTAAATAAATTTAGAAAAGTGGAACTTGACATTTTAAATTGGAAAAAGAGATTTCAATATTTTCGTTGATAGCCAATATGACCTAGGCTAGGGGCATAATACCCCACCAAATTTTAATTTTGTTGATTGTTATATTTTTGAAAGATAAAAATGTTAGTTAAATGTTGTACTCGTACCATATTGCCTTAATATAGTAACTATAGTTACATCTTCTAGTATACAATTTAAGTGTATACACCTAAATTTATTCTTGCTTATGGGACTTAATTTTTTTTAGATTTTTTTTAATTTTTAAGAATTTGTAGAGCAAAAGCAAAAACTTGTAAATTTTTAGGTACTCACACAAGCTTACAAATTTTTGAGCAACGAGTTTCGACGTTTTCCGATCCGTTACCAACTTAACTTAAAAAAACTGGCTGATGTAAACGCAATAGGTATGGGCGTAAAAAAAGCATTGTGGTAATTTTGGACATTTTACTTTTGAAAAGGTTTTGTAATTGTCTGTGGTAACGAAGTGTAGGTGTCTAATATTTTTCACTTTCAGGATGTTACGTATTACGTTTGCAATTTTGTTATCGATGAAACCCGCTTTCCGCCACTTATTCCCAACGGCATATACAAAATTGATATACAATATCTGTTTTCAAATAAAGAAATAGCACTAATAGCCCTTTTTGGAGAAATATACACTCCAATTCCAATTCCAAAAAATTAGAAACTGCACGATAACAATGCGGTCAAAAATGGATTGACAATAATTATTTTCGTTGAAGAATCACTTTTTAACGTTGCACTTTCAGTTTGTTCTTTGAGTGGAATTTCCTTTACGTGTGTATAGAATGTAAAATGAATTGAAGGGTATGGTTAATTATGTTATAGACATTTTTAATAAATTAAGTTAAATTAAATTAGAAATAGCTGTTGGCCTTTTCGTTGAATTTTATTATTTACGAAGTTAAGATCGAACAAAAAATATATGCCAGGTAGTGCGAATAATTTTATTGCTCATCTTTGGACTTTTGAGTTGAAAATAATTACTAATTTAATTAAACTTGATTTAAATATTTAAAATGTTTCTCTTTAAATGTACAATAATTATTAGTACTACTAAAATTATCCTGAATCAAGAAAATTTACAACACGTTTTATTTTGTGTTGCACATGAAAATGAATTATAGTGATTTTAAATAAAAAAGTGTTACAATAACAAACAGAATTTTATTTCTTCGGTTTATTCTTAAACTGATTTAATGTTCACATTAACAGTTCTTTTATAAAGATTTTTGACAATGCCAAACCTTGTCGAATGCTTGAGTTATATCGAGAAATGCAGCAGCGCATTAGGTTTATAGATTGTAGCCATAACACAATAATGGACCTTCTCTACCGTAGCGTGTTGCTGTCTAAAGCCGAACTGGCGATTTGGTATCAGGGCTTTTTCTTGTATGATTGGCTGCAGTCTCTTTAGGATCACTTTTTCCAATAGTTTCGACAAGATTGGGAGAAGACTAATGGGTCTATAAGAGGTTACATTGTTGGGTGATTTGCCCGCTTTGAGCATTAAGATCACTTGAGCCACCTTCCACTGCATGAGAAAATATTCCAACCCTAGAATGGCATTAACTAGCTGAAGTAAGTATCTGATGCTTCTTTCTGGTAGTTCTTGGATTATTTTACACAGTTACTACTAGATTGTACCCAGGGGATTTTTTAGGGTTTATATTTTTGGTTATCATGTTCTTGATTTCGGCAATTTTGAATGGTTTTATTGGCATTTCTAACTGTTCTGGTGAGTTTAAGAATTGGTGTATTTTTGCTTCCTCCTCACTGGAAGTTGTTGATTTAAATGGATTGAAAACTTCAGAAAGATGTTTTGCAAATAAGTTTGCTATTTCAAGGTTACTTTTTGCCCAGTTACTATTTTTTTCCTTATTGGTGGATTTACGTTCTACACGTTGTTTAAGTTTTAAATCTGTGAATTGTGTCGCAGATAGGTTTTGCAGATTTTTGTATTCTTTAGTAAGTTTTTCAGTTTTTTATTGCTCTGTTATGAATGGTTTGTGTTAGGTGTTCAGATGCTTGGTTAATACCACGATTGGTTTTGAGTGGAATCCTTAGTGCTAATTCTGAATTCTGAGTAGTTCTGAATTTCTGTTTTGTTTGCGAGGGTGAGGGGTTTCTCAATCAGTAGTATTTGGGTGCTCAATGTTAAAATTATGGAGGTATGATCAGATGACAGCAGATCTAGGCAGGATTCTGCTTTGAGACGGCTCTTGGGTATACCTTACACTGTCTGTATTTAGCGCAGTTATAATTAATTGTTATATAAAATAATAATTTTATAAATGAACATTTGGTTTTCAATAAACTACAGAAATTAAAATTTTGTATTTTCAAACGATTAAAGAAATCTTTTGTTTATTTATTATGAAAATCTTTAGACTTTATAAACTTACCTGATTTTATAATGTTATAGTAGATACTATTTTCAAAATAATTAATTTTTATTTTTTTTTAGAAAATTAACCAGGCCTTCTTGTTCAAAATTGACAAGTTACTACTTGTTCAGAACTGTATTTGGTTTTATTTTAATTTAAATTAATTTTTATTTTGGAAAATATTGTTTTTCAAAATTTTGAAATAAGCGCTGTCAATTCTAGAGCAATATGTTATAAATAGCGGTATAAATATTGTAATCAAGGTTCAGATTAGGTGGAGATTAGTAGAGAGAATGATTGATATGTAGGGAAAAGTAACCTGTGACGGCCGGCGATCAGAACAAAAATTGTTTTCGTATATTGGCAGCATGTTTGGTGGTTTTACAGGATTCTGAAAATTCTTACTTCCAGGTCATACTTGTATGAAATGTGATACTGTTCCTGGTTTGATTGAAAAAGAAAGAAAACCAATTGGAAGGTTGAGCATCTTCATGATCAGGCTCAATTAATTCGACAAGCCGGAAAAAAGAAATATGTAGTTATTTGTGAATGTGATGGAAAAATCAGGTTTTTCTAATTTTGTAGGACTATTCGAGCCGAACTTAAAACCGAAATAAGCATATTTCAGGCGAAAAGCTCAATTGGAGAGAAGTTAGGTGGCTTCGATATCAAAAAAACAAAAATATTTTATTTAAAACATTTTTAAATGAAAACTAGAATTTCAAGAGTGTTAGCTTTGAGAAGAGCGAAAGGTGTAACGTTGTGGAAGCTTTTTCAGATTCATCTTCTGATGGAGCTTAAAACCAAACTTAAAATGCTATATAATTCCTATTGTCGCGGAAAAGGATTATTTGGGGGTTGGTGTATTATTGGTTAAATTCGGTTTGGGTATCAATTAATTATTCTTCTTCTTTCTTCTTCTTCTTCTTTAGCTTTAATTAGGACAAGTCCTGTTTTATTCTAACAGCAGCATCGGAGATATCCGAAGCCACTGCTAGTACTGTGAGCATATTATTTGTTTTACATCTGAAGTAGTTTGCTAGGCTGGCTTCAGATGTGCCTGTTACTATATTATTGTTAATGATGGCAATTCATTAACATAGGAGGACCACTGGCTTTACGTGCCTTCAAGCACGGGGACGGTCATAGATAGAAAGAGAGTCAGAGAGAAAATTTTCCTTTCTAGACTCCTCCCGGGATCGAACCGGGTGCCTTAGCATTAGTAGTCGATCGCTCTAACTACTAGGCCAGTGACCGTCCGTTATATAATTAATATAATTAAATATAATTAAAAATAAATATAATTAATTATTATATTAATCAATTATTCTTACATTATTCTATATCTAAATTTAAATTGTAAAGTTATCACTTACCTAAGATCACCACAACGATTCGCGTGGAGGAATTGGCATGGCTGGACTCACGTGGATTCGATCTTCTCGAATCAAAGCAACATGCAACTCCTGATTGATTTTCTTTAATTTGCCTGTCGCTTCCTCCACGTGCCTCGATAATTTTGCTGATCTGCTGATTGCATATATCTATTTCGATTACTGTCAATTCCGTCATTGGTAGGGAAGTGCCTTTTCATGTACATTTTTATTTAAGTTCAAAGAACCTTTTATTACTTTTAACATCAAATCAAAATTTCCACTTGTGACACTATGTCTATTATATTAGTATATTATTGATTCAAATTTGAATTTATTTTATTTTATTAAAGTTTATGTAATAGGATTGCTTTATTTTTGTACTAATAATTACAGAAAAAAAAAGAATAATATAAACGTTTTTAAATTTGGCTTTTGTCTCCATTTATGCATAAAAAGTTATTGAATTTTTTTTCGCGTTCTAATGCGTGATATTTTTTGAAAATTTGTTTAATATTAGATAGAAAAAGTAAATATAAAAAGAGGTAAGTCGGAAAATAATAATTGCAAAAGGGATTAAGTCAATGAAAAGTTGCTTTTCCATTGCTTTTTAATCTAAAACTCGTAAGTATTCTGCAGACTATCACATCAATAATATATAATAAACAATATAATCTTAAACAATTTAAACACAACGCCGCAATAAAATATTAATTACCAGCTTTAATTTCAATTTCAATTTTTTGCAATTGATCGTTACTCGCCCCCTTACTCGTGTGCAGTGGCGATTTGTAAAGAGTAAATTTTAAAAGGTAATTCATAATATTAAATTCATTTTAAATTCAATGGCAAATAATAAATTATAAAATAATAATTTTTAAATTACGCAAAGGTTTGGATTTTGTTAAAAATTTGAAAATGTAAATTCCATATTAACAAAAAGCTCTTGAAATTATTAAATTCAAGTCTTGGATCAATAAATAGAATTTTATTTTTAGTAATAGAAATTTCAAAACGAAGTTTTAGCAAAAATTTATTTTAATCACAAGTTATAAATTTAAAAATAAAAGAAAATTTATATTCACGGTAAAGAAATCTCCAAATCATGTTTTCTGGGATTTCTTACTTTATCATGAAAATTGATAAAACTGCAAAATATAAATCGTAGTGTTGTCAAAAAATTTAAAAATCAAAATAATTAGAATAAAATTTAGTTATTGTGATATTTAAATAATTTTTTTAAAATAAATGAATATTTTTTTTAATTAAATTTAAATTCAATTTTTTTTAAATGCGATTTTTGAGTGTTAGCTTTAATTCTCTAATTTTTAGCCAGATTTCGATTTTATTCAGTTGCGCTTGTAGGTTTTGTGCTTCGAGGTCGGCAGCTATAAGCTTTGTCGTCGGTAAAGGTCGCAGTAAATATATTACTACTGTTCGTCGTAAGATCAGATAGAGTAAAATCTGCGACATCTCGTCCTGATACTTTACAAAGAAGAATTTTTTTATTGGTAGTTCTATTCGGAGGGGAACGTCGAGGAATTCTTCGATTTCGGCGTCTTCATTAGGTTCTTCTACTTGGCAGAGTTTGAAGATATCAACCAGATGATAGACCCGGTGGAGCAGTGGTTCAAATTCTTTGAGTGCATTGCTCGAAATAACCTCTCGGCGACCTCTCGGGTGTGTTAATCTTGAACCCCAACAATAATACCTAGATTTTAAAAATTTCTTTAGTTAATTGATTTATAAACTATTATATTAATTGTATATTGAAATTTTTTTATATAATTTGAATTTGTGGTAACAGTACGAATTTTGATTTTAAATCAAGATTGTAATTGTTGTCTATATAATATCGCCGTGATATTATGTTGTTTGTTTTAAAAGGATGTGGTATACTTTAATTTTCATTTTCTATGCCTCATTAAAGAATAACCTGTTTGATATAATAAAAGTATGTGTGAGTGAAAATTTTTGTCAGTACACCTTCACGTATATTTTAAATTTTTTATTGAATATTATAAAATGGTCCAATTGAAAAACATAATTTTGTCTTTATTACTTGCATTATGCGTACGCTATATCCTCACTAATGATAGCCTTTTGTCTAAGGTAGGTTTAAATTTTTTAAATATACATAATATCTATAAATGTGAAGACGAGAGTAAATTTTGCCGCTACGTTGTATGTTGGATAATCGAAATTTTACTTTTATTTTCCCTAGTTAGAAAAATTCCCCTAACAATAAGCTTCATTTCAGTTTCACCAAATTGGTTACAAAATCAAAGATTTCCGAATGGAATTAATAAGTTACGATGAAAGTTATTTTAATTTCCTGGAAGTTAAAACATTTAAATACAATCGCACTACTCCGGCCATAAATGGTACTTTCAGGATGAAAATTACCGTGAAAGATCAAGTCGAGGTAACGTTAGTTTTGCTAATACCAGGTTTTTTAAGCACGTCTTTGCTTAAAACTCATCGCCGAATGTAGTATTTTAATATCGTGAATTTACCTATGGAAGTGCCCAAGAGATTTAGAAAAGTGGCTCTTGAAATTTTAAATCGAAAAAAAGTTGGTTGGTGTGATTTCAATAATTTCATTGATGGCCAATATGATCTAGGCTAGGGCCATAATATCCCATCAAGTTTTAATTTTGTTATTGATATATTTTTGAAAAAATTATTTCTTAGGTTAGTTTTTTTAATTTCTAAGAATTTAGAGCAAAAAAACTAAAGAACAAAACTATTGTACATTTTTAGGTACTCACACAAGCTTATAAATTTTTGAGCAACGAGTTTCGACGCTTTCCGATCCGTTATCAACTTAATTTAAAAAAAATGGCTGATGTACATGCAATAGGTATGGGCGTAAAAAAACGTTGCGGTAATCTTGGAAATTTTACTTTTGAAAAGGTTTTGGAATTGTCTGTGGTAATAAAATGTAGGTGTCTAATATTTTTCACTTTTAGGATGTTACGTATTGCGTTTGCAATTTTGTTATCGACGAGAGCCATTTTCCGCCACTTGTTCCCAACGGCATATACAAAATTGATATATCATATCTGTTTTCAAATAAAGAAATAGCACTAATAGCCCTTTTTGGAGAAGTATATACTCCAATTCCAATTCCAAAAAATTAGAAACTGCTCGATAACAATGCGGTCAAATATGGATTAATAATAATTATTGACGTTGAAGAATCGTATTTTAATGATGCACTTTCAGTTTGTTCTTTGAGTGGAATTTCCTTTACGTGTGTATAGAATGTAAAATGGATTAAAGGGTATGGTTAATCATGTTATAGACATTTTTAATAAATCAAGTTAAATTAAATTGGAAATAACTGTTCGCCTTTCCCGATGGGCTTTATTAGTTACGAAGTTAAATTCGAACAAAAAAATATATTCAGGTAGTTCGAATAAATTTATTACTCATCCTTAGACTCTTAAGTTGAAATTTAATTTAGTTTAAAAGAATATTTTAGTTATTCGACAGTGTTAAATAAGATTACACCACTTTTTATTTTGTGTTGCACATAAAAAAGAATTAAGTGATTTAAAATAAAAGTGTTTTACAATAACAAACAGAATTTTATTTCTTCGGTTTATTCGTAAATTGAGTTAATATTCACATTAACCGTTCTCTTATAAAGTAAAAGATTTTGAAGAACAAAATAGCCCTTCGTAAAACAATATGAAGAGAAGCACTAGAAGTCGTCATTTTTTAGAATGAGAAAAAATTGCATCAGATGTCTGTATGTATTAAATTAGTATTGCTACTATGCCAAAACGCATTGCCAGTGTAATTAATGCTAATGGTGGGCTTATGAAGTATTAATATTATAAAATAATTAAAAAATGAAAAATGCACTACAAAGTATAAATTAATAATTTAGTTACAACACAACATATATTACTAACAAACACAAATCAAAATACTTATTTACACGAAATCACTTTTTGAAGTCGGTGCCGAACATACATTTTTAATATAAAATGTCATACATTAAAATATACAATTTAATATGTTAAAAGATAATACATACCTAGATTAAATTAAAAAATATGTGAATGTCTTACAAACTGTACAATTTATAAACTACATTTTTGGTCTAAGACCCTGTTGTGTTGTACAAACGAGGTTTCGCATCCAGCTCCTGCCAGTTTGTTTTTTTATTTATTTGATTATTAATTCCCCCAGTATAATTTATATCATCGTTCTCAAGAAAACCAAAGCGCTATAATAAACCCTACTCATAATCTGTAAATATTGTGAGGCACTGGAGGGTGTTCTACACCCCCCAGACCCTCCGGTTTGTGCAGTTTATTTTTATTAGTAATAAATTGAAGACATCAGCATAACCGATCTAGAAAAAATCTCTAGAAAAACTAATTAATCCTAACTTTAACAAGTCACACTCAAGTAACTAATATTCCAATTAGCCCAAATTATAAACCAAAGTTGTAGAGACCGGGGGGTCTGGGGGGTGTGGAGCACCCCCCAGGTACACTCAAACTGTGATAGATAAATTTGCAAACTTATTGTTATCAGTATTAAGCGATAATGGTGAAAGTTTTTAGCACAAAAAATATAAAGCAGCGACCAAGAATCGGGGAGGGGGATTATGAATTCCCCCCAGAATAATATCTCATCGTTTTCAACAAAACCAAAGCGCTATAATAAACCCTACTCATAATTTGTAAACATTGAATGTTTTACCTTTTAACAGTGAGGCACTGGAGGGTGTTCCACACCCCCAGACCCCCCGGTTTGTGCAGTTTATTTTTATTAGTAATAAATTGAAAACATCAGCATAACCGATCTAGAAAAAAATCTAGAAAACTAATTAATCCTAACTTTAACAAGTCACACTCAAGTAACTAATATTCCAATTAGCCCAAATTATAAACCAAAGTTGTAGAGACCGGGGTCTGGGGGTGTGGAGCACCCCCCAGGTACACTCAAACTGTGATAGATAAATTTGCAAACTTATGGTTATCAGTATTAAGCGATAATGGTGAAAGTTTTAGCACAAAAATATAAAGCAGTGACCAAGAATCGGGGATTATGAATTCCAGAATAATATGTCATCGTTCTCAAGAAAACCAAAGCGCTATAATAAACCCTACTCGTAATCAGTAAACATTGAATGTTTTACCTTTCAGCAGTGAGGCACTGGAGGTGTTCCACACCCCAGACCCCAGTTTGTGCAGTTTATTTTTATTAGTAATAAATTGAAGACATCAGCATAACCGATCTAGAAAAATTCTCTAGAAAAACTCATTAATCCTAATTTTAACAAGTCACACTCAAGTAACTAATATCTCAATAAGCCATAGTTGTTGGGACCGGGGGGTCTGGGGGGTGTGGAACACCCTCCAGTGCTTTACTGCTAAAAGGTAAAACATTCAATGTTTACAGATTATAAGTAGGATTTATTATAAATCTTTGGTTTTCTTGAGAACGATGACATATTATACAGGGGGGAATTAATAATCAAAAATATAAAAAAGAAATTGGCAGGAGTTGGATGCGATCCCAATACCCTTTGCATATGTTTTTATTTTTTTGCAATCTTACGCAATTCCATTAACAACTTACCAAATTTATGTTAATTTTATGCGGTTCATCAGTAATATATAATTAGTCAAATTCAATTTTCTCGAAATTGGCAAAAAGCGTGTCTTATGCTGACCTGTTGAAGTCCAACACAAGACCTAAACGCACAATGAACATGAATCAATTCAGTGAGGAGAATTCCGGCTCCTTCAAGCTTGTAGAAATTTAAAGAAATTTTATTCGGCATATAATTTCACAAGTTAATAAACTATTTACGAATAAAAATATAGAAATTATATAGGTATATTAGTAACCTTTGAAATTAATATTTGATTCAAATTTTTTAAAATTAAAAAAGTTTATTAAACGTCTGATGACAGCAGTAACCATTGCTGAAAGCTTACAAATAATGTTTCGTTTTATTGTTCATTTAACCTTCTAATTTTAAAAAATTTGAATCGAATAAAAATATAGAATTTAAGTTTTTCATATTTAGTAGGATTGTCCTTGGCATTATCAATAATACAAGATTCACATCCTTGTATTCCAAACTTGTTGATGTGCATAAAGATATAATTGTCTTTAAATCCTATTTTCTTGGCACGAACTGACAAATTTTCTTGAACAATGTCTATATACATTTTCTGATTCATAACGCCATCGATCAAGTCCAGATTTTCTAAACCAGGCCTACTCATGCACCTCTAAACCATAGCGAAACCGCCACCGTGCTTCTCAGTTAGGCATAAGTTTTCTTTATTTAGATTAGTATTTTTCCTCCAAACAACGGTTTCCCATTTGGGCTAAAAAAGTTAACTTGGACTTATCCGTGAAAATTCAACGATTACAAAATTCTTTTATGTAGTTTTTATACTCTTTTGCAAATCTATTCTATTCTATTACTTGTATTATAAAGTATTTTTTACGGACTTTTCTAGCATGGTACCTTGCTTGTCATCAAAATGGGACAAAATTTTACTTATTTACACTTACCTATATTTAACTTATTTATACTTTACACTTGTACTTATTGCATTTCATCAGCAAGTTTCGCCGCCGTAAATTTTGGGGTTTTCTTAATTTTAATTAAAATAGCATATTGATCACAATCACTTAATTTTTGTGGACGCCCTGTATTAGGTTATCTGTGTTTTTTTTTTGTAAAAGAGTACCTGGTTATAGATAATTGTTTGTAATGTTGAACGTGGTCTTTTAACTAATTTAGAAATTTTACCCGAAGATTTAATTTGATTAATATAAAAATACTCCGGCCATAAATGGTACTTTCAGAATGAAAATTACCATCTCCATTCGACATTCGTTTAGCCAATAGTTTCGTATCACCGTTTGTCTGGCGACTCTTTTTGGAACTTCCGGCCTGTCTTTTTTACCTCGCTTCCTGCTTTTAACATGTCATTCGGTTGTCTGATGGGTGGCAATTGGGCGAGGCTCTGAAATCAGAGAGGCATGCTGGGGATGGCCCTCGAGTTGGGGTAATTGCGGGTAATTCTGATTGTGTAGTAGACCAAAAGCAGCCTGCAGTGTATATATATGGCAAGTACTGATTCGTTAGTTGCTGTATCGGGATTAAGCGTTATAATAGCGAAACATTATGATTATGTTCGAACAGAAAAATAATTATGTCGGAGATAATTTGAATAATTTTATTGTTCATCTTTGAATCTTTATGTAATTTGAAAATAATTTCTAATTTAATTTAACTTGATTTACCAATTTAAAATGTTTGTATTCAAATTTACATAGTACAATAATTATTATACGGATTATAAGCTACATGGCAAGTGTGTTTGTTATAAAAACTTTTTTAATTATCCAAAATCATTATTTTAATTAAATTGTTAAATTAAATTGAACCATATTTTATTTTGTGTTGCACATAAGAATGAATTAAATGATTTTAATTAAAGACTTTTTTCAATAAGGAAACAGAATCCTATTCCTTTTGGTTATTCTCAAGCTGAGTTAATATTCACATTAAGAGCTCTCTTATAAACAGAAGAAACAAAGGCTGATTTATTAATCAAAAATTTGTTTATGAAACCATTTGTGATCTGATCCTGGAATTTGATTGATAACTTTCGCAGAAAAATTAAAATTTTGTGACTCACATGTGCAAATGATTTTCCCTTTATCAGAACGAACCAAACCACCTTTATTTTGCTTATAATACTTAATTTAATACTTAAAATACCTACTATTATATTATAATTCATGGAAGTATAAATTTTCTTTATTTTACTTTTAAAATTAAGTTTTTGTAAAGTAATTAATTTTATATGATAAATTAAATACGATCGATTTTCTAAAATCAAAATTTGAAAAATATAATTACATGCAGGTTATTTGATGTTAAAATGGAAGAAATCGAACAAACTAGACCATCATGCTATTGTCCATAATATAATGTTACATTCTTTAAAATTGGAGATAGAAATATTAATGTACCTACTTATGTTTTCATGCAATAAAATATTACAAAAATATCAAATAAGAACAAAATGTTTCTAGGTTTAATTAAGTCTGAAATTATTAAAAAATGTTGAAAATATTGAAGGAAATAATAATATGAGTAATAATAATGCAATTTAACTACATTTTACATAGATTAAAAACTTTAAATTTTTTCGAATTTCCTTATGTCCTTCAAAGTTTCTTTTCAAATCGTATGTAGTAAACCATGACACATTCCCTAATTTGCTTTGGACAGGTTTACATTGTTAATGTTACTTTGTGGACCCTCAAAATACTTTATCTGACTCGTTGACAAGATTGGTAAAGAAATAATCATCATAGGCAGTTATGTAATTATGTCTTTAACTTACTATTAAAATTGAAATTATAAAATTTTAACTATTTACATCCATAATAATCCTATAGTAATGGAAAAGTTTTGTGTAACATGTATAATGAATGAAAATGGCCGAACGTCATAATTGTGACAAAAAGATTGAAATTAGTGAAAATGAATTAAATCTGCAAATACAATTTGAATAGGTTCAGGTAAAAGTTATCTTTATTAACTTGTTTTCTGTAGAAACTTGGTTTAAAAACAAATAACCCTACTTTAATTTAAGGTAAATAATTTAATTAAGTCTTTAATTATGCAAAATTTTTAAAATTTGAAAATTGAATTAAAAAAAAGCTATAAAGTTATTAATTAAATTTTGGAAAAAATAAATTTTTTTAGAATAGCAAAAATTTTAATTGGTAAATGATACATAATGGAAAGAAAATTTTTGTCAAAGGGATAAAAAAATCCTCCCAAAAAAATGTTTGGGAAATTTTGTGCAAAATTTAAAATTGAAAATTTCAATCGTAGTGTTGAAAGAATTCAAAAAGTAAAAAGTTATTTTAAAGAAATGGTTTAAAAAATTTTAGAATTTTTGGTAAAAGCAAATTTTTTAAAACAGTAATTTTTTAAATTTAAATTGCAAATAATTGTAATTATTTATTTTTTTAAAATTTATGCTTAGGTTTGCACTTTTAAAATTAAAGAAAATGTTTTAATTTAAAAAAAAGTATAGGAAATATTAATTGCAAATGCTGGATTAATTAATAGAATTTTATTTTTAGTAATAGCAAAAATTTATTTTAATCGCAACTTAAAAATTTAAAAATAAAGGAAAATTTATATTCACGGTATAAAGAAATCCCAAACAATGTTTTCAGGAATATCTTACTTTATCGTGAAAATTGCCAAAGATACAAAATTTAAATCGTAGTGTTGTGAAAAAATTCAAAAATTAAAATAATTATTGTATAATGAACATGTTTTATATAATTTTAATTTGTGGTAACAGTATGAATTTTGATAAAAAAAATTGTAATTGTCGTGTATATAATAATATCTGCAGTTATATCATTGTGATCATTATGTTGTTTGTTTTAAAGGATGTGGTATACTTTATTTTTCACTTTTCATGCCCCATTAAAGAATAACCTGTTTGATATAATAAAAGTATATGTCAGTGAAAATTTTTGTCAGTTTATCTCCACATACATTTTAAATTTTTTAAATATATTATAAAATGATCCAAATGAAAAACATAATTTTGCTTTTTTATTTGCATTATGCGTACAGTACATCTTCGCTAATGATAGCCTTTTGTCTAAGGTAGGTTTAAATTTTTTAAATATAGTACATCTCTATCAATGTGAAGACGTTTACGTTGTACATAATTATGTACATATATTGGATAATCGAAATTTTGCTATTACTTGCAAAGCTTAATATGTTTTTACCTGCCTAGTTATAAAAATTACTCTAATAAGGTTTATTTCAGTTTCATCAAAATGTCTACAAAATTAGAGATTTCCGAATGGAATTAATAAGTTACAATAAAAGTTATTTTAATTTCATGGAAGTTAAAACATTTAAACACAATCGCACTACTCCGGCCGTAAATAGTACTTTCAGGATGAAAATTACCGTGAAAGATCAAGCCGAGGTAAAGTTAGTTATGCTAATATCAGGTTTCAAGCACAAATTTGCTTAAAAAAATATCATCACGTGCGAATAGTATTCAAGTAAGTTCAGTAAGTTCTGGTAGGACCCAATGGCTTTGCTCCCATGGAAGCTCCTAGATACATAACTAAAATTTAAAATGACACTTGACATTTTAAATTGGAAAAAAGTTGTTTGGTATGATTTCAATAATTTCACTGATGGGCAATATGATCTAGGGACATAACACCCCATCTAATTTTAATTTCGTTGATTGAGAAATATTGGAAAAATTAAAATGTTACTGTTATTGTTAATGAAATTACTCTTTCTTAAGTGATTTAAAATTTTGTATATTTTACTATATTTAAAATCTTGAAAACTCTTAAATAGTATTGCCAAGAGTTCCCATTTTGGAATACATATGCGCAAAACAAAGAAAAAACTAAAAAGCAAAAATTGTAAATTTTTAGGTACTCGCACAAGCTTATAAATTTTTGAGCAACGAGTATCGACATTTTCCGATCCGTTATCAAGTTAATTTTAAAAAAATGGCTGATGTAAACGCATTAGGTTTGGGCGCAATAAAAAATTGTGGTAACTTTGGAAATTTTTCTTTTGAAAAGGTTTAGTAATTGACTGCGGTAATAAAATGTAGGTGTCTCATACTTTTCACTTTCAGGATGTGACGTATTACGTTTGCAATTATGTTCTTGATGAGACCCGCTTACCGCCACTTATTCCCAACGGTTTATACAAATTTGATATAAGCATTCTGTTTTCAAATAAAGAAATAGCAATGTTGGCTCTATTTTCAGAAATATACACTCCAATTCCAATTCCAAAATATTAGAAAGTCTATGACAGTAAATCAACAATGCGGTCAAGAATAGATTGGAAAATGAAAAAAGTCCTTTTACTTTGGTTTTTTTTGAGTGGAATTTCATTTACGTGTGTATAGAATGTAACGAATTCAGGGGTTTGGTTAATCATTTTGTAAACATTTTTAATAAATCAAGTTAAATTAAATTGGAAAAAGCTGTTGACCTCTCCGATGAGCTTTCTAACAGGGAATTGCGTGGTTAAGTCTAAACAAAAAAATATGTGAAAGGTATTTCGAATAATTCTATTGCTCATTTTTGGACTTGAAAATAATTTCTAATTTAATTTAACTGGATTTGTTTAAAATGCCTCTATTAAAATGTACAATAAGTATTATTATAAAATATACTATTAAAATAATCCAGGATCAAGAATATTTTATTTAATTCGATAGTATTAAATATAATTACACTTCGTTTTATCTTGTGTTGCACATAAGAATGAATTAAGGGGTAACGACACTCTAGAGACACAAAAAATAGCATAATTTTAACAATTTTTTATGGCCTTATAGTAAATGCAATAGAAAAATTGTTTAAAGAGATTTATTGTATTTCTCTTTTAATTTTTGACCTTGAACAAACAATTTTTTTCAGTTCTAAGTAAGATTATCTCAAGAAAATTAAAAAATATTGGTTTTGTATAAATAGTGCACGATTGATTTCAAATTTCCATTTTGTTAAAAAATCACGTGAAAAATTGTTTATAAGAAGAAAAGTTTACGATATAACATCAAATCCCTACGTATTTCTCTAGATATTTAATTTTATAGCTACAGTTAAAATTTCAAGAAAATCGGTTAAAATCTGTTAAAATTACATTTTTTATAGCATTATTTGATGAAAATTTTTCTTTTGTTAAAACACTTTTTTAATTACGTCGTAACCTTTGGGGTTTATAACCTAAAATTTTGAGAAAAAATTTTTTTTTAGTTAGAAATTGACAGTTTCATCGAGCTTCAGGTGTCCTTCTTCGTCACTTTGACTTTATAATGCATCAACTATTAAAGGATAGATTGTATCTTCAAGCATTTCTAGATATTTTTGACCTGTTAAATTTCCATCAATAAATAATGGTCCAATAATTGTATCACCAAGTATACCAGCCCACACGTTTACCTTCTGCGGCCACTGTGTATGTCCATCAGTAAACACATGAGGATTTTCATCACACCAATATCGACAGTTGTGTTTATTGACAAATCCATTTAAAAAAAGGTTGACTCATCAGAAAAACAAGTCGATTTCAATAAATGTGGATGTGTAGTTAATAATTGAAGCATTTCTTCACTAAACTCCACTCGTCTGTCTGGATCATCCTCGGTCAAAGTTTGATGAATCTGCATTTTATATGGGTGAAATTTATGCAATTTTAGCGCCTTATGAACAGTGCCCACTGATAGACCACTAATAGCAGAAACTTCACGCACCGAACTATTAGGATTTGAAGCATAATGGCCTATAACTTCAATTTGAGCTAAGTCATCCAATATTCTAGTAGAATTCTTGCGTGTTTTATTTTGACGGATCCTGTTTCCCGAAATTTTGAAACAAGGTCTATAACATACCTATGAGAGACATTTCTACCAGGTTGTCTCGCGTTATAAGATTCTGCAGTTCTTGCAGCATTTTCATTTTGAGCTCCGTACAAGAAAATTAATTCGATTCTTTCTTCTACAGTATAAACCATTTTAATGATCTAATTGCGAACTTTTATCAGATCTAAAGCGAACGGGAAAATAAAACTCACTGAAAATCACAAAACTAACAATAGTTGAAGAAACTAATGTCAATTTATTTGTTTTGACAGTGTTTTGTTTTCATTGTCCTAAAATTATTCAAGTTGAATAATAACAAAAGCAATAACAGCCTTCTAACTTTTAAAAAATAAATTTCGATATAATCAGCTACAGTTTATTAAAATGTTTTTATTTTGTTTCAACGCATCTTACTCGAAAATCCTAATGTGGGATAATAGTATATTATTTAATGAGTGTATAATGTAGGCCATATTACACGAGAATTGTTTACAACACGAGCGAACGCAGTGAGCGAGTGTTAATATTCAGTGTATATGCCCATATCACGAATTGAATACTATACTTTATCTTCGACTGTTAAACAATAATTATTTTATCTACAACTGCATTATTTAATTATCTAAGTTTTATCGTGCTTATTAATTTTCAAATATCAAAGTTGCCATGGTTGTTAAGGAAACAAACTTGTTTATTAAAGTCAATGTAAACGTAAACGTGTTTTGTGCGTAAAATTTAATTTTGGTCGAGAATGTCTACAGAAGGGAGTGAAGATGATATGCAGTGTACTCTTCCAAATATTAAAAAGGCAGCAAAGGAAGCGTCTTTGAATTTGTTACCTGAAAAATCAAGGATAAATTACGAAATGGTTTACAATAGCTTCAATGAATGGCGGTTAAAGAATAAAACTTCCTCCTTTTCTGAAGATACTGTGCTTGTATACTTTAAGAAATATGTGCAAAATTAAATCATCGACGTTATGGACTCGCTATTCAATGCTGAAAAGTACTCTCAAATTAAAGCATAATGTGAATATTGAATCTTATGGGCAGTACGTGCTCTACTTAAAAGAAAGGCGGAAGGTTATAGACCAAAAAAATCAGAAGTATTTACTATTTAGTATTTTCAATAAACAGAAATTTCAAGAACCGTGGATAATGAATTCATATTCCACTAGTGTAATATGAACTAAATTATGTATCTATGGCTACGCATATAATAACACTATTGTTTAACAGTCGTAGATAAAAAATTTTCAACAAAAGTTGTTTATGCAAAATATGAATCTGCTAAAAAATTAAGGTGCCATTTAAAAACCAAAGTTGACCTTCAAATGACCTTGAAAAGGTCAATAAATTAAGAAAACAATTATGCCATATTCTGTCCCCTTCGCTATCGTACAACTTTTGTTCGAAATATTTTTCATCTGACTTTTGGTTTTGAGATATTAATTGCTGGAAGTTTTAAAATGAACACCCGGTATATTCACAAAACAATGATAAATTACCATCTGATTATTCAACCGTGATCTCATAATATAAATAGTTTATGAAAATCAGAATAAAATAACGACATTTAGTATCTTTTTAATATAATACCTGATGATATTCCACTATTATATTACGTTGTTTATTTCAAATAATCATTTGTTATGCCCCATCAAAGAATAACTTGTCTGATATAATAAAAGTATGTTCTAGTCGAAATTTTTGTCAGTACACATTCACTTACATTTTAAAATTATTGATTTAATATTATAAATTGGTTCAAATGAAAAATATAATTTTGCTGTTATTACTCGCATTATGCGGACATTATATCTTTGCTAATGATAGCCTTCTGTCTAAGGTAGGTTTTAATTTTTTAAATATAATACCAACATCAATGTGAAATCGTACGCAAATTTTTCCGCTGACATTGTACCTATAATAATAAATAGTTTATAAACTTATATATCGAATAAAAAAAGTTTTCAAATTTTTACAAACTAAATTTTAATAATTTTTAAACGGTGTCTTAAACTAAAAATGTAAGTTGGAAAATTTTACAATTTCACTTAGGTTGTAAAATTTTGAAAACTTTTTGTAACTATTCAACATTGTGCCTATATCGTAAAATGAAAACTTTGCTTTTATTTTCAAAACCCAATCTACTTTTTAGAAAAAATTATTCTAACGAGCTTTATTTCAGTTTCATCAGAATGTCTACAAAATCAAAGATGTCCGAATGGAATTAATAAGTTACAATAAAAGTTATTTTAATTTCATTACTGCTAAAACATTTAAATACAATCGCACTACTTCGGCCATAAATGGTACTTTCAGGATGAAAATTACCGTAAAAGATCAAGTCGAGGTAATGCTAGTTTTGAAACAAATTGTGGTTGAATTTAAATTAAAATCGTTTTAAAAGTTTCAGCTAGAAACTATTACTTTTGGCGTATGCGCAAAAAGAAAAGAAAAAAACTAAAAAATAAAAATTGTAAATTTTTAGGTACTCACACAAGCTTATAAATTTTTGAGCAACGAGTATCGGTACTTTCCGATCCGTTATCAACTGAATTTAAAAAAAATGGTGGATGCAAACTTTATAGGTATGGGCGCAATAAAAAATTGTGGCAACACTGAACATTTTTCTTTTGAAAAGGTTTAGTAATTGACTGTGGTAATAAAACATGTGTTTAATATTTTTCAATTTCAGGATATTACGTATTGTATTTGCAACTTTGGGTGACGGTTCGAAATCCCGGGTCGGGAATTTTACCATTTTTGAAGTGAATTATGAAAGATGAGGGTCTAATTAGCGTATAAAAAAAAATAAAATTTGCGGTCGGTTCACACAATTTTGAAAAAAACGTCTTTAAAGTTAATTTGGAATGCAATTTTATCATTGGCTCTTTTGAACTGTAACCCCGCCCCCAAAATTGAAAAAGGATGTGGCGACTGTAAATATACCAGAATCTCGTTTTTTACAACGAATTATGAAAGATAATGGTGTAATTAGCTAACAAAAAAATTAAAGTTGTGATCGGACAACAAATTTTCGAAAAAAAATCACTTTTTGTGTGAATTCATTTCTGAGGTGGTTGCACTGTCAAAACCTACTCTCCGCACCCGCCCTCGCCCCTCCGGGGCTCGTGCGAGGCTTCGAGCGGTTTTGACACGTGCTAAACTCATTAAAAACATCCCTTAAGCGGCTGCAACTCGAAAATTTTGAAAGTTGACGCGACGGATCTCTAAGAGCGACTGGTATCACCCCACCACTAGTCACTGTCGACCCAGGCACAGCACACGTACCGCCAACAGAATGAATGATACCTTTTCATTTTAATACACTTACATGTATTTCTTATGGGAAAATTGCAATTTTCAAAATTAAATTGTGGCCTTATTACAACTCCGACAAGATTGATCCTCACCTTAAAGAGCTTGTATTTTTGTGTTCTTTCGTTTGGTATAGCCATTTCTATAGGGAAAAGTGCGTTTTCGAACCCGGAAAATCGAACTCTCACCGCAACTTTGTTATCGACGAGACCTGCCTTCCGCCACTTATTCCCAACGGTATATACAAAATTGACGCAACATTGATGTATTTAAATAAAGAAATAGCACTCCTGTCTTTTTTTGGAGAAGTATATACTCCAATCCCAATTCCAAAAAATTAGAAACTGTATAATGATTAGTCAACACTACGGTCAAAATGTTGCACTTTTGAGTTTGTTGTTCTTAGGTTTTTTTGAGTGTGGGTATTCCTTATTGAGATCCTATTTCCTTTACGTATACTCTATAAATATGAAACGGATTCAAGGGTATGGTTAAACATGTTGTAAAAATTTGCCAATGTTGTACAAAAAATGTCGGAGGTAACTCAAATAATTTTATAACTCATCTTTGGACTTTTATGTAATTTGAAAATAATTTCTAATTTAATTTAACTTTATTTATTTAAAATAATTATTAAATTAAAATTTAATTAAAATTATAATCAATAGTTTATTAAATCGATATTGTAAAATAAAATTGTACATTTTATTTTGTGTTGCATATAAGAATGAATTAAATATTTTTAAATAAAAGCTTTTTCCTTTTACAAAATTGACAAGCTTCTACTCGTCCAGAATTAATTTTTTATATATTAATTTATATAAATTAATTTTCATTTTGAAAAATATTGTTTTCAAAATGTTGAAGTTAGGGTGTAAAGTGCAGAGCAATATGTTATAAATATAGGTAACAGTATTGTAATCAAGGTTCAAAATTCAGATTAGGCAAAAAGTAGAGAAAGTGCCGAAAGAATGATTGAGTTCTTCGTGTGAAATAACTTTTAAATATTATGTTTATATTGAAAAGAAATTTGCAGTCGATTTATACACTAAGCATAACAGTTGTACAAACATAAAATAGTAATTACGTTAACAAAAATTAAAATTTAAAAAATTATATAAAGTCGCAATGATGTTATAAATCAAACATAAACATAAAATAGAATACATTTTGAGTGGAAAATAAATATCGTAATGGAATAGAAAATTGGTCAACGTCTTTGCATGTAGCGACTAAAAAATGTGTAAAATTAGTGGAAATTATAAAGTGCAAACTGTGAAAATTTAAATAATATTTGTAAAAAGAGAAAATTTTTAAAAGACAGTAATTTTAAATTCAATGGTAAATAATTGTAAATAATACGGATTTTTTTAAATTATGCGTAGGTTTATTTTCTGGTTAAAAATTCGAAAATGTGAATTATTAACAAACAAAGCTCTAGAAAGTTGAAGTTAAAATGTTGGACCAATAAATAAAATTTTATTATTTCAATAGCAAAACTTATAAAACGAAGTTTTAGCAAAAAAAGTTAAAAATAAAAAAAATTTTATATCCACAATAAAGAAATCTCGCAACAATGTTTTCAGCGATTTCTTACTTTAACATGAAAATTGTTAAGAATGCAAAATTTAAATCTTAGTGTTGTTAAAAAATGCAAAAATCAAAATAATTCGAGTAAAATTTAAATAATTATTTTAAAATGAATTTAATTTTAATTTTAAATCTAAATTTAATTTTAACTTAATTTTTAGCTATTCGTCGAGCCGACTCTCGTGTGATTCCGGTTTCACGAGGCACTTTTCGCATCGACAGTCTCGGATTCTTTGAATCCGAAGTTTGACGATATTGCGATTTCGGCGAGTGTTGGCAGAACATTTTTTTCTTCTTCCGGGTCGGTCTTGTATATTACCAAGTTCTTTGAATCATTTGATGGAGTCGGAAACGGTTTGTCGAGGAATTTTAAGAATTCGAACTATTTCACATTGACGATTTCCAGCTTTAAATAACGATAAAATTGCGACGCGACTTTTAGACATTTTGTAACTCACAAAGTGATTTTTTGTGTTTAATTTTTTTGCTCTTTTGTTGTTCTGATCTCCATAGTTCTTAGAATCGGATTACTAGATTATTTTTCAGAAAAATTCAGTGATTTTCGCGAAAAGAGAATAACATGTTTGTCCGGGGTCTTGTAGGTCACGCTGTACTGTTCTTTCTTTTGTTAAAAAGATACAAAATATCGTTATTTTATTCTGATTTTCATGAACTCTTTATATTATGAGATCACGGATGAATAATCAGATGGTTTATGGATTTATTATTGTTTTGTCAATATATAGTACAATGTACAGGTGAACAGGAGCGCACCCAAAAATTTGGGGGCTTATAAAATCGATTGTAAAAAAGTCAAATGCTTTAATCCATGTAGCACACAATATTGCTGCAATATTGGCATATCATAGTATAAATATTGATGCAATATTGATTTCCAATATAGCGCCAATATAGTGATGTGAACATTTTGCAATATTGGGGCAATGTATGTAGCTAAAACAATATTGGTGCGATATTGATTTATAATAATAATGCGATATTGTTGTAATGTAAAAAAAATAAGAAAAAATTATTTTATTAATCAACCATTTATATTAGTACTTATTGAACATTTTAATATATGCATATTAAATAAATCCAGTTAAATTAAATTAGAAATTATTTTCAAGTCGAAAAATGAGTAATAGAATTATTCGAAATACCTCCCACATATTTTTTTGTTTAGATTTAACCACGCAATTCTCTGTTAGAAAGCTCATCGGAGAGGTCAACAGCTTTTTCCAATTTAATTTAACTTGATTTATTAAAAATGTTTACAAAATGATTAACCAAACCCCTGAATTCGTTACATTCTATACACACGTAAATAAAATTTCATTTAAAAAAACGCAACATTAATAAGTGACTTTTTTTCATTTTCCAATCCATTCTTGACCGCATTGTTGATTTACTGTCATAGACTTTCTAATGTTTTGGAATTGGAATTGATTGTATATTTCTCCAAATAGAGCCAACATTGCTATTTCTTTATTTGAAAACAAAAAGGTTATATCAAATTTGTATATACCGTTGGGAATAAGTGGCGGTAAGCGGGTCTCATCGATAACAAAATTGCAAACGTAATACGTCACATCCTGAAAGTGAAAAGTATGAGACACCTACATTTCATTACCGCAGTCAATTACTAAACCTTTTCAAAAGAAAAATTTCCTAAGTTACCACAATTTTTTATTGCGCCCATACCTAGTGCGTTTACATCCACCATTTTTTTTAAATTAAGTTGATAACGGATCGGATAATGTCGATACTCGTTGCTCAAAAATTTATAAGCTTGTGTGAGTACCTAAAAATTTACAATTTTTGCTTTTTAGTTTTCTTTTTGCTCTGAGCATTTGTATTCCAAAATGGGAAATCTTGGCAATACTATTTGAGAGTTTTCAAAGTTTTAAATAAAATTTTAAATCACTTAAGATAGGGTAGTTGACCATAAACTTTAACACTTTAATTTTTACAATATTCATCAATCAACAAAATTAAAACTAGATGGGGTGTTATGTCCCTAGCTCATATTGCCCATTAGTAAAATTATTGAAATCATACCAAACAAATTTTTTCCAATTTAAAATGTCAAGTGTCATTTTTCAAAATTTATTTAGGTATCTAGGAGCTGCCATGAGAGCAAAGCCATTGGGCCCTACCTGTTCTTACTATATATAAAATTAAAATACTATTTGCGCGTGGGGTATTTTTTTAAGCAAATTTGTGCATAAAACCTGGTATTATCATAACTAACATTACCTCGGCTTGATCTTTCACGGTAATTTTCATCCTGAAAGTACTATTTACGGTCGGAGTAGTGCGATTGTATTTAAACGTTTTAATTTTGATAAAATTAAAATAATTTTCATTGTAACTTATTAATTCCATTCGAAAATCTTTAATTTTGTAGACATTTTGATGAAACTGAAATAAACCTTATTAGAGTAATTTTTATAACTAGGTAGGTAAAAACATATTAAGCTTTGCAAGTAATAGCAAAATTTCGATTATCCAATATATGTACATAATTATGTACAACGTTAACGTCTTCACATTGATAGAGATGTACTATATTTAAAAAATTTAAACCTACCTTAGACAAAAGGCTATCAGTAGCGAAGATATACTGTACGCATAACGCAAATAAAAAAAACAAAATTATGTGTTTCATTTGGATCATTTTATAATATATTTAAAAATTTTAAAATGTATGTGGAAATATACTGACAAAAATTTTTACGTGCATATACTTTTATTACATCAAACAGGTTATTTTTTAATGGGGCATGAAAAGTGAAAAATAAAGTATACCACATCCTTTAAAACAAACAACATAATGATCACAATGATATATCATCAGATATTATTATATACACAACAATTACAATCTTGTTTTAAAATCAAAATTCATACTGTTACCACAAATTAAAATTATATAAAACATTTTCATTATACAATAATTATATTAGTTTTTAATAGGGATGTTGCATGGTATCGAATTTAGTGATAACTCCTATTAATTCTTGAAAATAATATCAAATGAAATTTATAACCGAAATAAAAATTTTTGAAATGCGGTCTGCGCTGAGAAAATCAAATTTGAAATTCAAAAATGAATCGGTCAGCCGATTACGCCTCTGACATCATACGCGTGATCCCAAACGTTTTTATGGAAATTTCACAACGTCGCAAGGACCTGACAGTTAAATATTTGACTTGTATCTGACAGTTGTAAATAATGTAACGTTTACCATTTAAATTGTATTTATTATTAATATATATTTATTTTAATACAAACTGTAGTCACAAGCAATTATAAGAAAAATGGTTTATTTCGAGTTTTTGTGTTTTATTAAAATTCATTTTTCAATTTTGACACAAACTATTTATAGGTTACATTATCAACACAAACGGCATTTGCTGTGTTGCCAGTTGTTAAAAAAATAGTTTGTGACGTCATTCGCGCTAAAAACCCGGTTTTAAAAATCATTTTTGATAAATTTTTTTTGAGAAAACTGAAGGTCTTCTGAACTTTTATCTATGCAGTGCTGTTTACCAGCACCGAAAGTTTATAAAAAAATACTTCAAAATCATGCAACATCCCTATTTTAAATTAAATGGTAAATAATTGTAAATAATACTGATTTTTTTAATTATGCAAAGGTTTGCTTTCTGTTAAAAATTCGAAAATGTGAATTAGTAACAAACAAAACTCTAGAAAGTTAAAGTTAAAATGTTGGACCAATAAATAAATTTTTATTATTTGTAATAGCAAAACTTATAAAACGAGGTTTCAGCAAAAATTTGTATTAAACACAAGTAAATAATTTAAAAATAAAAAAAATTTATATTCACAATAAAGAAATCTCGAAACAATGTTTTCAGCGATTTCTTACTTTATCATGAAAATTGCTAATAAAAACAATTGAATTATTAAACAAAAAAAAATAAAATGTCGAACAAAGCAGTTGAATTTTTAAACCAAATACAGTAGGCCCTCTATAATCCGGTATCTCACTTCTCCGGCATTCCCAGTAATCCGGCGTTTTTATAACCTTCCCGAGGCAACTGACTGCTTATTGTGGAGCCAATGACTGCTGTGCCAGTCTATTCCGGGTTGTGCTTCCTCGCTGACGTGATGTTTTTCATTCGTGTAATTTTGTGTATAGTGCGTATACATATTTGCAAACAATAAACCATTGCTTCTGCCGTTTAAATGCGTCATTATTAGTGATTTCCTGTAATCCGGAGTTTTCAATAATCCATCAGTGCTCTGATCTGATATCTGCCGGATTACTGAGAGACCACTGCAGTCGAATTTATTAAACAAAACAGCTAAATCTATTTAACAAAAGTTGTATTTTTAACAAAACAATTGCATTTTTTGACATAGTATAATTTTTTTTGGATAAAACAGTTGAATTGTTGAATAAATTGTTGAAAAGTTTGTTGCATTGCTTAGGAACAGTGAAAAATTGAATCGTTGAATGAAAAATCAACGATAATTAAATCGCTAAACCAAAAACAGTTGAAGTTTTCAACAAAGAACAATAACCAAAATGAATTAAAATGTTGAACAAAAAGCAATTGAATTTTTGAACCAAACAGTTGAATTTATTAATCAAAACAGTTGATTTTCTTAACAAAACAATTGCATATTTTGACAAAATATTAGTTTTTTGGATAAAACAGTTGAATTGTTGAAAAAAAGAGTAAAATTGTTGAAAACTTTGTTGAATTGTTAAGAAACAGTGGAAAGGTTGAATCAAAGATCAAGGATAATTGAATTGTTGAACCAAAAACAATTGAAGTATTCAACAAAACACAGTTAAAATATTGAACAAAACAGTTGCATCGTAGAACCAAAACCGACAGAATTATTAAACCAAAACCAATTAAATTATCAAATCAAAAATATTTGAATTGACGAATTATTAAACAAAACAGTTGAATTAAATTTTTGAGAAAATAGTTACACTGTTCAACCAAAAACGATTGAATTATTATTAAACCAAAAATAATTGAATGAAAAATCAACGATAATTAAATCGCTGAACCAAAAACAATTGAAGTTTTCAACAAAAACAATAACCAAAATTAATTAAAATGTTGAACAAAAAGCAATTGAATTTTAAACCAAACAGTTGAATTTATTTTGAACAGTTGATTTTATTAACAAAACAATTGCATATTTTGACAAAATATTAGTTTTTTGCATAAAACAGATGTATTGTTGATAAAAAGAGTAAAATTGTTGAAAACTTTGTTGAATTGTTAAGAAACAGTGGAAAGGTTGAATCAAAGAACAAGGATAATTGAATTGTTGAACCAAAACAATTAAAATATTGAACAAAACAGTATCATCGTGAAACCAAAAACGACAGAATTATCAAACCAAAACTAATTAAATTATCAAATCAAAAATATTTGAATTATTGAATTATTAAACAAAACAGTTGAAGTTTTGAGAAAACAGTTACATTGTTCAACCAAAAACGATTGAATTATTATTAAACCAAAAATAATGAAAATTCATCTTTTCGATATTCAGTCAATTTTAAAAATTTAATATGGATCGACTGAAATAAATCAAAAAAGTAATTTTCATAATAATTCTTTTTAAATTAATTTTTTTAATTTCAAAGAATTTTCCATGTCCACAGTATTAATTTCCTTCTCTTGCTTAAAATCAAAAATTCTCCGACTTTTTCAAGCCAAAATTACCGGCTGTAGGCATGAATTTTGCTTAAATTTGAATTAATAGCTGGATAATAAAAATTTCTTTAATTAATGATTTGTAAACTATTATAAATGGGTGGCTCTGTGGAATAAAAAGGTAAGTGAAGAATCGTAGTTCTGAGATAAATGCAATTAAAGGTTTTAAAGCGGTTTATTATATAATAAAAAATTATATTATTTATCAGAATATTTTTTGTGTGTTAAATAACTTATAATAAATTCAAAACCTTCATAAAATCAAATTATTTTAAATTATTTGTTGATTTTCAAAATGTGTTTATAATATCTAATTTACCTTGTTATTCCACAGAGCCACTCAATTATTGTATAATATAAATTAATGTTTTATATAATTTTAATTTGTGGTAAAAGTATGAATTTTGAATTTACACGAATTCGTAATTGTTGTGTATATTATAATACTTAATGATATCCCACTGTGATATTATGTTGTTTGTTTGAAAGGATATGGTACATTTTAATTTTATTTGTTATGCCCCATTAAAGAGTAACCTGTCTAACATAATAAGAGTATATGTTAGTGGATTTTTTTCAGTACACTTCCACTTACATTTAAAATTTTTTTATTTAATATTATAAAATGGTCCAAATAAAAAACATAATTTTGATTTCATTACTGGCATTATGGGTGCAGTATATTTTCGCTAATGATAGCCTTTTGTCTAAGGTAGGTTTAAATTATTTAAATATACATACATACTATAAATCCAAATTTTGCTTTTATTTGCAAAGCTTTCTAGTTATGTTTACCTGCCTAGTTAGAGAAAATTACTCTAATACGCTTGATTTCAGTTTCATCAAAATGTTTATAAAATCAAAGATATTCGACTGCAATTAATAAGTAGCAATGAAAATTATTTTAATTTCTTTGAACTTAAGACATTTAAATACAATCGCACTACTCCGGCTGTGAATGCTACTTTCAGGATGAAAATTGCGGTGAAAGATCAACTCGAGGTAATATTAGTTTTGCTAATACCAAGTTTTAAGCGTATTTGCTTAAATATCCGTGCGCGTATAGTATTTTAATTTTATATAGAGTAAATTCAGGTAGAACCCAATGGCTTGGATCCGATGGAAACCCCGACAGACATAAATAAATTTTGAAGATTGACACATGACATTTTAAATCGTAAGAAAGTTGCTTGGCCAATATGACCTAGGGACATAATACCCTATCAATTTTTAAGTTTGTTTATTGATAAATATTTGAAAAATTAAAGTGTTAGTCAAAGTTTATGATATGCAATTGTACCCGAACTTATTCTTTCTTAAGTGTTTTGAAATTTTGTAGTTTACTATATTTTAACAGTTGGAAACACGCAAATTGTTTTGCCAAGTGTTCCCATTTTTAATTACATATTGCAAAAATTGGAAATTTTTAGGTTCTCGTACAAGGTTATAAACTTTTGAGCAACGAGTATCGACACTTTCCAATTCGTTATCAACTTAATTTAAAAAAAATGGTGGATGCAAACGTAATAGGTTTGAGCGCAATAAATAATTGTGGTAACTTTGGAAATTTGTCTTTTAACAAGGTTTGGTATTCACTAAGGTAATAAAATGTAGGTGTCTAATATTTTTCACTTTCAGGATGTGACGTATTACTTTTGCAACTTTGTTCTCGATGACACTCGCTGTCCGCCACTTGTTCCCAACGGTATATACAGATATGATCTAATATTTATGTATTTAAATAAAGAAATAGCACTTGTGGCTTTTTTTGGAGAACTATACACTCCAATTCCAAAAATTAGAAACTACATGATAATTAATCAACAATCGGTCAAAAATGGATTGGGGTTAAGAATTCACTTTTTAATGTCGCACTTTCAGTTACTGTTTTGAGTGGAATTTTCTTTACAAGTGCATAAAATGTAACGGTTTCAAGGGTAAGGTTAATCATGTCGTAAACATTTTTAATAAATTAAGTTAAATTAAATTGGAAATAGCTGTTGGCCTCCTCTCCAATAAGCTTTCTAACAGCAACAAAAAAATATGTATCAGGTATTTCGAATAATTTTATTGCTCATCTTTGGACTTTTAAGTAAGTTGAAAATAATTTCTAATCTAATTTAACTTGATTTATTTAGAATGCTTCTATTTAAATGTATAATATAAAATTAACTAGTACTAAAATAATCCAGAATCAATAATATGTAGTTTGGTTTACACTCCATTTTATTTTGTGTTGCACATAAGAATGAATTAAATGATTTTAATTAAAGGTTTTTTATAATAATGAAACCAAATCTTATATTTACGGTTTATTCTTAAGCTGAGTTAATATTCCCATAAATCAGCAAATGCGTCTACGAAAACCATTTTTGATTTGGTCCTGGAATTTGAGTAAGTATCGTACGTTTCGTCAAGAAGTGTAGACAGATTTTCTAACGTTGGAAAAAAAGTTATATTTAATTGTCAAACTCGCTCCAGTTGCCCGTAGATCTACAGACTTGCACAAAAAGTTTTATTTTGTTCTTCGTAAAACTACAAACTCTTCTTCTTTATCAAAATAATTTGATTTTATAAACGTAATTTAATTGATTTCCTACAGTTAAATTTGTAAAAATAAGGAATCCAAACAAATATTTTAACAAGATTTTTATTTTACACCCCCTCATTTAAAAATTTTTCGTTGTTCGAACCGGTTCCCATTATGTTCACTTGGAAGTTATAGAACGGCATGTTGGTACATACTCGAAGAGTTTCTTGAAAAACCTGGCATTCTCTGAAAGAAAAAAATTTAATAGATCGCAAACAATTTCTTAAACCGAATGAATACTTTGGCATAAAGTACAGGCTGAGTATGATGCTGGTAGGGGTATTACCGATTGCTTTAGGGACGATTCCATTGTTTGGTACGATGGTTAGGAAGTGCCCCGCATTTGATTGGATGTTAAATGGTACATGAGATTCTAAAAAATTACTTAGTAGTTGATAATATCAGAAGTGTGTGTTGAATTTTTACCTGTTGGATTTGTCAGTGTAAGCAACGATTTTTTAGTTCCTCCAACGAAAGCAACTCCAAAATCGATAAATTCGTGCGATACGATTAGTTTTGGATAAAATAAGATTAATTCTAAATTTGTTATCTAAAAAAAGTAGTTACTTTATGCCCATGTCATAAAGACATGTCCCATGTCTTGACATGTCATGTCATTGTTACATGACGTAACAATGTACGTTACGACGTGAAGTGTGCGTAATCCTGCTTATTGTTGAAAATGTTAAAATTTCCTTACTTGCTTTTGTAGTCCGTATTGGTGGATATTTAAGGAACGCACAAGCGTAATTGAGTGTTGGTCAAAATTGGGAACTTCGGTAAAAATGCTCTCCTTTTCGTTGAACAGCATGTTTGAGTATTGCAAGACCGCCTCGCCATCAATCGTACATCTGACTAATACCTAAAATTGAAACCGTGCCTATCATGCAGAGGTCAATTTTATAGTAATAAAAAAAATCAAGAATACCAACTCCGTAAAATGCAAACTAAAAAGATGGAAACAAGAAGAAATCCTTTATCCTTAAATTAAAATAATGATTGTTATTATCCGTCTTGAACCTGCCAATTAAAAGGCGAATATGATAATTAATTTCAGGCGGAGGCATTAGATTCATATTTTGTTTGCTGCGACTCCTGCCAAATTTACTATGCTTCCGACTATGATAGTGTGTGCCTTCAAGCACAAAACTTTAATTTAATTTGCTTACCTCTACGCACTCTTGAGGTAATACTTCGGCAGCCTTCAAGTTTTTCTTAGGATTCGCTTTAGTATGCAAATAGATAACTTTAAATGGGTTCGACGTGTGCATGTAAACCATGATGGGAGCGGTATCGTAATTTTTGAAAACCAATATCCTCTCGAAGATTACTTCTTGGGCTTCGATTATGTCGTTCGCGTATGCCCTGATTCGCGTTTCACCTTTCACGAGCTCTATTTTCAACAGTGGCATTTCGATTGTCGCTAAAAGTTTAATTTTGGCGGGTGGTATGTCAGTACCAGTGAGCCTCTTGAAGAGGTTCGATTGGAAACTGCAAAATTCAAAATAATTGGAACAGTTGAAAATTGTAATCGTTACCAGTGCTCGTCGCCTAAGTGTAGGTGACCAATTAGGCGCGCTTCGATGTAGGTCTTGTCGAATTGCGGATGAAAAAGTTGCGGATTCACCATTACGTTGAGAACGGCAGAAGATTTTGCATTTAATCGAAGATCTCGCGGTAATACCTGTGTAAAAATTAGTTTAACGTACCGTGCAATTTTTTCTCAACATAAACTCAATATACCTGAAATATTTCGTCATTTTCTTTTCCATAGTTGACTGGAGTTACCATCAATTTGAAATCGGTTTCAAGAGATTCAGGGTTGATCGGTAGTTCAAACGTATCTAACACGACGTTGAAGGGCTTCTTACGGGAGCGCCTATCCGTGGGGGATTTTGGCTTGCAGAGAAAGACGTGCCAACCTAAATTTATTGGAATGCTACTGGTGTTTTTTATAATTAATCTTCTCGTTACCGGATCTGATAGGTAAGGTATATTGCCAAACCTGAAACAGTCAGATAATTCGGCTTTAATGAAGCATTAAATTCGCATAGTTCTTTTTACCTCAAAACGGGACTGCTGCGAATGGAATTACATGCCATGGGAAATTCGATGGGCGTTCCGACAACCTCCACCAAAATATTAAAACAAAACGGTTGCAGGTCGTTTATGTCGATTTTGACTTCCTCCATGTACGTTCCCCACGTATTGGCGTATACCCAAATATCAATCGGTAGCTGACGGGAAGCCTGCAGGACTCCTTTGAAAGGTTTAATTTTAACCACTAACCCGAGGTCCCCGCCAATACTCTCTTCCCACTCGTCTAAAACGCGATTAATTAAAAATTCGTCGTATCGCCTTAAAAAAAGATGTCTACCTTTCTTTCTAATATTCAACTTGTACATAATATTCGACGAATTCATTTCGTCGTCGTATTCGTCGTTTCTGTAAAAGTTGGTGCACTCGATCAAAAACTTACCAATCACCGGCGTTAAATTTTTGATAAGCATCGATTTCTTTATAGCTAAAAAAACGTCGCCTTACTTTTTGAATTACATTTAAAACAGGGGCGTACGTTTTTTGAGAGGAACTTGACGAAACTCGATCACATAATCGTGAAGAAACACTTCCGTGCCGAAAGCCGTTTTCAGCGAAGTTAACGGTAATTGGGGCAAAATTAAAGATTTGCTCTCTTCGAAAGTAACCAAACTATTAAATTCGTCGACGATTGGACCGAAATATTCTTCTTCGCAACCACGCATACCTTCGGCCGTGTAATTCACTATACTTTGCAAAGATGGACAAAGTAACGAAGAACAACCAGGATCCATGTCGCTGATCATATTTTCATTCTCAGGCAAGTTTCGATATTCTTCCTATAAAATTGAATAGAGAGTTTTTGACAACTGACATTCATTATAAAAATATTAACCATTTCGTTTTCCACTTCTCCGACAAGACTTATGTCCGAATAGGTAGTGATGATAGGGGGAGGCCAGTCCACTCTAAGAACTCTGTTGGAAACAGGAAGATAAATACGAAGGTGTATGTTGTCCACAAAGCACTGGACTGGTAGTAGGAGAGGTCGGGTTGCATATCCGATAAAGCAAGGCAAAACAAAGTTGTCCACAACTCCAGTGTCCAAAGGGGTTATGGTTAGACTAATGGGTATGGATTTGGAGCAAGGAACATTCCCAAATTTTGGTTTAAAACAAATATCCAGTTTCATAGCTTGGTTTCCGATGGGAGCTCCCCAAAAAAATGTACCTGGAAAGTAATTGTGCGTGTTGGATAACGTCATTTCGAACAGTTCTGGCACGTTCAAATACAAGAACTTCTTGGGCTGCAAAACCGGAAAGTTAGACAAATTCGTGTTAATCGTTAACCGGGGTTCGCTTAAGTGATAAACCACCATGCAAACATCTAATGCGATGGATTTCGGGACCGTGGAAATTAAAATCAACCAAGACACCCAGCTGCGATATTTCTATAAGACAAAATTGAACCACAATGTTAAAGTGTTATCAATCACTCACCAATTTTGTTTTAGGCGTGTAGGTAATACTAAACTTCGCGTATCGTGCTAATGATCCTTGACAGACTGACAAACGCTTCTGGGAGGATTTGAATTTACAAATTTTACCTTTGATAGGGTTGTAGTGCAATTCGAAAATTTTCCAATCCAACTTTTCAGAACCTCCATTTTCAATGATCAAGTTACTACTAATAGGACGTTGTATTTTATAGAGGTGGCCGAAATTTATTATTCGTTTCGAAAAAGCTCCCATAGCTTTGTATACTCTTACTTTGACACGGAACGATTTTCGGAGCGAGTCATTGTTTATCATTAGCCTAAAAAATAAAACGTGTAGCTTGGGTTAGTTGTAAACTTAGTTTACAATTTCGCGATGCACAGTTAGTCCAGTCATTATATACATTTGAAAACGCAAATGAACCGAGAAAGCTGATTTTTGGATATTGTGTAGAGGAAGCTTAGAAAAGCTTAACTTGAAATTGTCGACCAAGATTTCCTATGAGCTTTCTCCGCCATCTTGAAAAGAAGTGTAAATTTTGTTTTCTTGCGATAACTCGGCTCTCCGCCATGATACAAAAATTTCGATTATATACTTTTTTGTTGCCCTTTTTACGCTTTACAAATTAGGTCATATAATTTTTTCACCTATCGTTGATCGTTGTAGAGATATCGAACGGGAAAGTAAAAATTAACAGATTGAAACTTGTTTTTTGCAGTTTTCTTCTTTCTTATGATACATATCGAAAAAATGTCAGTAATCAAACTTACAGACCATGCTAATATCTGCAATGTAGTCTTTTTGTTTTTCTTTTTAGACAAAATTACGACTTTTAGCGCCCTGTAAAGTTGGCAAATCCGCGTAAAATTTCGATTTCATAGCTAACGCAGTTTTATAGTTCAGTCATTATACAGGGTGAATGAGACCACCGTATTAGTCATTTTTTCCAAAACGGTTAGTCGTATAGAGTTGCGTCAAAAAAATTTATCACAAAACTGTAGTAAAGAATCGAATGGCTATATTATTATTTCACGGAAAAGTCGGAATCCCAAGTAGATGGCTCCAGAATGTCCAGAACTTCAGAATTTTAAATGGCACTTTTATATCAAATGTGGTATCGTTGAAAAGATCTTTAAAAAATAAACAACTTTTGTAGGAAATTTTTTTTTAGTACTGTCACCCTTTTCGAGTAATATTCGATTGAAGTTATTAAATTTTATTCATTAAAAGTCAGTATTTAAATTCTAGCTACTTTAGACAATGTCAATAATTTCCTCTATGCGAAGTCTGCTCATTTATACTTACAGGACATGCGAACTCTGCTTGAAAAAATACCTAACGAAGACTACGTTAGATTCACAAGACGTGGCTATTTTGCGACTCGTGGAACGGAAAAATATTGGTCTAGTATTATGTCAGACATGACGATAGAGCAGACACTTATGCGATCTATGAAGACAACAGGAGAACTAACTCAGGGACGTCGAATTACTGACAGCATAACAGTATCGTGGACTTGAGGCATGGTTCAGCTTCAAAATATTTGCAAACAAATTGAACATTTTTTTGGAGTACCATGCTCAACATCCGAGCAGCACATCGACATGAGACTCTCGCAGATTTCTCAACATGTATTCGAACTTATCACCAGGTGCAAACGTGGCTCGGAGTTTACACAGATCCTCAGGAATGGGGTTGGCGACGAACAAAACATGGGCTTGAACCGGGTTCCAGCACAGCTGAGCCAGCGCCACCTGAGCTTTTAAAGCTCATATCGTACAAGTGCAAAGGAAAATGCAAAGCTGCCTGTGGGTTCCCAAAAGCAGGGATTGCTTGTTCCATTATTTGCATAAATTGCAGTGTGCAAACATGCAACAACGTTGCCAAAGTCGATTTACTGCTTAATGAGGATGATGAGAATGATTCGACTATTGAAGAATTATCTGTTGTAGTTGAAAAATCTCCACAATTCGATGAGTACTCTGAACACAAAGACTGTGAAGCAGGACCATTGAAACGAAGAAAATACAAATATTAAAAACCAACCTCTACAACACATTCATCCACAACACAAAAATATATATTTTATAATAAATTTCATACGTGTGATTCCTAATTTTGCTGTTTTATTTATTTATATTATATTTTAATAATTTTTCAAAACCGCAAATCCGTTGCAACATAATCTATAAAACTGCGTTAGCTATGAAATCGAAATTTTACGCGGATTTGCCAACTTTACAGGGCGCTAAAAGTCGTAATTTTGTCTAAAAGAAAACAAAAGACTGCATTACAGATATTAGCATGATCTATAAGTTTGATTACTGACATTTTTTGATATGTATCATAATAAAGAAGAAAACAGCAAAAACAAGTTTCAATCTCTTAATTTTACTTTATCGTTCGATATCTCTGCAACGATCAACGATAGGTAAAAAATTATATGACCTAATTTGTAAATCGTAAAAGGCAACAAAAAGTATATAATCGCAATTTCTGTATCATGGCGGATAGCCGAGTTATCGTAAGAAAACAAAATTTACACTTCTTTTCAAGATGGCGGAGAAAGCTCATAGGAAATCTTGGTCGACAATTTCAAGTTAAGCTTTTCTAAGTTCCCCTACACAATATCCAAAAATTAGCCTTCTCGGTTCATTTGCATTTATATGCCGTTTTTCGTATATAATGACTGGACTAAGTAAAATATTTTCACTAAGTTTATTGAAGAAAGCCTGGAGTGACTTTGGAAAATTTTCGACTTACTTGAGAGTTTCTCGAAAAGTTTTTGCCTTCTTGAAATAGATGCTCAAATTACAGTAAGAAGAACAATTTGGTTGCAGAGTAAACCTGACAGGTTTTACGGAAATGCAGAACTTATGTGGAGGTATCCAGGCGCATTCCAAAGGAACATCCGTGTTTGAGGTAATTTCAATAGTTTTACCGTATATGTGATTCAATCTACATACAAGATTTTTAATCGACTTATACTGGACTGGTCGAATACGTACAGAGGAAGAGTGGAGAAAATCAACTTGGGTGGATGAAGATTTACTTTAAGCTCGATCATATTGCACGAAAGTTCCAATTCCGCGATAACCAGATTCAATCGCTAAAAACCATATCGATTACCACAAGCTAGTTAAATATTAATCACTTACCTTTAAGCTATTTTCCACACCAAGACTGCTTGAACTTCTGGATTCCTCAGTGGCCCAAAAATCAACGTCATCGGCTAAAGCAATTTCCGGTACATCTAGAATGTAAAAACTAAAACAAACATTGAAGAATCTCAAGTTTGCTTTATTCTCACTCGAGGATCAAACCAAAATGTCCAAGTTTGTTGTGTTTTGCTAAAAGTGTAACTGGAAATTTAGTCGTTCTATTTGCAGGCAAATAGTCGGCCACGATACCAATCGAAATCATATTTGAATCCATTAGTTTAATTTTGGGTTCATTTTTTATCCGTTTAGGGTACTTGACCACCCACTTGTAGTACAAATCAACAGTGCTGTTATTGTGAACAGTGACATACTGCGTTTTAGATATATGCGCCATACAATCACCAAAAGCAACGATACGAGGAGAAGGTGGTTTCTTAATAAATTCTTCCACCTCTCCGGAAGTCTCATTGTAGTTCTCTTGCTTGCAATTTAAGCTAAAATCTGTCTAGAAAATTATATAGTGAAAATTTAGTTAATTCAGTTATAATAAGTGCTTGTGATCAGCAGAGGGCGAAAAGTGGGGAAGATGCCGAGAAAATTGTGTAGCAATCAACTCAGATTTGAGATCAAATGAAACCTTATGGCAGTCTATCCGAACGCTAAATTAAATTGAGGTTTTTGAGCTAACTCACCTCAATAATAACTGTATTTTGGTCAAACAAAACTCCATCGCCAATAATTTCGATGTCCTGTAACGCATTATTGTTGCACAGCAGAAACAGTTTTTCCACTTCTAATCCAAAGGATAATGGGAAAAAATTTATAATCACTTCGATAAAGTGGTCTTCCTGCACCCGAAAAAAGGACGGAAAAATGGAAAACTGTGGTAATTCCACAGTCATATCAGTTGAGATGCTCTAAAAGTAGAAAGTAGGAGCGGGATTCGGTCAAAATGAAATAATTTTACTTGAAGGGTATCGTAATACCAATCCTCTTCGGGCACAAAAAAAAATTCACCCGTACTGCCGTCATTTCGTAAAACAAGAGTTATAACGTGGATGTCTCCGATGAAGCAACTTCCGCAATCGATGGTCGAATTTAAGGCGATATTGCGCTGTATTTTGAAATTATTAATTGACAACGCTTCAATTTTTTCTACAAAGCGACAGAGGTCCTTGTAAACATAGATTTTGAGATTTGGTGGTTTGCGAAAGCACATCAGTTTTACGGTGGTCTCACTTGCGGATTGACTGCGGAAGGTAATAGTCTCGTTGCGATTTTCAAAAATATCAATTTTGAAGACCACCGTGAAGATGGCGCACATTCCGGGAGCCAATCTTGAATTTGAATTTGGATGCAAAGACACTTTGAATACAGAGTCTTTCGGCAAGAAACTAGGCAGGAAAGATTGGTGTCTTCGGGACACGTTTCTCAGCTTGAATGTTTTCTGAAAACTGGAAACTGAAGTTCCGAATATTAAAATAGAAGGGGGTTGGGTACCTTGTATGTAGTATCAACTTCAAAATTCGAGAACAAGATTTCGTTGGGTTCTGCTCTAAAAATTTCATCTACCGGTATCTTTTTTAGCGGAATGCTTGGAAGTCGTATCGGGCTGAAAATTTGTGAAATATTAAAAAAAAGTTGTGAACACATCTACTAACTCACATAAGCGAAACTTTTCCTTTTCGGGATTGAGCCAATTGGTTATCTGTATTGCTTGGACATTTTACACAGAGGTGCTGGTTGGAATTGATTCTAAAATCTGTTAAAAATTAAATAATATGAAAGACCATTCAAGTTTGTTTTACCCATGGATTTTTCTGGTTTGATGGGTAAAAAATCTATCTTTTGGAGTAAACCGTACTTTTTTACTTCGGGCTCACACAAATCTGAAATTAACTCCTTTCGTTTAAGTTTGAGGTGCTCGCTTACAATTTTGTCCTGGTCCAGGTAGTATTTCTCGTTCATGCTTGCGCCTTGTCGAACCATTAAACTATTTTCCACCAAACTAATGTCTTCCATAGCCAGTTTAACATCATTAAATACCTGTGTTTAAGTGTATTAGAAAGAGCTAGTCGCTTATGATACCCGGAGAAAATAATAATTACCAAGAAACGGTTATTCATTAACCTGTGTCAAGTGTCTTTAATCTTCATTGAGTTACGGAATTTTTTTTGTACATAATGGTTTTTTCAACCTCGCAACATTTACTCAAAAAAGTCAGTGTAATTTTATAATTCTGATTTTCCGTTCTCAATATCAAATATTACAGCAATACTTTATAGTAATTTGACATAGTAAGATTTTTTAACTTGGCACCAACGTCATACTAAGCTAACCCGCGATGACGTAAGTGCCACGTTATATTATTGTTTTCACCAACCTACTTCTCTATGCCTATATTTTCAAGTTTACCTGTTCGGGTTTGTGTTAATAAAACTACCAGCCCGTTAGAGGTGCCAGTTTGCCATACGAAGCGTTTCCGGCTGTGGCTTAGTCTACATTGGAAGATAAATTTTAATCAGAGTTAATTCAATCTTGAGCCACTCATACGATCGAATAGAGAGAATTAACCCTGAGTCTAGGTTAATACCACTGATGTCTGTGTACTTCCTAGACTTTATTTTGCTATAATTTCATTTGTTTTGTAAATCCAGCAAAAGTCAAATTTAAAAGAAAACATGTGAATATTTGAAATGAATTAGTTTAAAATTGAAATTTTGTACTAATTAGCGCAAGGACACACCAGGGTCATTCCACCCCATCATAAGTTTCCCATGCGACATGTAGCCACAGCGTTGTGGTACTTTCTAAGAATCAGAAGAAATCCGCATTGATTAAAAAAACTTACGCCAATAACTTTCGCACTGCTCGCTTTCAGGTTGCGGTTTTCGACCACGAATTTGTCGACGTTTTGGGCAACATTTTTTTTAAATGTGGGTTCATTATTGTCTTGAAAAACATCTCCAATAATGGTAGCAACATCGATGCTTGCAATATTGCTACTTCTAGGAATCAAAAGATTTTCATCCATTTTGACAGTTAAATTGTCGCAAAAAAAAAATTTCACGTTACTACTATGATTTTTTATTAAACTTGTTTATTTTACATAAACCAACCCGCCTGGAGTACGATTCAGAATAATTAATCTTTCCTTCGTCATGATAGTTACAATCGATTGGTTTAATTATTTATAAAAACAATAAATATAATTGAAAACTTATATAATCATGCAGAACTAATCATTTAATCAAAATTTTTGTACAGATAAAATAAAAATTACATCTTCATTATCAGGTTTTAATGAAGACAAAATAAACACCTTAAAATTATTGTATTTTGCAAGCAATTACAAATCTCAACTAAAAAATTATAAAAACAAAAATTTATCATATTGACGCATATTGCTCAGCTGACACTTCCGTCTTCACCAAATTTCCATCCGCAACAATAGCACAACCTTTCGTGTTCCACCTACAAAACAAAATATCACATTTAGTGCTATTTATAATTACTTATTGTAGCAGCATATACAATCTCTTTTACACAATTTGTTTTACCAACTTCATAATCTATCGTGCAAAAAATTGGATTCACTGCAAAATTTTGACAAAAACTTATTCAATGATTTTTTAAATATTTGAATTTAACCTTAAGCTGAGATACTTTAATCTAAAAATGTAACCAATGGAATATTGACCTCTCTGGAAAGATAGAGCTGGAAAACGCACGTAGATATGGCAAAACGTCGTAAAATAGCTCAAAATCTTTTCCTAGCTAATTCAAAACTTCACTTTAAAGCCTCATAAAATGCAATATCTACGTGAATACTTTTTGTTCCAAGTCAATAAAATTTTCTTATTAAAATGTATTAAGTATTAGAAGCAGTAAAAAAACTGATTATTTTAATGTTTGGGGTGAAAAAGCAGTTGTCCTTTAGGCTCCAAGCGACCTTCGGCTGTTTAAATTTAAATCTTTTTCCACTGTACTAATTAAGCTGGCTAATCGGAAGCAAAAACAGTCAATTATATTTTCGAAAAACTATTCGACTCCTCTAAAAAATGCCTCTGTAACTTTCGACATAAAAGACATCGAATTTCAACTGAAAATCTTTGATTTTAAAAGTTATGACCTAAGTTCAAGCTTTTCAGAAAAAAATTAAGAATCCAAAAAAATAAGTACTAAAAACTCTATTCGCAACCTAGATAGGATTGTAATTTTTCATTATTCATGCATTTCCACCCCCCTTTTCATACATCTAAAATATGATTCGAATTAAATCAATATGGAAATTATTTGAATTACCTCGGATATATTTTAATTTAAATAACTTTATTGCCCGTTTTTTGATGTCCGAAATTTGATTTAAAAATAAAAACTTGATTTATTGTATTTATAATATATTTGTATTTCTTACTACCACTAAACAACCTCAGAAGAAGAGTGGGTAATCTACAAATTAAAATTCCGGAAAATTTCCCAATTACAATAAGTAATTTCTTTTTTGTTTGGATAAATAGGTTAAATCTACGTTTCTTTCGACTTGTATTAAAATTACTTATCTCAACTCGCATGCAGTTAACTTCAAATAATTTTTCTAAACACTTACCGGGACTGGGCGGATCTGCATTAACGATTTGGGCGACAACTTGTGACGGTTCACTATCGTTATCCCCATCCCCACCTTCCGATTCAGATTCCTCTACAAATGTGGATTCCACTACTTCACCTTCTTCATTCGCATTACTGCCCGATGTGTCCATGATTAAGTTGTCAGACGCAACAATCACACACTGCTGGTGACCATCGGCATCCTCGCTAATTAAAATAGTTTGGCCATCTTCGTTTTGTCCTGCCACCTGATAGATGGTACCGTCTTCCCCAGTTATCAAAATAGGAGTTTCAGATTCAAGCATGTTGTAGGTGGACAATTCCCCTAAATCATCGTTTTCTGGTTCATTTAAGGGTTGTTCGATTTCAGGCAAGGGTGCAACTATGTTCGAAGTTGTCGGTTGTTCCTCATCTGCGGTCAGGATTGGCATGCTCATGATTGTGGTTGGGGGTTGGACGACAGGTTGCGGTGGTGTAGGCATGACAACTTTGGTTATAGTTGGTTTTATCACCGGTTTGGGTGGCGGGATGGTGTTAGGGATTCTTCTATTTGCAGGCTTGTAAGTCGTGACATTGGTTGTTCTTTTGAGTACGGGATCGTGAACCGATGGTTTGGGTAGGACAGTTTTGTGCCGACTGGATGCGACTTTGTGAATGATTGTTGTCGACGGTACCGGCCTATTGATTAACGGTTTCGTCGTTGTCACGGTAGGATTTGTTACTTTTGGCCTGATCTGGGTTGGAGTGCTCAATAATTTTTTGGGATATTCCAATTTTGGAGCCAAAGATTGTAGTGGTTTTGGGGTCGATAAAACTTTATTTAGCAATGGAGCCTTGGTGGTTGTGACAATGCTAGCCGGCGTAGACATAATTAATTTTGCTTGAGAATTTTTAGAAATTTCACTGTGATGAATATCCATTTCAATGTCTGTCATTGTGTGAATTTTTGATTCTTCAATTTTAGGCGTGACGGGAATTGTGGAAATTGTTGGCGGCACTTCATTTTTAAGCGGTACTTTTCCTTCCTTCATATCATCCAGCTCTGGTGGTGAATCCATCACCGCAAGTTGAACCAAAGTGTCCAGCGATGCGTTTTCAGGTAACGTCTCTTCCGGTTCATCCATTTGACCCAAAACCTTCCCAGTTAACGGACACAGCGTAAACTCTCGCGGCGGACTGTCTGGCACAGGTAAAGGTAAGTCGATAGGAAATGCGAGCTCTTCCAACCCATCAGAATCTTCATCTTCTACAATTTTTGCACCAAACACGTCGTGTTTCTCGTTTTCTATAATCCTGGCAGATTTTACGGAAACCTGCGTCAGAGGTTTACGCATCACATTGGAGGTGGTCGAGGTGACTTTCGGGGTCGAAGATAAAACTTTTCCGTCCGCTTTTTGGACATATTTCGTTGTTGCCTTCATGGGCGGCTTAGTTGGAACTTCTTTCTTTTGAACCATTTTAATCTGAGTTTGCCCAATTTTTTGACCCACCTTTAATAAGGGACTTCCGCTGGGCGCACTGGAATCGAGTTTAACTATACCGTCCGTTTTTGACATAAGATAAACGCCCGTAGCCAAATTCGGCATTTGTTTTTGGCTCACTCTAACGACCCTCTGGGTGGGCACCAAGTTGCTAATTTCGTTTGTTTTTTTCGCTAAACCGTTGAACGAATTTGCAGACGGTCTACCAACTTTCCTGATGGTTATTGGTGGCTTTTCTTCGTCACTGCTCTCCGTGTCTTCTTCCATTTTAAATTTTTTTTCAAATGAATCTGTAGAATCTTCATCATCGCTAAGGAATTTTCGTTTTTCCGATTCTTCATTTTCTTCTGTAATGTCGCCGCACCATGCCTTCACCTGGTTCAACGCCTTCTTTTTGCTAGTTCTTTGTGGACTAATGAAAAAAAAAATCTATAAGAGTTACAATTTAAGCCTTAAAAATTTACCGTCCACTGGTTGGAGTTTCATCCACATCCATGGGAGTAGAACGAGCTAAATTATCATTTGATTTTATAGTTTTAACTTTATCGAATGATTGGTCATATTCTTCCACTAGTGTTTTGCACATTTCTACATTCTTTCGGGGTTCCCATGTATTTGCAGTACTAAAAAAAAGCAAGGGTTTAAAATTTTAATTTTTGGGAAATCTCCACAAGTAATTATTAATTTTCAAGTTTATTCCTTTCAGGAAATTATAATTTACATTATCAATTATAATTAAATTACAGAATTTTGAACAGACTTAAGAGAAAAATAAACGTAAGATTACAAACTTCCCATAAGCATTTTTAATTTTGAAAGAGCTGCTAACAAATAATACTATACTATAAAATTCATTAGCCCCCCCCCTTTCCGACTTTACTCGCAGCAAAATCTTCGCCCCAGACCCACCATAGTTCAATTGTTAAACAAATCAGTTACATTTTTAAACAAAATGGCCAAATGATTAAACAAAAGAGTTGATTTATTTATCAAAACGGTTGCTTTTTATCACGTAGTAACTTTTTTGCATAAAACAGTAGAATTGTTAAACTAAAAACAAATGAATTATTCAACAAAAAACAATTGATTTATTAAATCAAACAGCTGAATTTATTAAACAGAACAATTCAATTTATTGAATCAAAATGGTTGATTTTTAAACAATGTAATAGTTATTTTGCATAAAACAGTTGAATTGTTACAAAAAACAGTAAAATTATTGAAAAACCTGTTAAATCGCAAAAAATTGATTTATTACATAAAATATAATATTTGAGTTGTAGAACCAAAAATAATTGAATTGTTCAACAAAAAACCATTATAAAAAAATTAAAAACACATCCATAATGTACCCTTAATTCCGGTCCCCCTCGTGCCTCCTTTGCCAAACAGAAGTTACATTTTAAATTTTCCAACCTGCCACTGCAGGAAACGACTACCAAATAAATAAAATTAAACTAAAGAGAAAAAACAAACTCACTCCTCTGAATCAGCCCACTTAATTAAATATTCATTAGCCTTTGTTTTAGCATTGTAACGCCTGTTTAGTATTTTGTCTATTGTACCCATCACAATAATATCATTTTTGCTCGTGCGTAAAGCCTTCTTGGGGCTTCCATTTTTCTATAAATAAAAATGTTAAAATTGCACGATTTGATGACCCACAAACTTACAATTGCAGAAATCGAATTGGCGGTCGGTTGAGTCGACTTAAGAACGGGCCGCTTGTCAATAACTTTTTTAGGTTTTTCAACAAATCTATTGGGCCCTAAAAACACACCCACACAATAAACCCTCTCGATTGAAATAAAAAACCATGCTTACTAATTTCCCCTTCTTCCAAAGAGTCATTAGATTTATGCGAGCTGTCTAGGGCATTCACCTTGGCCAACTTGTTCTTCATCGTGGCTTTTACTTCCTGAACTTTACCGGTGGTTATTTTGTTAACAAACAAAAGATTCTGTCCGGCTGCAATCCAGGAGTCCCTGTGCTCTTCGCTAATTTTGCACCACTTTTGATACAGCAGCCAGGGTGAAAGCGAAGCGTCTGATTCGGCCTTTTTTATGTGCATATGTTTCCACAATAAAAACCCCCATGTTTGCGGTTTCGACTCGCATTTCTTAATGTCTTTCAGTTGGGAAATCCCTTTACAGTTAGTGTCAGAACCCTGGTGCTCTTGAAACTGCTCCACATAGTGAAATGTTTCATGGCATTTGCCACACACTAATACATCAAGCGTTGATATTTCATTTTGAGCATCTAAAAGCGAAGGGGGTTAAACGAGAAATAACAAATTAAACTCATTTACCTTTGATCACATCGGGAAGCTTGTTGATTTCCAATGGATCGTTCTCCATGATCGTTTTTTTCAATTTTTATAACAATTCTACATAAAGTAAGGTTATGTGGGTTCACACTTTTAACTGAAACGATAAATCACGTTAATTTTCACGTTCAGCCCATAAAATCGAAATTAATAATTAATCACAACAAAAATTTATATTTAGCGCCACAAAAAATTACTTTTTCAATTACGATTATAAATCAAGACAGATTCACAATATTCAGACTGGCGATGTTTGCGAATCGGTTCAAATTAAAATTGCAAATTAAACGAATTTAATTATGCAGATTTTAATCAATTTTTAATTTCCGATTCGTTTTCGCCGCAAATACGGCATTTTAATTGTTTATTTACCTTAAAAATGCAACGTCGAATTTTAGCTTGGGCACAAAATTTCTATTAGAGCCCAGTGCTGCCACCATGTTTTGGCGCCAAATTGATTTACCCGTTGCAAGTTTTCGCGTAAAGAGGAAAATTAGGAAATATCGTTTCGGAATTTTTTTTAAATTAAGAAACGGTGTACCTAGTAAAAAAAAGTCGTTATTTTTTGGGACGAATAAAGGGACGTGGGATGTGTTTAAATGTAAAATTCGATGTCCATTGTAGATGTCACTTCGCGGAAAGTGACGCCAAGCCAGTTGATACTTAAAACCCGCGAAATATGATTTCTCTAAATTTAATTAAATCGCAATTGGTTACCATAACTACCACTGCTTGTGTGATAACACTTTGACGAGGTAACTAATCGGGGATGATAAAAAATAATCACGTGATATAAATCAGCGGTTCTCAAAAGCTTTCGCGATGCAAATTTTTCAGCCTAATTTTTTATAATGTGATGATAATTAGGCGTGTAATGACGATTTTATGAAATGTTTGATTAAAATTTCGCTTCTATTAATCGAGTTTCCCTCGAGCAGATAATTAGAATCGGTTCTTCTTGAACAAGAACGAACACGAAAAACTTGAATAATTCAATAGTAGTAACGAAAAATGCCTTTTTGTAACGTAATATTAGAAAAAAAAGTCAAAGGTACAAATTTACTCTTGTGAACCACACATTAAATTTTAAGGTCATCATCATTGTTTGATAAAAAATTAAAATTCAAGGTCGCTACTTCGAACGAAACTATAGTTTTTGTTGCTGACGCTGGCACTGACGTACACGTTTATGTTGAAATTATGCAAAATTTACTTTTCAATTTGCAAATGTCGTTCATTTTGACGATTATCTGTTACAAATTTAATTTTTTAACTTTGCGTTTATATTTCAGCGGATTGTGAGCAAACCAATCGCAGAGAAGGTTTCATTTCGGATAAATATTTTAAAATTAGGCGGAATTTAACTAATTGTAAAATAAAATAGAGGATATAATTTTATTTTTGCCTTCTCGTTCAGGTGATAATTACAGGTAACTGTAAAAACATAGATTAACTATTAAAAACGGGGCGTGACAAAGAGGCGTGGCTTAAATTGTGAAATTAAACAGGAGTGTCGAGGGGGCGTGGTCAGTAAATTACAGACAAGAACGTAGATTAAGGTATAAAGAGAAGGCGTGGTACTAAAACTCTTGAGTATAGGAAGATTTTCAAGAGCAGCGCGAAAACATTTTGTTAAATAGAGTCAGCTTTGTACTATGTAAATTTTTAAATATTATAAGATAATACTCCGTGTTATCTGCGTGTTAAGATAACACTCCGTGTTAAGATAACTAAACGTGTTATTTGCATGTTAAGATAACCCCCGTGTTAGATAACATTTCGTGTTAAGACAACTTTAAGATAACCCAGTGTTATCTGCGTGTTAAGATAACACTCCGTGTTAAAAACGTTAAAAAATTAAAAAGAATTTTTAAGTCAAAAAAATTTGGCTCGAGTCGAATAAAATAAAACTGTGAATTTATTATATTTTGAAAATCAGTAGAATGCACAAGGTAAGGTTTGTAAAAACAATGTAAATAAATATAGCCGTATTGACGAAACAAATTCTTTTAAAGTAAATTCCAAGCAAAAATGGGCGCGGTGACTAGATGTCACCGATGTCGTCCAGTTGGTTTATATCTTGCTCTCCGACAGCAGTTCAGCTTCTTGGATTTTCTCCAACCACTGTACGCTTGAACAAAAACTGGTCACTGTGTTTCCTCTTTCTTTGTTCTGTCGTTACATGTAAATTTAAATACTTGGCGGTGATCGATAAGCTATTAAAGATTCACTTTAGCGCTTCGTAGCGCTCGTATTCTCTTTTGCTGTTGGGATAACCGTAAAATCCATAGACCAGCAAGCCTAAAACAGGAAAGTGCAGTTTTAATAAGGAAAAATTCAATTTTTACATTATCACTTACCCAACGCCATCCAAACTACAAATCTGATCCAAGTTTCATAATCCAGCATTGTCATCAGCGATATATTCATTAATATGCTTAGTGCTGGCACCAGAGGAACAAAAGGTACCTGGAAACAAAAGAAGAACGCTAATTTCGCACAAAGCATTTTACCAGAGATTTTGCAGCGTTTTTATCTTTGGCGACCCACGTCCAATTTTTTTCACATTAAAACTTACTTTGAACGAGATTGGTGTTTTGGATACAGGCTGCTTTGCAATGGATATCAAAATTGAAATCATGGGCAATGTTATAACTCCTAGTCCCATTATTGCCCATATTTGGCCGTCAGATATTTCGGCATAATAGTAAACAACAAACAATGCTAGACAGAGGCACAGAAGAGCTAAAAGTAAAAATCAATCAAACTTAATTCTATTTCTCATCAATTGTTACCAAAAATCAATACTTCAGCTGCAACCAAGTTTTGGGAACTTTTCGTAGGGGTCGCCAAATTTTGCCGATTGAAAATTTGTTTTATCGAAATATTTTCAATTTCAGTGCCCGAAGGAATTAGGTGAGTTTTTTCTGTACTAGCACCATTAAAATTTCGAATAGAGATGTCTTCGTCCACAGAATATCTGAGAAGCAAAACTGACGCTGATACGATGGAATACGCCAAGAGTGTGGCTATGGACATCATGTTGATCAATTGGGTCAGTTCAAACAAGGAAGCCATTAAACCTGTTCCAAGATTTACAATTTTAAAACTGAATTTAAAATAACGTAAGATTACCTATCATCAATCCACCCAATAAGGTTCCAATCAATGGAGTATGAAATCTATCGCTTACGCGGCCCAAAAATTTAAATATAATTCCATCAGAGGCCATTCCGTAAATTACCCGAGGGAGGGGGAAAATGGTTCCGAGAAGGCTAAAATGATAAATATAAACAAAATCATGCATGTGGAAGGAACGCGAACCTTGTACAAATTCCAAACACAGCACCAATTTCCACAATCCATTTAGCCCAACTCCATCCCGTCAGGGAAAACGCGTACGGAATTGGAGCACCCACGTTCTGCAAACCAAAACTGTAAATTTGTCTGAATCGTAATTGAGTTATAAGCTAAACGCCGAAATTGCTCCCTAACATTTAGTAGTTCTTCAAAATGAACTGTAGGGTTTAGTATTGGGGTAGTGGGACCTCTGGCTCAGTTTTGATATCAATTTAATTAAGATTTTGAGTAGCGATTTAATTAAAATAAACCCGCGGTTTTGGGGGTCGAATAAATTTATTCTATAAAAATAATTAATTCCACTGTTTTTGTAAATTACAAAACATCCGCGGTTTGATATATATAGATTAACGGTTAATATGGTAGTTTTATTTTAATAAAAAAATTTCTAGAGCTATTACTTCATTAATTATGCGTATACGAATTAGATTAAGTCTATAAATTTTAATCAATTAAAATAAAACCGCCATATTAACTGTTAATCTAAACCGCGGATTTTTTGTAAGTTGCATACCAAAACAGTGGAATCAGTGAATTGTTTTAAATCAAATCTCATAATACAATAAAATTATTATAGTTCAACCCCCAAAACCGCTCATTTATTTTAATTAAACCACTAATCAAATTCTTAATTACATTAATATAAAAACTGGGCCAAAGGTCCCACTACCCCACTACTTATACAGAAAAATTGTTCCGTTTATCGCAAAAACGTCAATAACCCCGAAGCAAGATAACTACTAAGTTTAGACCAACCTGCAAATAATATGGAACCATCAGAGTCAGCACTGTCGAAATACCCAAGTATGCAACACATATGACGACAAGAGTTACAAGAATAGCCAACGGAATAGTCCGTTGGGGATTTTTAACTTCTTCTCCAGTTGCAGAGATTGCATCGAATCCTACATATCCGTAAAAGCAGGTAGCAGCGCCTTCGATTGTCCCTGACACCCCGTACGGAAAAAATCCTCCAGATCCGCACGTGGAATTTGCCGGTGGACTTAAGTTCCAATTCCGCCAATGTGCTGAGCAAAAGCGTGATTGACATTATTTAAAAAATTTGTTCCAATTATAAAGTTTATGTAAACAATCGATTCTTTGATTTATAAACTATAAAATCATGAATAATCATGTTGACCTTTACATTTTTATGGGTCAATTTTAATCAGCTAATTAACTGGTTTGACACATTTTATTTATTTTTTTAATTTTTTACCTTCGAATGAGCCCACGACGATTACAAAGGTTACCACTGCCAAATTCACTAACGTACAAAAGTTATTGGCAGTTGTGCTTTCTTTCATCCCGAAAGCCAGGCCAGCTGAAACAGGAAAACGTGAAAACGGAAAAACTTTTGAATTTTTACCTGCAAATAAAATTGAGATTCCAAAAGCAAAAAAGTCGAAATAAGCGGACATGAAGCTGATATTTATGGGCGCTATTTCTCTAAAAGTGTTCTGGAGCGAGTTATTGCAGAGGGTGTCCAAGTAAAGACTAAGACCCCGTGCTCCACTGGCTGATCCTGAAAAAACAGGTTTAAGCATTTCCATAACTCGTGATAAAAGTTCTTACCGATAACGTATTCCAAAATTAGATTCCATCCAATCACGAAAGCGATAAACTCTCCGACGCATACGTAGCTGTAAACGTAAGCAGATCCGGCCCGCGGCACCCGAGATCCAAATTCTGCATAGCATAGTCCTGAAAGTTACAGAAAAATGCTAGAGAAAAATATTTTTTAAGTATTTAATGTTACCTGCAAAAACGGAAGCAATTCCTGCCAGCAAAAACGACAAAACTACAGAAGGTCCAGCTATATTTCGGGCAACGTTTCCTGCTAAAACGTACACGCCGATTCCCAGACTAGAACCGATTCCTAAAGAGGAAAGGTCGCGTAGGTTCAACACTCGAGCCAAACGCGTTTCTTTAATTTGAACCGCGTCTAGAACCTTTCGTCTGGTCAGTATTGCAAAACACGTCTTCATTTTTTCTTCTTGTCCGTTCACACCCACGGTTGTTGCAAAACTGCGATTCTCAATTTGTTCCATTTTGTGAAAGCGTAAATATCTTGCCGGTTGAGTTATCGCGTTTTTATTATCTCATTGAACTCATTAAATAATTAGAAAAATAATGCGACCTCATTAAATGGAACCGAAGCCATTTTTTATTTGGATGTCATTCATATACAGTATGACGTCTTTTTAATAGTTTGACCTTGGAAGTTCTCTTGTAATTTTTAACTACGGAATGAATTCGAAAATAAAAAATACAATATGACATAAAAATAAATAAAATATGATGAGGTGAAGATTTTCTTCTTGGTAGTACAGAAATGCTAGGTAAAAGTTCTCTTGTTTATTTTTACTCATGGATTGGCAGTATAATTCTTTGTTTAGAATAAAATGTAAAAAGAAATACAAAACAAACTTCTGGATGTTCCAAGAAGAAATTCCAAAATATCATTTTTATGCTCACTGTTGAGTTGACATTGATTTTTTACTTTGCCTAAGTAAGTGCGTAAGTGATTACCACGAGAACAAAATATTGTAATGTTTTAAAAGCTTGAAAAATGCATCGTTTATAGACTTTCTTGTATTAGGAAATTTACCTCCACTTTATCTTCTTTTTTTATATTTTATTGTTTACTTAACCTATTAATTTTGAAAATTTTAATTTAATACAAAAAAAAAGAAATAATAATTAGGGATTAACGAAACTTGGCATAGATGTAGTCGAATACTACCTCATGCAGGAACCGATGATTACACCCCGAACTTATCGTTTTAGGAGTTGATAGAGGGATGAAAAATTATTTTTGTGTCTAATTACAAAACGACTGATTTTAACAAAAAATTACAAGAAATCTTTTTTGTAGATAATTAAATTAACTTTAAATTCTATTCATTTGTTTTTTTGCACAAAAAGATTTTACCGACATGATTTTTTAAGAATTTGACGTTTTGTCAACCCCCATTTGTAAAAATTAAATTGCAACAAGCGTTTCTCGCGATTTGCTCAATAATAAAAATCCTACAAAAATAAAAAGTATAAAATTGAAAGACATTTTAATTCTCTATAATTTGGTGTTTTATTTTATCTTCTATAAAAAATTTACCAAGTTATCGCTATTTTTTGTTAAGAAAGTGTGTTTTTATGGAAATTTAAATTGTTAATTTTGTTATTATTAAATTACTGATTAAACAAAATAATATCTACGTACAAATTAGCACAAAAGTATTTAAAATCGTTAATTATTACATTAACGTTCAAAATTCAAAACATAAAATACGTCGAATGAAATCTATTTTGAAATTTTTGGTCACTGGCAAAAAATGTTGAGTTGGAAACCACTGCTTTTAAATAAAATTATCTTTTGATTTTTTTGGTTTTTAATTGCACTGGAAAATATAAATATTTACTGTAAATAATAGATTTTTTTTGATTAAAAAAAATGACATATTTTATGGAACTTTTGAACTTAGTCAACAAAGCGTTTTATCGCGTTTTAACGGAAAATCCGACATAATTAAAATATTAGCGAAAAAATTAAAAATTTAAAAATTTAAAAAAAATTAGTAAAAAAAAAAATTTAAAAGAAAAAAAATTAGTCATACATTCGTAATCATGCGGTGGGATCTTAGACTATAACATTTTAACATATCTTTTTGGCGGTTGCTATGGTAACGTGACATTTTCAGTCGTTATTGCAATACGATGAAGTTCTTTAAAAATAGAAACGCCCAAGCATATAAATAGCATACTCACTCCCCCCAAGGATATGTGAAAATTGTTTTAGAAAACTGAAACAGTAACCGAGAGTTTTACTAAATTTTCAAACCAATAATATGTTTGCCTGCATTGTAATATTTGGGTACTAAAGGTTGTTCCACATCACTCCCACCCCCCGGACTGAGTAGTTTATTTTTTATTAAAAGTAAACTGAAGATCTCTTGTTACAGAGGCAGTGGACGGTGTTCACATCCCCTGGATTAAATAGTTTATTGTTTACCAGAAGTAAACTAAAGATTTTCGTTACAGAAGCGTTGGAGGTGTTCCACACCCCCTAGACCCCCGGACTGAGTAGTTTATTTTTTACCAGAAGTAAACTGAAGATCTCCCGTAATAGAGGCACTGGAGGGTGTTCCACACCCCAGACCCCGGATTGAGTAGTTTATTTTTACCAGAAGTAACTGAAGATCTTCCGTTATAGAGGCGCTGGAGAGTGTTCCACACCTCCCAAACCCCTCGGACTGAGTAGTTCAATTTTTACCAGAAGTAAACTAAAGAGCTCCCGTAATAGAGGCACTGGAGGGTGTTCCACACACCCCAGACCCCCGGATTGAGTAGTTTATTTTTTACCAGAAGTAATCTGAAGATCTTCCGTTATAGAGGCGCTGGAGGGTGTTCCACACCTCCAGACTCCTCGGACTGAGTATTTTATTTTTACAGAAGTAAACTAAAGATCTCCCGTAATAGAGGCGCTAGAAATGTTCCGCAACCCCAGACCCCGGATTGAGTAGTTTATTTTTACCAGAAGTAAACTGAAGATCTTCCGTTATAGAGGCACTGGAGGGTGTTCCACACCTCCTAGACTCCTCGGACTGAGTATTTTATTTTTACAAGAAGTAAACTAAAGATCTCCGTAATAGAGGCGCTAGAAAGTGTTCCACAACCCCAGACCCCGGATTGAGTAGTTTATTTTTTACCAGAAGTAAACTAAAGATCTTCCGTTATAGAGGCGCTAGAGAGTGTTCCACACCTCCCAAACCCCTCGGACTGAGTAGTTCAATTTTTACCAGAAGTAAACTAAAGAGCTCCCGTAATAGAGGCACTGGAGGGTGTTCCACACACCCCAGACCCCCCGGATTGAGTAGTTTATTTTTTACCAGAAGTAATCTAAAGATCCTTCGTTATAGAGGCGCTGGAGGGTGTTCCACACCTCCTAGACTCCTCGGACTGAGTATTTTATTTTTACAAGAAGTAAACTAAAATCTCCCGTAATAGAGGCGCTAGAAATTGTTCCACAACCCCAGACCCCCGGATTGAGTAGTTTATTTTTACCAGAAGTAATCTAAAGATCCTTCGTTATAGAGGCGCTGGAGGGTGATCTACACCTCCCAGACCTCTCGGACTGAGTAGTTAATTTTTTACCAGAAGTAAACTAAAGATCTCCCGTAATAGAGGCGCTAGAAAATGTTCCACAACCCCAGACCCCTGGATTGAGTAGTTTATTTTTATCAGAAGTAATCTGAAGATATTCCGTTATAGAAGCGTTGGAGGGTGTTCCACACCTCCAGACCCCTCGGACCGAGTAGTTTATTTTTACCAAAGTAAACCAAAGATCTCCCATTACAGAGGCACTGGAGGGTGTTCCACACCTCCCAGACCCTTCGGACCGAGTAGTTTATTTTTACTAAAAGTAAACCAAAGATCTCCCGTTACATAGGCACTGGAGGGTGTTCCACACCCCCAGACCCCCGGACGGAGTAGTTTATTATTTACCAGAAATGAACTAAAGATTTCCGTTGCAGAGGCTCTGGAGGGTGTTCCACACCCTTCGAATTAAGTAATTTATTGTTTACCAGAAGTAAACTGAAGATTTCTCGTTGTAGAGGCACTAGAGGATGTTCTAAACCTCTCAGACCCCCGGACTAATTAGGTTATTTTTTACCTGATATAAACTGAAGATCTCCCGTTACAGAGGTACTGGAGGGTGTTCCAGACCTCCCAAACCCCCGAATTAAGTGGTTTATTTTTATCAAAAGTAAACTGAAGATCTCTCGTTACAGGGCTCTGGATGGTGTCCACACCGCCCCAGACCCCGTTTAACTAATTTATTTTTATTAAAATAAATTAAAATTTAACATATCTCAGATTTCTTAAAATTAGTTATGGTCAACAAATATGTTTAATTCATAATCTGACAATTAATTATAAACTGCATAGTCACGGATACTGAATGCAGCATATTATTTGCTTGGCCGTTTTCATTTTAAAAACTTCTTCGTATCGCAATAATGACCATAAAAATGTCACGTTACCATAGTAGCGTAACGGCCAAGGGAATGTTCTGACATCTCCATATCACTTGTGATAAAGATGTATTGCCCAGACCGGGGGTAACAGTAAATGTTTATAAATTTTTTTAGAAGCTTTTTGAATCTGCTTTAGTTCTCTTGAGAATAATGACATACCCTGGGAGAATTTTCATACCCCCCCAGAATCCCCAGTCTATGATGTTTACATTATTTATAAGACATTAATAAATTCATTTACATAATATATTTTGTTTCTAATTTAAATTAACTGCATTGTTTCGCAATAATGTTTAAAAATTTCACGTTATCATAGCAACAGTTAAGCGGATATGCTAAAAGCTTTAATTTACTTCTGATAAATGAAACCGATCAAACCGGGGGTCTGGGGGGTGTGGAACACCCTCCAGTGCCCAAATATTAGAATTGAGGTAAATACGACTATAAATACAATTTTACCAATTTTATATATTAAGATTTCGCTCCATAACTTTTTTTTCTATGGTTCGGTAATGGACTTTCTTTGTATTAAAAGAGCACTAAAATACGAATCATTTAAGGTGAGGATGAATTTAATCGGATGTATAATAAAGACACAATTCAAATTTGAAAATTACAATTATCCCATAAGAAATACATGTAAGTGTATTATTGCAAGGTATTACGTCATTATACTAGCTAACATTCTATCACCCGTCCGCGTCTTGTAGTTGGGTCGACAGTGACTAGCGGTAGGAGCTACCAGTCGCTCTCTGATATCCGTAGGATTAACATCCAGACTTAGCCGATTTGGACCGTTTTTGGGGATGTTTTTAATGAGTAAAGCACTATTTGAATTTAAAATTCAAACTTAGCATACCCCAGTCCCCTCTCTCCAATTTTTTGAAATTATGCGAAAACAAAAAGGTAAGAGCGAAAATAAATGATGTACAATCATCCACAAACGATTATTAAGATCATTTTCAAAATTAGGAGGGGGAGCTAGCAGGTCTAGTTCTATTCGGATACCAAGTTTAACGGACTAAACCTTTAATCTAATAAAAAATTTGAAATTATTTATATTATTAACCTTGAATTAATATTAATTCAAATTTTTTAAATTATAGGTTAAATGAACAATAAAACGAAACATTATTTGTAAGCTTTCAGCAATGGTTACTGCTGTCATCAGACATTTAATAATAAATAATAAATAATGTTTCGTTTTATTGTTCATTTAACCTTATAATTTTAAAAATTTGAATTAATAAAAATTTTGATACTCAGCCCATTTTACAGAAAATTTCAAAAGAATGAACAAAGTCTGTACAAAAGAATAATAAATTCAAGAAATAATGGAAAATCTGAATTTGATCGACAAATTGTACATAGTTTATTTTCGTTTTCAGAAAATTTAGAAAAGTTTTTAAAGACATGTAAATTTTTTTAAAATTTTATATTTTGAATCCAAAACAGTGCAAATTGTTTGTTCTTGATTTGTACATGTTTGTTCAAGCTTTACTTTCCTATGTACCTCTTTGGTTTTAGAAATAATATCAAATTTTTAAATAATAAAAGTTTAAAAGAATAATAAATCAAAAATTATTTGAATTTTCACAAAATTTTACTGTTTATTTTGTTTTAAAAATTTAAAATTTATTAAATAATGTTTTTTTAAAATTTTTTATTTTAATCTAAAATTAAAAGTTTGTCTTATTGTACATTTTGATTTTCTTTTTAGCCCTTTTTTAGAAAAATTAAAGAATGAACAAGGTCTGTACAAAAGAATAATAAATTCAAGAAATTATCGAAAATCTGAATTTGATCGACAAATTGTACATCTTTTATTTTCGTTTTCAGAAAATTTAGAAAAGTTTTTAAAGACATGTAAATTTTTTAAATTTTATATTTTGAATCCAAAACAGTGCAAATTGTTTGTTCTTGATTTGTACATGTTTGTTCAAGCTTTACTTTCCTATGTACCTCTTCGGTTTTAGAAATAATATTCAGAAAAAACAAAAATAATACTGACAAAGATAATTATATTATTAAAGATGTGTGTAAATACTTATATTAATAAAAACATCAAAATTTGTAAATCCAAATCGTTTTAAATTCAAAAACCGATTTTTTATAATTACTAAATAATTTATTATTGCAAAAGAGGTGTAAACGAAAATAAAGGACGTACAATCATGTACAATTTATTTAGACTATTTTGAAATCAAAATTCGAAATAGGGGGGGGAGGGGCTAAAGACATGCATCTTTATCATTGGAGAACCTTTAAGGTGGTGATAAAGGATTCTTTTCTAAGACTAAGACTAAAACTGTTGGTGTGGAACACTGGGAAGCCAAATTATAGGTTCTTATTTTTTTAGGCATCTGCCGGATACCTAATCTTTTGAGAAGAAAATCTTATACTATTGCTAGATAATATTCCACTGAGATTCCAAAAAATAAGACGTATTTTGAATTTGAATTAACTTTTAAAAATTCATGATGTTACTTAATTAATCAAGATTGATTTTACATTGCATAATTATAATTATATTGCATTTTTTGAATACATTTTTATATTTGATTTAATATACTCAATTTTAATGAAAATTTTATAATAAAATACCCAGTATATAACTAGCATATGTTAAATTACTTTTTTTACAGCAAGGAAATTGTGATTTTCTTCCTGATAAAAGTTGTGTCAGATCAAAGTACAGCTAAAAATTATTTGGTTGACTATATCTTTTATAAAGCTTGCTGAAGCTAGGAAATTAAATTTATACCAAATTACACTAACAATTATTACCCAAATTATGTAGTTCTATAATAATATTGACAGTTATAGTCTCTTAAATAGCATTTTTTTCTATCTTTACTAAACATCCTATTTACTTAACAATTATTAATTTGAAAATAGGTCTAATATAAAAATTGTTTACAAAAAGATTTTACTGTTTCTTTTGATCATAAAGACTTTATAATATTAAAGACAAAAAATGTATAATTTTTTTGAAATATTTTAAAATGGAAACTTACCTTTGACAAAATGATGATATCTGATAACTTCCAAAATATATTTAGAAATTGAAGGATACGGTTTTTTGAAGATTAATGGAAAGTAAATAAAACGGAAACTGAAAGAAAAAAAATCTAAAGTAACAACATTTCAAATACATCGAATATAGCCGAAATTTATATTTAGAGTAACGGATTGAGTTTAAATTATCGCCTGTTATATTTGAAGAGAAGTAAGTCAAGTCATGAATGTTTACTTTACTTTCCGGAAGTTTTTTGTAATAAAAATTATTTATATATTTTAATAAAACTTGTGAGCTAATATATGATCTTGTAGTAGGTACCTTAATTACATATTTCAAGTACTTATTGGCGATAACAAGTGTTGTACTCCTAATAATAATAATGTGGAAGTGTTTAAAAATATTGAGCAGACGAAAGGTTTTAGATGCAGTTCAGATTGAGGCAACTGCTTTGTCTCGGGTATTAAACATTTTTGATCTTTCTTGTTTGGGTATTAGTGCCAGTATGGGAATCGGTGTGTACGTTTTGACAGGAAATGCGGCCCAAAACCTTGCAGGACCTTCGGTGGTACTCTCGTTTCTGATAGCAGCTATAGTTTCCGTTTTTGCAGGTAAAATTCAACTAATCTTTTTTCGAAAAAAATTTATTTTTTAGTTTTTCCTTCTCGAAAGGATTATGCTACGCCGAATTTGGGTCTCGAGTTCCACGGGCAGGGTCGGCTTATATTTACAGTTACGTATGTGTCGGGGAGTTTATTGCGTTTATCATTGGTTGGAACTTAATTTTAGAGTACGTGATAGGTAAGCCAGACGTATGCTCCTCTTCGGCATGGTTTAATTCAATTTTTTTAGGAACGGCCAGTTGTTCGCGCGGTCTCAGCCTCCACATTGACACTCTCATCAACAACACTCTTAAAGAGACCTTTAGAGAAATAGCGCCTATAAATATCAGCTTTATTTCGCCCTATTTCGACTTCTTCTCATTTGGAATATCGATCTTATTTGCAGGTAGGAAAGAAATAAAACTTTGCGATTAAATAAAATAATTTTTTCAGCTGCGTTGGCTTTTGGAATGAAGACAAGTACAACTGTTAATAACATTTGCACAGTCATTACCTTGATAGTCGTGGTATTTATCATCGTATGTGGGTCCATTAAAGGTAACTTTTTCCCGGAGTAAAAAGTAAATTTAGCAGAAAGGTTAAGGTTAAAAAACAAGATAAAAAATATAACAAATACAAACAACGTTTTAATCTTAAACTAATAATTTTTTGTAGCTCAGGTTGGAAACTGGAATTTGAGCGTCCCAGTAAATTCGACACATGGTAACGGGGGCTTTTTCCCTTACGGGTTTTCTGGGACAATGAGAGGAGCCGTGGCGTGTTTCTACGGATTCATAGGTTTCGATTCGATAGCCGCAACAGGAGAAGAAGTTAAAAATCCACAAAAATTAATTCCAAAGACTATTATGGCAACCCTCTCAATTATAACTTGTGCATATTTAGGCGTCTCCACCGTGGTTACTATGATGGTTCCATATTACATGCAGGTATGGGTATATGTAAAACTTTTCAGGTTTTTTAATTTTATTTTGCTTTCAGAACGTAGATGCTCCAATCTCGTATGCGTTTTCGATGGCTGGTTGGAATTGGGCAAAATGGATTGTCGATATTGCAGCTTTGTTTGGAATTTGCACAAAGTGAGAGTTTTTTTCTTAAAATTTTATTCTTTACTTTTTCATTTCAGTCTCATTGCAACAATGTTTGCCCTTCCTCGAGTCATTTATGCTATGGCATCCGACGCAGTTATCTTCAGATTTTTGGGTCGAGTGAGTAACAAATTTCACACTCCTCTGATTGGAACACTCTATCGGGACTTTTCATCGGTGTATTAGCCGCAATACTGGACATGAACCCTTTATTCAATATAATGTCAATAGCGACACTTTCGGCCTACACCATCGTCGCAGCCTCGGTTTTGATTCTCAGATATTCGGTAGATGGCATTGACAACGAAATTAATACAAAAGGCTCCAACTCAACGGAAGAATTGTAGGTTATTTTAATCTTCTCTTCAATCTGATGAAACTTTCTTACAGATTAAATTATAATATCGGAAGTACCGAGGACATACCTTTACTTCAGAATCAAACAAGAAGGCAATTTAGTGTTAAGCAAATTTTTAACCAAGAAAATTTACCTTATGCTACTGGGTTTTCTCAAAACCTGGTGGTGGCTGAAGTTTTTGTTTATAGTAATAACAGGTTTGAATTGACTTATTCACTTAAACAAGATTTTTTTAATTGTAGTTCTGCTTTGCATAGCGCTAGGATTACTAATTTTTTATTGTTGGAATGACATAATTGACGCTAAATTTTGGCCATTATTATTAATGATCCTTGTAGTACTAGCCATGCTGTTGTTGATATCGTCGATTGCGATGCAGCCTGTTTCGAGAGCAGCAATAATTTTCAAAGTAAGTCGATTTTTGATGTACATTTAAGATGGTAGCGAAAACATTTTTTAGGTACCTTTCGTTCCATTGGTTCCAGCACTCAGTATATTAATGAACATATCTCTGATGATACTATTGGATTTTCATACGTGGATGAGGTTCATCTCTTGGATGGCGATAGGTATACAGTCAGCATTGACGGTAAATCCAAATAGCTACCAATTTGTTTTTTTTTATTGTAGGTTTATTAGTGTATGGATTTTATGGTTATCCCAACAGTAAACGAGAGTATGAACAGAATTAAAAAAAATTGATTTGGCAATCAAATTTATGAAGTGATATTTTAAATTTAATTGAGAACCAATAAAGATATTCTATAAAACATCCTTGTTGTTGTTAATTTGAAGTATAGAAGCCTTTTTTTTGTACGTCTATGATAATATGTAATTTTACTTGAAGTATTGACTATTGTTTGAAGCAAAAATATCAGAACTTTCCTCTTTTCAAGAAGAGTTTCATGATAAAGAGATTTGTAAAAGTGAAAACTGGTTCTTGCAAAAATTAATAAAAAAAACGCTTACATGTCCGTATATTAAAACCTTCGAAAGCGAAACGAGACGTTTAGAAATTTGAAAAATCTGAAAGAAGTTTTTCGTTGCAAACCGCAATCGAAGGTGCAGGAGCGACCATGCTGAAGAGATCAAATGATTCCTTGCGTATAATAGGGAGAGATCCTAAAGAGGCTTTCGGGAGCCAACAAAACCTTCGGAAGCGAGACGAAACGATCAAAAAGATAAATCCGACGGGAAATCACCTTTAAGATAATTTTTGACTTTCAACAATTAACTTCGTTTAATATAATCGTTCATAAAATGAACAGATCATCAGGGCTATCATTAGCAGGCCGAAATTGATAAATTAAGGTATTGTTTCATCCAGCTTTTTCTGCATATTTCATTTTCTATAAATCTGTTTGGATGAAGTGCACAGGGCGATTATGACATTAAATTTTTTAAAATTTCACTCTGGAAGTAGAATGCAAATCATTCATGTACTTTGATTACGAAGTTTCCGATAGATTATGACTTCGTCTGCAATCTGAAATATTTTTTGTTATGCTCCACAAAAATGCAAATAAATTTTGAATGTTTACCGATTATCCGGAAGTTTTTTTTATGACAATTCTAAATAAATTGCTTAATTTATTTAAATTTTAGGCGCTTTAAATCTTTATTGTGTCAAGGCGTCAGTCCAAGTGACCTGTAAAATAATGTGGAAGTGTTTTGCAATATTGACTAGGCGGAAAGTTTTAGATGCAGTTCAAATTGAAGAGACGTCTTTGGTTCGCCTACTAAACCTGTTTGATCTTTCTTCTTTGGGAATTAGTTCTACTTTGGGGATGGGTATGTACGTTGTGGTTGGAAACGTCGCCCGAAACATTGCAGGACCTTCGGTAGTTTTGTCGTTTTTGATAGCAGGCGTTGTTTCCGTTTTGGCCGGTAAAACGCAGCTAATTACGTGTTGAGAAAAATTAACCTTTGGGTGTTCTCTTCTTAATAGGGTTATGTTACGCCGAACTAGGATCCCGAGTTCCACGGGCGGGGTCGGCTTATATTTACAGTTACGTGTGTGTTGGAGAGTTTGTTGCGTTTATCATTGGATGTAATTTAATTTTTGAGTATATAGTTGGTAAGAAAAGCGTAACCATCTGGCAAAGATTAGTCATGGTCGTAATAAACCTTTTAGGATGTGCCAGTTGTTCGCGGAGTCTCAGTCTCCACGTAGACACCTTCATCAACAACAGTCTCCAAAACACTTTTAAAGAAATAGCGCCAATTAATATCAGATTCATGTCCTCTTATTTCGACTTCTTCGCATTTGGAATATCGATTCTGTTCGCAGGTAAAAATAAATCAAATTTTTCCATTTTTTTAAATGTATTCTTTTCAGCGTTTTTGGCGTTTGGAATGAAAGAAAGTGCAATCTTCAATAACATTTGTACAATCATCACCTTGATAGCGGCCATTTTCTTTATCATAGTTGGATCTTTTAAGGGTGAGGTGAGGTATATGTGTAAATTTGATTTAATGGAGGTTCTTTGACCTTTTTGTAGCTCACGCTGGGAATTGGAATTTGAGTGTACCAGTAAACTCCACATACGGTCACGGAGGTTTTTTTCCTTACGGATATTTAGGAACTCTACGAGGCGCAGCTACGTGTTTTTTTGCATTTATAGGTTTTGATTCGATAGCCGCAACCGGAGAAGAGGTTCACAATCCACAAAAAACAATTCCGCTAGCCATTATCATAACTTTAGCTGTTGGATGTTTCTCATATTTGGGCACATCCATCGTGATCACCATGATGGTTCCGTATTATATGCAAGTTCGTGCTTACATATTCAAGACTTTTCAGATTCTTAACATTCTCTTTCGTTGCAGAACATCGCCTCTCCACTTCCGTATGCCTTTTCGGTGTATGGTTGGCAGTGGGCCAAATGGCTTATCGAAGTTGCAGCATTGTTTGGGATTTGTTCAAGTGAAAATTTTCTACTTTAAATAAATTTTTTTATTTAGCTTTATTATTTCAGTCTCATATCAACATTTTATGCCCTTCCACGAATTCTTTATGGTATGGCAACCGACGCGGTTATCTTTAGGTTTTTAGGTCGTGTAAACGATAGGTTTCATACTCCTCTCATTGCAACACTTTTGAGTGGACTACTGATTGGTCTAATGGCTGCTATGGTCGACATGAACCTTTTGATCGACATGACGTCGATTGCGACCTTATCGGCATACACCATAGTTGCGGCTTCGGTTTTGACACTCAGATACTCGGTGGATGAAAATGACAGGGACGCCAAGATAATCCCACCAAATTCAAACTCAAGAGAAGAGTTGTAGGTTTTTCAATTGCTTTTTCTTAAATCTGACAAACCATTCTCACAGGTGCTGTAATATTGGAATTAGCGAAACAGCGCATTTAATTTCAAACCAAACCAGAAAAAACTACTTCTATCTAAAACAAATTTTAACCAAAAAAATGTCCCCATCCGACTGTGCTTTCTCAAAACTTGGTTGCGGTTGAAGTCTTTGCTTACAGTAATAATTAAAGTTGGATTTGACAAAGCAATTGAAAAATATTTTTGTAATTTTAGTTTTGCTCTGCATATCACTGGGTTTGCTTATCCGTTATTGCTGGAACGATATAATTGATGCTGAATTTTGGCCGTTATTGGGAATGAGTCTTATAGTATTCGCCATGTTGTTGGTAACAACTTCGATTGCAATGCAGCCTGTGGGGAGAACAGCTGTAATTTTCAAAGTAAGTTGTCGGTTTTAGTGTAAATTCGATATTCGCTTCTACTTTTGTAGGTACCTCTCATTTCAATGGTTCCAGCACTGAGCATCCTGATGAACATATCCTTGATGATAATGTTGGACGATCAGACGTGGATCAGATTCATGGTTTGGATGGCTTTATGTATGCGATTAGTGCGTATCCTGAATAACATCGTAATTAATTTTTTTATTTTCAGGTTTGTTAGTTTATGGATTTTATGGTTATCCAAACAGTAAGCGAGAGTACGAACAGTTACAAGCTGAAATAGAAAATTAACCACATTTATAGTAGAATCCAAAAAAATGCAGAATATTTCATAAAGAAATGATATAACATCATGACATCAAATTACAAAAAATTAAATCTCACCCACAATAAGTGTACAACATATTTTAGTTGTTATTGTTTTAGTTGCAAACTGTTTCCATCCGTCTTGTTTATGATCTAAAATTGTAGACAGCGCGGAATTAGAAAACGGAAATATATGTAGATAATTAGAATATTAGAAACATAAATAAATAAGCAATATAAATATAATCCTGCACAACGTACAAGTTAATAAACTGTGATTTGTAAAAATGTAACTCAGCAAATATTTTCATTTCAATATTTTGTAATCGCAATTTAATAATAAATCAAAATAATATTTTTCTCTATTGGCATTAGTTTAGCAGAGTTTCATGTTTAATTTTACAATTAGGTAACTTCCATCGACAGACAATCCAAAAAGTCATGGTCCTGTTAAATAGCAGAGATATAAGCAAACTTGACTGTTTTTTTACAGAGAAACTTAAACGCAGAACTAACATCTTGGATGCAACAAAAATAATTCCTCGCTTGAAAAAGATTTATTTATTTAGCAACAAATACGGTTGTTCATGAAAAGATTGCCCAGCAGCGCATTTCATCATGATTATTAATATATTGTAATCTATCTGAAGTCAATCAAATGTGCGAAATTTTATTATCAAGAAAGTAGTAAAATATTAATTTCCACAATTATCGGGAAAATACAGAACGAGTAAATTATTTGAAAAATTTTTGAAAAAACCCAAAGTTGCCAAAGCAAAGCTAAGCTCAAGTCATGTGAACTGTAGCAGAAGTCACACGTTGATGGTTTAAGTCTAACAGAAAAAAGTAAATTTTTAACTCCTTAGGAGGCTTTTGCTCATCGATTGAACTACTTTCCATTTTTCGAGAGTAATTTTTTCAAACCACAGAAATTTTATTCTTTCGATTAAAATAAAAAATTCCAACAGTTATTCCTTTTCATATAAATTCTGTCAAAAATTACCAATCTCTTCTTCTATTTTAAAGCTAAGCAGATGTACATGTACATAAGATCCTCTTCAATGATGGATCTCGTGCTTCATTCAGTTCCCAATTAATAAAATTTAATTGGAATGAGATAACAAAATTATTTAAAATGAGTAAGTAATAAAATTTTAATTCTTCTAAGACATAACATCGTCAAATGTTTATCAAAATATAATTGAAATAATTATTATTAAACCTTAACATATTTTGTTATACTTCACAGGAATGTAACTTAAACTTTGAATGTTATTATCCGGAAGTTATTTTGCCACTATCAGACGAATCGAACATTTATTTTCATACACTTGCTAAAACTTATGAGCTCATTTCATATTTTCATTTCATGTCGTACTGATTACTCCGCTGAGATATTTTAAATATGTAGTGGCGTGAGAAAGATAATGTGGGAGTGTTTCAAAATATTGTCGAGGAGGACGATTATGGATGCGGTTCAAATCGAAGAAGCGCGTTTGGCCCGAGTGATAACCCTATTTGAGTTGTCGTCTTTGGGCATTAGTGCCAGTTTGCCAAAACTTTACCAATACTTTTTGAAAAGAGTAATAAGTATTATTTGGAATTTCCATTCCCAACAGAATTATGTTACGCCGAATTTGGATCTCGAGTTCCACAAGCTTGGTCAGATCACGTTTACGTTAATTTACGAATATGATTTTTAAACAAAGTGGACACGAGTCATTACTTTTTAAATTTTTTTAGGATCTGCCAGTTGATCGCGCGGTCTGTGGATAGCCTTATCAAGAGCACTCTCCAGAACACATTTAGAAAAATTGCACCCATAGATATCATCTTTATGTCTCCTTAATTTGACTTTTTTTCGTTTTTTCTTTTTGTCTAATTTTCCTGAGCCATTTCCTACATTTACTCAAATAAGTTGAGCGACTACCATTGGGAAAAATTGAACTTATCGGATGATTTCATATTTTACAATAATATAATATATTAGTCATATTTCAACTATTAATAATATTGCTGACTTAAAGGTGCCAAAAGATTGCAAATAAAAATATGTGCGAAGGGTACTGGGATCGCATCCAGCTTCTGCCAATTTGTTTTTATTTATTTAATTATTAATTCCCCGCAGTATAATTTATGTCATCGTTCTCAAGAAAACCAAAGCGCTATAATAAACCATGCTCATAATCTGTAAATATTGAATGTTTTACCTTTTAGCAGTGAAGTACTGAGGGTGTTCCATACCCCCAGACCCCCAGTTTGTGCAGTTTATTTTTATTAATAATCAATTGAAGATATCAGCATAACCGATCTAGAAAAAATCTCTAGAAATACTAATTAATCCTAACTTTAACAAGTCACACTCAAGTAAGTAATATTTCAATTATCCCAAATTATAAACCAAATTTGTCGAAACCGGGGGGTCTGGGGGGTGTGGAGCACCCCCCAGGTACACTCAAACTGTGATAGATAAATTTGCAAACTTATGGTTATCAGTATTAAGCGATAATGGTGAAAGTTTTTAGCACAAAAAATATAAAGCAGTGACCAAGAATCGGGGGAGATTATGAATTCCCCCAGAATAATATGTCATCGTTTTCAAGAAAACCAAAGTGCTATAATAAACCCTACTCATAATCTGTAAACATTGAATGTTTTACCTTTCAGCAGTGAGGCACTGGAGGGTGTTCCACACCCCCCAGACCCCCCGGTTTGTGCAGTTTATTTTTATTAGTAACTAGCTGGATACCGGCTTCGCCCGGGGTCTCATTAAAAGGTGGAACTCTGCCTTTGTCTGAATGATTGAATAGTTGGATACCCGGCTTCGCCGGGGTCTCCTATAATTAAAATACTTTGCCTTTGTGTGAAGTATTTAGATTTTTCCGAGTATCCTGCTTCGCTTAAGGTTTTCTTCTCGACGGAAATCTTGCTTCCCGTTGCTAGAGCGTTTCAGAATGATTTTAGTGTTCCCGTTGTCGAGTGTTTCAGAACGGTTTATATTGTACTCTACAATTTTCTCTACAGCTTTTCTTCTCCAGTATTTCAAATCACTTATAATAGTGTAGGTACTGAATGTGAATATACCAACGTAAAATTACCATATATCAATTACAGGTATTGGCGATGGGAATCTCGTTAATCCATTCATGCTCGTCCGCAATTTTTCACTTTTTTTTTAAATTAAGCTTTTCGGTCCCGGTTTTTAGCGGAAAACCTCTTTAGGGTCCTAGAGAGTAACTGTGCAAAATTGCAGTGAGGACAAACTACTGTCAATCCTCCAATACCAATTATATGGTAATGCTTCATTCTTCAACAAAGACCATTTCGCAACTCGTGCTGTTGCTTGCCGTAACCTATTAGCTTCACGTCGAATCAAGGCAGCATCTTCGTTTTCTTTACTTCTAGCATTAGCGGTTTTCAACCTATTAGTTTCTCGTCGAATCAAAGCAGCATTTTCGTTTTCTTTACTTCTAGCATTGGCTATTCTCAACCTATTAGCTTCACGTCGAATCAAGGCAGTATTTTCGTTTCCTTCAGTTATAACGATATATTCACGACGGGCCTTTTCTCGCTCCGCCTTCCGTCTTTTTACTGCTTCTCTCTGGACCGCTACTTCCTCATCAGATTTTTCTTGCTTAAGAGCCGTATTTGAAGACTTTCCAAGTTTAATTCTTTTAGGCGAAGGTGTTTCTGAAATATCTGTTATAGATAACTTTCTTTTATGACACTCGTTAATATTTTCCGTTCCATTAATATCGTCATCAACAACAATATATTCAATTTCGGACATCTTTTCTTTTTTAGTTTATAGATATGATGATATATATAATTATTTATATATATAATAAATTGTAGTTGGTACATAGGGATTATCGGTTTAACGAAATCCATAACGTGATAATACAGCCTCTTGTTGAGAAAGCTTAAACAACCTCATTTTTAAAGAAATTAATGCTTATAAAATTTTTCTTCTTTGATAAAATCCTCTTAATACCTTTGAATAGCAAGCTTGTGTTTGAAGTTGGAAGAATATCTCGATTCGACTATTTCATTGGTCGAAAAATTTTTCTTTTGGGTTGGTATAATAAATGAACGAACCAATCAGAAGCGCAAAGGACACGAACACACACGAACACACACACACTGAGAAATATATATTAGATGAGAAATATATATTAGATAAATTGAAGATATCAGCATAACCGACCTAGAAAAACTCTCTAGAAAAACTAATTAATCCTAACTTTAACAAGTTACACTCAAGTAACAAATATTCCAACTAGCCCAAATTATAAACCAAATTTGTCAAGACCGGGGTCTGGGGTGTGGAATACCCCCAGGTACACTCAAACTGTGATAGATAAATTTGCAAACTTATGGTTATCAGTATTAAGCGATAATGGTGAAAGTTTTAGCACAAAAAATATAAAGCAGTGACCAAGAATCGGGGATTATGAATTCCCCCCCAGAATAATATGTCATCGTTTTCAAGAAAACCAAAGTGCTATAATAAACCCTACTCATAATTTGTAAACATTGAATGTTTTACCTTTCAGCAGTGAGGCACTGGAGGTGTTCCACCCCCAGACCCCCGGTTTGTGCAGTTTATTTTTTATTAATAATAAATTGAAGATATCAGCATAACCGATCTAGAAAAAATCTCTAGAAATACTAATTAATCCTAACTTTAACAAGTCACACTCAAGTAAGTAATATTTCAATTATTCCAAATTATAAACCAAATTTGTTGAGACTGGGGGTCTGGGGGGGCTCCCCAAGGACACTGACACTGTGATAGATAAATTTACAAACTTATGGTTATCAGTATTAAGCGATAATGGTGAAAGATTATAGCACAAAAATATAAAACAGTGATCAAGAATCGGGGAGGGGATTATAAATTTCCTCTAGAATAATATGTCATCGTTTTCAAGATAACCAAAGTTCTATAATAAACCCTACTTATAATCTGTAAACATTGAATGTTTTACCTTTCAGCAGTGAGGCACTGGAGGGTGTTCCACACCCCAGACCCCCAGGTTTGTGCGGTTTATTTTTATTAGTAATAAATTGAAGATATCAGCATAACCGATCTAGAAAAATCTCTAGAAAAACTAATTGATCCTAACTTCAACAAGTCACACTCAAGTAACAAATATTTTAATTATCCCAAATTATAAACCAAATTTTCTTTGTTGTCAACCCTGTTGTCTTGTGCAGCTTTGAGCATAAAAGTTGAAGTTTGTTAGTGTTAAAAGCTGTTATTGTTATGAAAACCAATAAGAAAACGAGCTGTAAGTATTTTATAGTTCCGAAATGTTAGCGCATTATAGAGCCGTATGACGTCAAACATGTTCACTATTATTTTTAAAAACAATTTTTGTACCTTAAATTCAAAATGATTCATAACATCAAAATCGTTTCTACCTTACCGTTCGTAGGGCAAAAGACTTTTTTTATTCTCTATTGACTGGACTATCAGGTATTCGGTAGATTATGCCAAATTTGAATTTTGGAAGCAATTCCGTAAAATACGGTAAATTAAACAGCTGTAAAAAATGTATGATGTAATATTTTAAATTTAATAAATATATGTCAAGAAATCTTGTTTTTGTTGTTAATTTGAAATATAAAACACTTTTCGTTGTACGTATATTATATTAATTAATTTTACCTAAAGTATTGATTATTATATTTACCACATAAAAGATTTTTGATGCGGTTGAGATTTGGGCTAGTGCCTGACCTTTCATCTTTGGATTTTTGAAAATCTGCTTGTAAAGTATTTGATAAGCTATTTTCGGTGGTACTGTGGTTTGTAACAGCAGCCATTGCTTCTGTTTTAATAATTAATGGCTTTTTGTTTTTGATAGGTTAAATTTGGATCTAAAGTTCTACCGGCGCAGTTGGCTTATAATTGGAAAAATTGTTGTATTAGCTATCAGATGGGTTTGATTAATATCTATAGCACAGCTTGAATGGTTAAGTAGGCATGCGCATTATTTGGCCGGAGTTCATCTAAAGGAAGGTGACAAAAAACAAATTCCTACCCAAAAAATATTTATGTAATATAAAAATAATACAGCACACGTAATTTGACTGCAAAATAAAACACCCAAACGAATTCATTGCAGTACACCAACACCTATTGAAAGAATACATAATGCATGAGTCAGATCTACGTCATTTTCAACTGACTTAATCGTGCAACGTTTTACTTTTTTGGATATTCTATTGGAGTATATACTTCAGCAAAAATAGACAGCATAGCTATTTCCTGATTTAAATACAAAAAATGTACATCCACTCTATATCTACCATTGGGGATCAGTGGAGGCAAGTGAGTTTCATCGATCACAAAGTTGCAACAGGTATAAGTGATGTCCTAAAAATTAAAATTTTAGATTTACTTTTCTAAAAAGTGAAAATCAGTTTCAAACCTTGTAAAAATAAAAAGTGGTAATATTGCCACAGTTTTTTATATAGGCCAATCCCATAGCATTTGAATCAACACTTTTTTTTACATTGACTTGGAAGCGCACAGGAAAGTGTCGATATTCATTACTCAAAAATTTATAAGCTTGTACGAGTGCCTAAAAGTACATATAAAATTTAGTTCTTTTGGTAAAAAGAGTTTAATATAAAAATTAGTTCATAATTTCGTTTTCTAAATTTCTTTTACCGCATCGTCAACCTTCAATAACTTAATAAATATTAAAAATGGTACTCGTATGTGATGTTAGGTGTCATGGACACATTTATGTTTTGGTTTTTATAATTTTACATTAAATATTCAATCACATCAGGATCTATAAATTCCTACAGATACGCTTAAATTTAGCTGTGGATTACTCAAGCAGTACTAATTGTCTACGAGTCCTTTTTCATTACATTTGAAATCTTTCTATTTTGTTAATTACGTACTCACAAACGGCGTCTTATTTTGTCGTTTTGGAAACTATGGTCTTCCTACAGACAAGCTCTTACATATTGATAAATAAAATTACGCATTAAGTAATCGCCCTGAGAATCCCAATCAATTTAATTTACCTCCAGTTTATCTGCTACAGTTACTTTAAAATTAGCAGTAGCATTGTGAGCCGTCGTAGTTCGATTATATTTAAACGGTTTAATTGTATAGAAGTTGTAATAATTTTTATCATAACTCATTAATTGGATACGAACATCTTTCACTTTGTAGCCATTTTGATGAAACTAAAATGCAATTTATTAGTGATTTCTTAGTTCCAGCAAACCTAATTTGAGTATCTGTCAAATTAGTTTTTTAAAAAAATTATATTAATTAGTAACGGTTGTTGCTCAAACCGTCGATGTAAGTTTTCCTGAAAACTTTTGAAAACAATTGAAACTGATCAATTTTCTGACCTGGCACATGTAATAGAATCATTTCCAATTAAAAATTACCTTAGACAATATACTATCATTGCAGCATACATAATTTGAAACAAAAAATATGCACGTTAATAACAAAATCACAATTTTCATTGTTAGCTAAAATTTGCAACAATGCGACGCAGAAGTTTGGTATAAAGTAAATTTTATGATAAATACAACTAAAAACCTTCGAAAATAATGAATATCTGATATTCATCAGGTAAATTATTATCGTTCCGGTTTGATATTTTTCACTGAAGGTTTTTGTACATTAAAACACATTAAAAATTAATTATTATATGTCTAAGTATTATTTTTTTAAACAATTTAATTGTACAAAAATTCTGCATATCAAGTGATTCATTTGTAAGAAACAGCCCGAGAAAAGCGGGAAATTTTAATATTTTTGTGAAAATAAAAGGGCATTTTCTCTCGGGCGATTAGGGAATTGGTTGAAGTAAAAATATCAGAATTTTTCACTTTTCCAGGTGGTTTTGGCAGTAATTGCTTAACAGAAGATCCTTTCCGCAAGCGCAAGACATCCGCAAAAGTAAAATAAATTTTCGCCAAAATGAAAACGACTGCTATCTTTATATAAAAATCTTCGGAAGCGAGACGAGATGTTTTCGTGTATATAATAGGGAAAGACCTTGAAGAGGTCTTTCGCAGGAGGCTGCAACCGGACGTGCAGGAGCGACTGGGTGAACGACCCTCCATGTTGAAAGAGACCAAATAATCCCGCGTGTATAAGAGGCTAAAAACCTTCGGAAGCGAAACGAAACGTCTTTGTGTACTAGCATATAATAGGAAAAGACCATAAGGATGTGCAACTCCGTCGCTGTCCTCAGGGCAATTACCTTTGAGATAACTTTTGACTTTCAGCGATCAACTATACATTTCTGACAAGCTTAATGGTTTCATTATATGGAAATCTCATGTAATTCGTTTTTCTGTTTTTAAACTGACGGTAAATTAAGGTATTGTTTCATCCACTTTTTTCTGCATATTTAATTTTCTATTAATGTGATCGGTTGAGGTGGGGTCAAGTGTATGTTTTCAGAAAATTATGAGAGAAGTTCAAATTTAAACATAATATTTTTCGGACTAGCAATAGTCTACGCTCAAAACTTTTTTTCCCTATCTGTATATTTATATATACAATTACAGAATGGTATGTCTGTGCCGACTTAAAAGAAATAGTCGGCGATTTGTACATTAAATCTTAAAAAACCGAGAGTAGGATGCAAATAATTCAAGTTTGAGGTCAATGTTTCGCGTGCGTGAAGTTAGACTCCCAATTTTTAATTTTTTAATTTTGATGGTTGTGCTGAATTGTGCGAGTGTTGTGCCAATTTGTGCCGGTTGAAGAAAAAAGATTCAGTTATTCGTTTAGGTTTAAAATAAAAAAAATCGTTATTTACGTTAGCCCTCAATTTTTGGAAAAATAAAAATTTTTTTGCTGTGCAAAATTGTGCTAGTTGTTCTAAACATTGTGTTAAAATTTTAGTTTAATAGGATTAATCGTCTTCTTAAAAAACACCAAAAACGATTTGAAGTCAGTCCAGGATTTTGGAAAAATGAAATTTTTTCAAAAAATGAAAAAAACCGGTTTTTTTAATTTTAAGTTTAAACGACTAATTGCATTTTTTTTTTCGATCGGCAAAAGTTGGCACAACACTAGCACAACTCAGCACAACCATCAAAACTAAAAAATTTAAAAAATTGGGGGCCAACTTCACGCACGTCAATGTTTCCGATAGATCATAATACTTATTTTGACTTCGTCGTGTTCAACAAGTTTATTTGTTATGCAAAAATGCAATTACATTTTAAATGTTTACCGATTCTCCGGAAGTTTTTAACGACAATTTTAACATTTTTGATTTATCTCATTTGCTTACTTTATTTAAATCTTAGGCTTTTTAAATCTCTATTGTGCCAAGACGTCCAAGTGACTTGGAAGAATAATGTGGAAGTGCGTTGCAATATTGAGTAGACGAAAGTTTTGGATGCAGTTCAGATTCAAGAAACGTCCTTAGTCCGCCTACTAAACCAGTTTGATCTTTCTTCTTTGGGCATTAGTTCTACTTTGGGGATGAGTATGTACGTTGTGGTTGGAAACGTCGCCCGAAACATTGCAGGACCTTCGGTAGTTTTGTCGTTTCTGATAGCAGGGATTGCTTCCGTTTTGGCCGGTAAAACGCAGCTATTTACGTTTTGAAAAAATTTAGCCTTTGAGTATTCTCTTCTTAATAGGATTATGTTACGCGGAATTAGGATCCCGAGTTCCACGGGCGGGTCGGCTTATATTTACAGTTATGTGTGTGTTGGAGAGTTTGTTGCGTTCATCATCGGATGTAATTTAATTTTTGAGTACATAGTTGGTAAGAAAAACGTATACATCTGGCAAAGATTAGTCATGGTCGTAATAAACCTTTTAGGATGTGCCAGTTGTTCGCGCAGTCTTAGCCTCTACGTAGACACCTTCATCAACAACAGCCTCCAAAACACTTTTAAAGAAATAGCGCCAATAAATATCAGATTCATGTCCTCTTATTTCGATTTCTTCGCATTTGGAATATCGATTCTGTTCGCAGGTAAAAGTAAATCAAATTTTTCCAATTTTTTAACTGTATCCTTTTCAGCATTTTTGGCATTTGGAATGAAAGAAAGTGCAATCTTCAATAACATTTGTACAATCATCACCATGATGGCGGTGGTTTTCTTCATCATAGTTGGATCTTTTAAGGGTGAGGCATTTTTGTTAAACGTATAAATGTAGTCTTCAACCATGTTGTAGCTCATGTGGGGAATTGGAATTTGAGTATACCAGTAAACTCCACGTACGGTCACGGAGGTTTTTTTCCATACGGATTTTCAGGGACTATACAAGGCGCAGCTACGTGTTTCTTTGCATTTGTAGGTTTTGATGCGGTAGCCGCAACAGGAGAAGAGGTTCATAATCCACAAAAAACAATTCCGCTAGCCATTACCGTAACTTTAGCTGTTGGATGTTTCTCATATTTGGGCACATCCATCGTGATCACCATGATGGTTCCGTATTATATGCAAGTTTGTGTTTACATATTCAAGACTTTCTAGTTTCTTAACATTTTATTTGGTTTCAGGATATCGTCGCCCACTTCCCTATGCTTTTTCGGTGACTGGTTTGGAGTGGGCCAAATGGCTTATCGAAGTTGCAGCAGTGTTTGGAATTTGCTCAAGGTTTTCTAGTGAAAGATATTTGCTGTAAATAATTTTTTTATAATTCTATCATTTTAGTTTAATATCAACAATGTATCCCCTTCCACGAATTATTTGTGGTATGGCAACCGACGCGGTTATCTTTAGGTTTTTAGGTCGTGTGAACGATAGGTATCATACTCCTCTGATTGCAACATTGTTGGCTGGACTACTGATTGGTCTAATGGCCGCCATGGTCGACATGAGCCTTTTGATCAACATGGTGTCGATTGCGACCTTATCGGCGTACACTATAGTTGCGGCTTCGGTTTTGACACTCAGATACTCGGTGGATGAAAATGATAAGGAAGCTATGATAATTAAAGAGTCGAACCTAAGACAAGACTTGTAGGTTTTTTTAATTGCTCTTTTTGAATTTGACAAAATATTCCCACAGGTGCTGTAATATTGGAATCAACGAAATAGCGCCTTTAATGCCAAACCAAATAAGGAAAAGCTTCTACTTAAAACAAGTTTTTAACCAAAAGAATATTTCCTATCCGACTGTGTTTTCTCAAAATTTGGTTGAGGTTGAAGTTTTTGTTTACAGTAATAACTAAAGTTGGATTTGACAAAGCAATTGAAAGATATTTTTGTAATTTTAGCTTTGCTCTGCATATCACTGGGTTTGCTAATCCGTTATTGCTGGGACGGTATAATTGATGCTCAATTTTGGCCCTTATTGGGAACGAGTCTTATAGTATTCGCCATGTTGTTGGTAACAACTTCGATTGCAATGCAGCCTGTGGCGAGAACAGCTGTAATTTTCAAAGTAAGTCGTCGGTTTTAGTTTAAATTGGATATTTGCCTGTAAGTTTTGTAGGTACCTCTCATTTCAATGGTCCCAGCACTGAGCATACTGATGAACATATCTTTGATGATAATGTTGGACGATCAGACGTGGATCAGATTCATGGTTTGGATGGCTTTATGTATGCCATCAGTGGGTATCCTAAATAACACCGCTATTAATTTTTTTTAATTTTCAGGTTTGTTAGTTTATGGATTTTATGGTTATCCGAACAGTAAGCGAGAATACGAACAGTTGCAAGACCGAATAGAAAATTAAGCAATAAGTTAATCAAATTTCTAACTCAAAAATGTAGAAATTTTCATAAATAAAATACACCTAAGCATAGTTTCGAAAATAATTTTGTCGTATTGTAGTAAACCGCGTTCATAACTTTTTTTATTATGAAATTTGAATTAAAGATTTAAACTAAATTCATTACAACGCAAGTATAATTTCCACTTGCATTAACATCGCGTCAAGAGACGCTTAAAGAGCTTAAGATACTTAAAGAGCCACTTAAGTAAGAACTGAAGTATCTCATAATTTTAATCATACTCTAAGCATTGCAAGAAGTTTATAAATTAATTGAATTTTGTCGTATATTTATTTAAATTATTAAATGTTGTCACACGTATCGACGTCTTAATTTTATTTTAAGTAATTTTCTTAATAGATCATATATACAGGGTGTCCTCGTGACCGTAGAGAGCCTTTGAAGTGGTTATAAAAGACACTTTTCTAAGACAAATTTTCAATAAAATTTCTGTCCAAGTGAGTGATTTAAAAAAGCAATTTAACAATTGCTTTAAAGGTAAGTACACCCCAAGGGTTTGGACTTGAACGAAAATTTTATTTGAAAATTTGCCGTAAAAAAGTGTCCTATATCACCACCTTAAACGCCCTGTATAAGATTACCATTTAATTGCCAAAGATCCAATGTAAGCGGTATTAGCAAATCCACTTGCAATCAAGATTTAGAGTACCCTCAAAAACAATTACGTAATCAGGTCACGACAGCGTTTCTCACAATTTCATGTAATTCCAAAACGATATATAGGTGAACGGCAGTTCAATCGGGAAATTCAATCCAGGCAGTTGAGTTCGATCGGCCTATCAGCTCAAGTCATAGAGTTCGGTCGAAACGAGCGTTTTTGGCTTTTCCTAAAGTGAAACCGTGCGCGACGTTTTTTTTTGAAATTTATTTGATCTTTTTTTAATTTACATAATTTTGAGTTATTACATCCAAACGAAAAAGAGACCTGATTGCGAATTGCACAAAAGGGTAAGTCTGAATTTAATTTTTAACAACGAAACTGTTAGTTACGTTTAATTTTGTGTCGCAGTATTAAGTTTTATTTTGTTATCTTTTTTTTTAAACCATAAGCATTCAATAAATATTATTATGTCAGATTAATTTTCTTTTTATTTGTTTTTAATCCTTGCGGTTGGTCAAGAAAAGTGAAATTTCCAGGTCCTCCAAAAGCCCGAAAGTGAAGACAGCATACTCACGCTACTCAACATCAACCTCCCCCCCCCCGACTTTGCTACAATGATAATAACGGCGGGATAAGCCCCACCCCCCTTTGTTACAATATTATAACATCATGACATCAAATTACAGAACAAAAATCATCCCACCCACATTAAATGTACAGATAACATAATTTTAGAGAATAAAGAACTTGAATTCTAGAAATAAATAACCATGAGCTAACTCGAACTGTTGCTATTCGTCTTAGTTACGATCTAAAATTTGTAGACAGCGTGGAATTAGAAAACGGAAATTGAGATAATTAGAAGATTAGAAACATCAATAAATAATCCTGCACAATGTTCAAGTTAATAAATTGTGGTTTGTAAAAATGGAACCGAACAAATATTTTCATAACAATTTTTGTAATCGCAATTTAATAATAAATCAGAATAATATTTTTCCTTATTTGCCTTAGTTTAGTAGAATTACATGATGCAGTGCAATTCTTTAATCAGACAATGACAATTCCTTACCTACAACATTTCACAATCAGGTAACTTCCATCAAAAAGCAATAAAAAGGTTATATAACTAAGCAAACTTTGCTGGTTTTTATTTAGAAACTAGAAACCAGAAATAAAATCTTGTATGCAACAACAATAATTCCTAGTTCGAAAAATATTTATTTAGCAACAAATATGACTTTTCATCAAAAGATTACCTAGCAGCGCATTCCATTATGGTTATTATTTACATTTTATGCATTGAAATCTATCTGAAGCCAATCAAATGTGTGGAATTTTATTATCAAGAAAATAGCAAAATATTTATTTCCACATTTATCAGGAAAATGCAGGACGAGGAATTCCTTCGTAACAAAAATTTTCAACTAAAAACATATTTTGCAAAAATAAACTTTCCCAAAGTTTGCCAAATCTGTGCTGTGAAGAGGTGTGAGTTGTAGCACGAGTCTAACAGAGAAAAGCAAATTTCCAACCTCTCGGGAGCCTTTTGCCCTCGCTTTTGCCCATCGAGTAATTTTTTCAAACCACAGAATTTTATTCTTCCGATTAAAATAAAAATTCTTGCACGCAAAAATTTTGCAAAAAATGACTATTTTGAAGCTAAACATACATAATAAGATCCTTTTCTATGATATCATTCCAATGATTGGTCTCGTGCTTCATTCAGATCCCAATTAGTAAAAATTAATTGGAATGAGATAACGAAAATATTTAAAATGAATAAGTAATAAAATTTTTATTCTTCTAAACCGCTCTAATAATATGTAATAATATTCATCAATCATGTTAAAATGGTGATATTATCAAAACATAATCGTCAAAATTATTGACTCATTTTCTTCTCGATTGGGATCGAAACCATAAAGTATTTTGTTATACTTCACAGGAATGTAAGTAAAATTTTAAAAGTTTATAATATTATCCGGAAGTTTTTTTGCCACTATCAGACGAGTCGAAAATTTATTTACATACACTTGCAATAACTTATGAGCTCATTTCAAACTTTCATTTCATGTAGTACTGATTATTTTGTTGAGGTATTTTAAATCTGCAGTGCGTGAGAAAAATAATGTGGGAGTGTTTGGAAATATTGTCGAGGAGGAAGGTTTTGGATGCGGTTCAAATCGAAGAAACGCGTTTGGCCCGAGTGCTAAACCTATTTGATCTTTCGTCTTTGGGCATTGGTGCCAGTTTGGGAGTCGGCGTATATGTTTTGGCCGGCAACGTAGCTCGAAACATTGCAGGACCTTCGGTAGTTCTATCGTTTTTGATAGCTGCCATAGCTTCCGTTTTTGCAGGTAAAACTCCACCGACCTTTTTTGAAAATAGTAACTTTTTATTCTCAACAGGATTATGTTACGCCGAATTTGGATCTCGAGTTCCACGAGCGGGGTCAGCTTACGTTTACAGTTACGTATGTGTTGGAGAGTTTATTGCGTTCGTTATTGGATGGAACTTAATTTTAGAGTATGTAATCGGTAAGAAATACGTGAACATTTGAACAAAACTAAGTCATCACATTGTTTAATTTTTTAGGATCTGCCAGTTGTTCACGCGGTCTTAGCCTCTATGTTGATAACCTTATCAATAATACGCTCCAGAATACATTTAGAGAAATTGCGCCCATAAATATCAGCTTTATGTCTCCTTACTTTGATTTCTTCGCGTTTGGAATATCTATTCTGTTTGCAGGTAGGAAAAACTCCAAAATTGTGCTTTTTTCACATCTTTTGGTTTTAGCCGCTTTGGCCTTTGGAATGAAGGAAAGCACTTCTGCTAATAATGTTTGCACCGTTATCAACTTGATGGTCGTGGCTTTTATCATCATAGTTGGATCCATTAAAGGTAAAACATTTGTGTAATTATATGCTATACAAATTTTGGCGTTACTCACAAATGCCAAAACTGACTAATCAGACTGCTGAAGTAGGTAATGACCGTGGGGTTGAAAACTCACCAAAACTGTGTACACCAAATTTGCATTTACAATAATTTGCAAACAATTGCAAAAATTTGCAAATAATTACAAAATTTACAAACATTTGCAAAAATTTACACAGATATTTGCAAACTATTTCAGACATTTGCAATGATTTACAGTAATTTCAAAATTTACACACATTTGCAAAATTTGCAAAATTTACATAGATATTTGCAAACTATTTTAGACATTTACAGACATTTGCAATGTTTTACAGTAATTTCTAAAAATTTACACACATTTGCAAAATTTGCAAACAATTGCAAAATTTGCAAACATTTGCAAAATTTACACAGATATTTGCAAACTATTTCAGACATTTACAGATATTTGCAATAATTTACAAAAATTTACAGGCATTTGCAAAAATTTACATACATTTGTATTACAGACAATTGTACAAAATTACACATTTGTATTACACAAATTTACACAAAATCTGTCAACATTTTTAAAATTTTATACAGATTTTGGCAAACTATTTGAGACATTTACAGACATTCTTAAAGATTTACAGATATTTGCATACATTTACAGTCATTTGACAAAATTTAAAAACATTTGGAAAATTTGGAAAAAATTTTGCAAACATTTGCAGAAATTTATACAGATATTTGCAAACAATTTCAGACATTTATACAATTACTTGCCAAGATTTACAGGCATTTACAAAAATTTACAGGCATTCGCAAAACTTACACACATTTGTATGACAGGCAATTGTATACAATATTACACATTTGTATTACACAAATTTACTGTAATAAAATAAACTGTAAATTTGTAAACATTTGCAGAAATTTATACAGATATTTGCAAACAATTTCAGACATTTACAGACATTCTCAAAGATTTACATATATTTACAGAAATTTACAGTCATTTCCAAAAATTTACACACATTTGCAAAATTTGCAAATATTTACAGAATATGTAAACAATTGCAAAATGTACACAGACATTGGCAAACAACTTCAGACATTTACAGACATTCTCAAAGATTTACAATTATTTGCAGAAACTTACAGGCATTTGCAAAATTTACACACTTTAGCAAAAGTTACACATTTGCAAAATTTGCAAACAATTGCAAAATTTGCAAACAATTGCAAAATTTGTAAACATTTGCAAAATGTTTCACAGATATTTGCAAATAATTTCAGACATTTATAGTCATTTGGAAAAATTTACAGGCATTTACAAAAATTTTCAGACATTTGCAAAAATTTACATAGATATTGGCAAACAATTTTAGACATTTACAGACATTCTCAAAGATTTACAGTTATTTGCAGAAATTTACAGGTATTAGCAAAATTTACACACATTTGCAAACAATTGCAAAATTTGTAAACATTTGCAAAAATTGTAAACATTTGCAAAATTTACGCAGATATTGGCAAACAATTTTAGACATTTACAGACATTCTCAAAGATTTACAGATATTTGCAGAAATTTACAAGCATTTACAAAAATTTACACATATTTGCAAAAATTGACACACATTTGCAAAATTTGGAAATATTTACAAAATATGCAAACAATTGCAAAAATTTATTCAGACATTGGCAAACAATTTCAGACATTTACAGACATTCTGAAAGATTTACAGTTATTTGCAGAAATTTACAGGTATTAGCAAAAATTTACACACTTTAGCAAAAAGTTACACACATGCAAAATTTGTTTTGCAAATATTTTTGCAAACATTTGCAGAAATTTATACAGATATTTGCAAACAATTTCAGACATTTATACAGGCATTTGCAAAATTTAGACTTTGAAAATTTGCAAATATTTACTAAATTTGCAAACATTGACACAGAGATTGGTAAACAATTTCAGACATTTACTGACATTCTCAAAGATTAAAGTTATTTGCAGAAATTTACACTTTTGTAAAAATTTACACTTTGCACTTACAAAATTTGCAAACAATTGCAAATTTTGTAAACATTTTCAAAAATTTACCCAGATTTGCAAACAATTTCAGACATTTATGCAGTAATTTGCAAAGATTTACAGTTATTTACAAAAATTTACAGTTATTTGCAAAAATTTACACACATTTGCAAAATTTGCAAATATTTACAAAATTGGCGAACATTTGCAAAAATTTACGCAGATATTGGCAAACAATTTCAGACATTTACAGACATTCTCAAAGATTTACAGTTATTTACAGTCATTTGCAAAAATTTACACACATTTCCAAAATTTGCAAACAATTGCAAAATGTGTAAATATTTGCAAAAATTTACACAGATATTTGCAAACAATTTCAGACATTTATACAGTCATTTACAAAGATTTACAGACATTTACAAAATTTACAGGCACTTGCAAAAATTTACACACATTTGCAAACATTTGCAAACAATTGTAGAAACTTGCCAACAATTGCAAATCATTTACAAAATTATGTACACCAAATGTTTTAGGTGGTCAACCCCCCTCCCGGTAATTACATAAAAAATTTTATGTTTTCACCAATCAGCTATTCAGTAAGTTAAAAGATTTTCACGAATGCTTCTTTTCCGCTAGAAAAATAAGTTCGGTACGGCCCTGCCGTAAATTTACTGTTTGAGCGACTACCATTAGAAAAAATTGAACTTATCGGATGTTTTTCTATTTAACAATAATAAATAGCAGTCATATTTTATTGATTTTTTTGGTTCAATAAACAATAATACCGTTGACTTTTTACAGCTCATACTGCAAACTGGGAATTGCCTGCCCCTTCAAATTCGACGTACGGTGACGGTGGCTTTTTTCCTTACGGATTTTCTGGAATGGTAAAAGGCGCAGCTACATGTTTCTATGGATTCATAGGTTTCGATTCGATAGCCGCAACAGGAGAAGAAGTTAAAAATCCACAAAAAACAATTCCGATGGCCATTATCACAACCCTAGCAGTTATATGCGTAGCATATTTGGGAACTTCAACCGTAATCACCATGATGGTCCCGTATTACATGGAGGTTCGTATTTACATATTTTAAAACCGGGCACAATTTTTGTTCTCATTCTAGGACATTTCCGCTCCAATTCCGTATGCGTTTTCAGTATCTGGTTGGGAGTGGGCCAAATGGATTGTCGAAATTGGCGCTTTGTTTGGACTTTGCACGAGGTGAGATTTGTTAACAAAAAACCTTTTACTATTAATTAACTCTTCTTTTATATTAGCCTTTAGGAACAATTTTCCTCTTCCACGAGTCATTTACGGTATGGCATCCGACGCGGTCATCTTCAGGTTTTTGGGCCGAGTAAGTGACAGGTTTCACACCCCTCTGATTGGCACACTTCTGGCTGGACTGCTGATCGGCATAATGGCTGCCGTGTTCGATCTGGGTCAGTTGGTTAACATGATGTCCATAGCTACGCTTTTGGCTTATACAATCGTGGCGGCTTCGGTTTTAATGCTCAGGTATTCGGTGGATGACAATGACAACGAAGCCAATACAATCCAAGGAGAAACCAACATAAGAGAAGAATTGTAGGTTCCAACATTTTGTTCTCTCAAATCTGACAAACGTTTCCCTCAGGTACAGTTCTGGTCAGAGTTATAATATTGTAAGCACAGAAAAAACATCTTTACTTCCAAACCAACCAAGAGTAACATTCAGTTCAAAACAAATTTTTAATCAAGAAAATTTGTCGTATCCTACTAGATTTCTCAAAATTTGGTAGCTGCTGAAGTTTTCATTTACGGTAATAATTTGAAGTTGGAATTTAGAAATAAACAAACAGAAACTTTTTTGATTTCAGCTCTTCTCTGTATAGCGCTAGGATTATTAATCCTGTATTGTTGGGATGACATAATCAGTGCGAAATTTTGGCCCTTATTGGGAATGAATCTCATAATACTTTTTATGATGTTGTTAATGTCGTCGATTATGATGCAGCCTGTGTCGAGAACAGTGATCGTTTTCAAAGTAAGTTTTTTTTAGCGAAATTCCAAGATGACGTTGGGAACATTTTTAGGTACCTTTCGTTCCATTGGTTCCAGCACTCAGCATACTAATGAATATATCCTTGATGATAATGTTGGACGTGGAGACGTGGATCAGATTCGTCGTGTGGATGGCGATAGGTATTAAATCTGTGTGGACCATCCTACTGCCAAATTAATTATTTAAATTTTAGGTTTGTTAGTTTATGGATTTTATGGTTACCCAAACAGTAAGCGAGAGTATAAGCAGTTGCAGATCCAAATAAAATGATAATTAGGAAAATTTAGCAAGAAATTAACGAATTAATTAAAATTATCGCTTTTACTTAATTTAATTGTTTTTCATTACACGATGACTTACATTTTATACAATAAATTATTACTACACAAATTATCTAATATTCTAGATAAACTTAAGAAAAAGAAGATAAATTTTGAAACAAGTAAATAATGAGCAATTAAATAATTCAAATCACAATGTAAAAAAACTTGTGGTGTTTTATTTTATTCTTGTTTGTTTAAAAAGGAATTATTTGTTTTTGTCTACCTAATAAATTTTTTATTAAAAAAAATAAATATTGAAACAATATCAGAGTTATTTATTATAAACAAATTTAATATCGTCCATCAAAATATTGTTATATAAGTTTTTAATTTTATCTGGAATACAAAATATTGTTATAATCTGGTTTAGCTCGGATATATTGCAGGTTTAACTAGAAACAAGCAAATTTGCAGCAATCTTAAGCTATAATAAATAATGGTAACTTTTAACTAATGATTAAAGTGAAAATTTAATAGAAAAGTGCCGTTCTACAGTCTTAAGTGTGCTTTTAATTTAAAATAATTCCACCTGCTGCCCAATTAATAATAATAGATTTCACTCATTAATTTTGGTTGTGATTAGTAAAAATGAGACAGCATCGCACGATTTTACACTGATCAGCTCAAGTCTGCTCAAAGTAAACCGATATTCTTTAATAATTAAACTTGATCTAGTAAAAAACTAATTTTTGACGTTTCATTCTAGACAGATTCCCCCCAGCCCATCAAACGATTCCTTAATATCAATTCAGATGCTATTCCACAAAAGTTATGCATATTTATGAGACTAATTTATGTAAAAAATTCGTAATTGTAATGGATTGAGTAATTGTTGTAAATTACAAAATTAATATTTACGTGACCTAACATCATTCAAGTGCTCTAACTACCTTGATAACAAATAAAGTAATAAAATTGAGCAGATATCGAACAATGTCCGATAACATACAAAAAAATTCCACCTTCATAAATTATCTCAAAATATATTAAAGTATGTACAGGGTGATTTATTTAGAAAAAGCATTCACAGTAATCAGAATGTGATTACTTAAGTACACCTAACTCGTTTAGTTTTTGGAGATAAAACTAAACAATTATTTATCTATCATTCATTGAAAACTTTCCTATGGAGGGGAGTACGCCTAATTTCATCGAGACAAAAAGTCTCGGTGGTTTATCTCTCGCAAACATTCAATAGTGATTGTCGGTTAGTGATATATGCTGCATGGAGACGTTGTAGTACTCTCAAGTTTTAAACATTAGTTTCAACAAAATGAATTTATTTAAAGTGATAACTAGGAAAAAGGTAATAAATTTGGAAACAAACGACAAAACTCAGTTGGCACGAGTTTTAACTTCTTTTGATCTCACCTTTTTGGGTGTCAGCAGTACCTTGGGTGTCGGAATATACGTTTTGGCTGGACATGTGGCCAGGGATATTGCCGGTCCTGCCATTATTTTGTCCTTCATTATTGCAGCAATTGCGTCAGTATTAGCAGGTGTGTTTATTTTTCAAATCTTTGTTTTGCTTCTTTTTAATTTGTTAGTTAATCGACCGGTTGATAATCTTTGATCCCGTGTTGAGTAAAATATTTATCCGCTTTTTATCGGTTTTGTTTGGTTACTTAATAACAATAAACATTTACTGATAAAATTCCTTTCTTCCAGGTCTTTGCTATGCCGAATTTGGGGCAAGAGTTCCGAAGGCAGGATCTGCTTACATTTATAGTTACGTTTGCATAGGAGAACTCGTTGCGTTTATCATAGGGTGGAGTTTGATTTTGGAATACATCATAGGTATGATTTTTCCCACAGGAGACTTTTTAGTCTTTGCTTCCTTGTTTTGGTTGTTACTGTGTCAATGAACCTTTAGGGAAGTTGATAAAATTTAATGTTGTTGATTTTCTATTATCGAGATACATTTTTCCGTCAGAAAGATCTTTGAACAACCTAATTTTCTTGTATCCCGAAGGCCACTAAGGTCATTCTAATTTAAAAAAAAATAAAAAATATTTATTGCACATTTTAATGTAAAGGTGAAATTTCTACGACTTCTGGTAAGAGGTCACGGAATATCCTCCATCTGAGGTGAGCCTCATCGTTATTTTTTGGCAACCTAAAAGAACTATGGTGACCAATTTATAATTATTAAATCAGTGTTGGTTTACAATAAACCAATCAATGAGCTTTAATTGCATAATTATCATAATTGACATGCTAGGAGGAGATCTAACCTTTTTTTTCGCTGTGGAATAATTCTACTGTATTTAATGTTGTTATTGTTGGTTTTATTTTGTATAATTTTAATTTTATGATAATTACAATGTTATTTTTATTTTACGGAATTTACAGATAAACCTTCCTAGTGTTAATGATAAACTTAGTTTACTTTTGTAGTTTTACTTGCAGACTATAGGAATCTGAATCACAGCACATTTATCTTGTTGTTATGTTGTTCTCAATTGTATAACTTACACCTCTGCGATAGAATCGTGAATAATCAAAAGATCAAACAGAATCTGTCAAAAACTTAACCTCATGCTATCTGTCAAAAACTTAACCTCACGCTATTTCAGGTTCAGCAAGTGTGGCCAGAAGCTTGAGTTTGTACATAGATACCCTAACGAACACAATTCTGCAGACAGCTTTTCGAAATGTAGCGCCAATTCACGTCAACTTCCTCTCGGAATATTTTGACTTCTTGGCGTTTGGATTGTGCTTCCTCCTTTCTGGTAAATTAATTCCCGTTTAACCACATCAACAGCTAAGATAAAAATTTTAGTTGCATTGGCTTTTGGAATGAAGGAAAGCAGCCGAATTAACAACATCTGTACTCTCTTGAACTTATTCGTGGTTTTATTCGTCATCATCGCTGGTTCCACCCAAGGTGAGTTTTCAGCCACTTTAAAATTACATTTTTATCTTGAGATTATCTTAAAGCAAAATGGGAAAATTGGAATTTACCTGCCACCAACAATCATTACGGAAAGGAGGTTTCTTTCCGTACGGACTCTCCGGAATGATTAAAGGAGCAGCTGTTTGCTTTTACGGTTTTATTGGTTTCGATTGTATTGCAACAACGGGCGAAGAAGTAAAAATCCACGGAAGGCCATTCCCAGCGCCATAATAGCATCCCTCTTCATAATATTTTTGTCATATTTTGGCATATCGACGGTTTTAACGCTTATGATTCCGTATTCCGTTCAGGTAAGATTAAATAATCCATTTTTTGTTTGTTTTCAAATTGAACCTTTTCAGGACATCAACGCTCCAATTCCACACGCCTTTCTCATGATCGGATGGAATTGGGCTAAATGGGTGATCGCTTTTGGTGCAATTTGCGGCCTTGTCACCAGCCTCTTCGGTTCAATGTTTCCGCTTCCTAGAATTATTTACGCAATGGCCGGTGATGGTCTCATTTTTAAATCTTTAGGCAAAGTTAGTCCAAAATTTCATACCCCACTCTTTGGAACCTTATTGGCAGGAGTTTTAACAGGTAAACGTGTTAAAATTGTTCATGAAAACCATCAGTAATAAAATTTTGGTTACTACTACAGGATTAACAGCCGCCTTATTTGAATTAGAACAATTGGTCAACATGATGTCCATAGCGACACTTTTGGCTTACACGATTGTGGCCATAAGTATTTTACTGTTAAGGTGACTTTATTTCTTAAATTTTGAATTGTATCAACTTCTATATGTTTAAGGTATTCAAAGATTGATGACCGGCAAGTACCTGTTCTTCCCACAAAAACAAGCGAAATAAATGAGTATGATAAATTGGAATTTTGTAATCTCACTTCTGATGTTAATTTTCAGACGAACCCCTATTCATAATTGTGGAAACGTTAGGATAACTTACAACACGGAAGCCAATTGCCATCAAATTGAAGAATTTAGTGTGGTGAACCAAATTTTCAATTTGCAAAATTTCGGGACACCTACGAAATTTTCGAAACTTTAGTGACCGTACTAGTTTGTTTTTACTGTAAGATTCGACTTTTAATAAGTTTGATTTTTATTTTTTGATATTTTAGGCCTTCTTTGTATAATTTTGGGATTCAGTACGATTCACCTGCATGAAAAACTGTTGAAATTAAACCTGTGGGCTTTCGGTTGGATTATTGGAATAGTTGTTACGATGGTATTTTGTTTGGTTTTGATCGCTCAGCAACCATCTTCTAGGTTGGATACGAACTTTAAGGTACCATGGGTGCCCTTGCTACCTGCTTTAAGTATTTTGATCAACATTTATCTTATGCTGATGTTAGATTTTCATACTTGGGTGAGATTGGGAATCTGGATGATTGTAGGTTAGTAGACGCATTATATTAAATTTGATTTGGTTTAAATTTGTGCAATTGGTAGGTTTCATCATATATGGATTTTATGGACTTCCGAACAGTATGAAAAGATTCCACGAATACGAAAGGATACAGTAGACAGGATAAAATGTGATAAGTTAATTTATTTACAAAAATTGTTAGTGTTAATTTAAAAAAAAAAACATAAAAATTAAAAAGAAATACAAAAAAGCATAAAAACTTTGCTTACTGCATTCAGGGGGCTCAAGAGGACAAAAGAAATCAACCAAATCATATTTATTTTATATAGATTTTTCAAAATAACTGCAATAAACACTGTGCATATACATTGTACCGGCATTTATACCACAAGGAGTAAACCCATTAGGCCGGTACAGTTTGACAAAAATTTAAACACAGACCATCACCAATTTGTGCTTTATTTATTCAATTTCTTCTACTTTGGGTACTTCGATTGGAGTGTATACTTCAAGATAAACATGATGCGTAGCTATTTCACGATTGAAATACAAAAATATAAGATCCACTCTGTATTTCCCATTGGGGATCAGTGGAGGAAAGCGAGTTTCATCAATAACAAAATTGCAAACTTGGTAAGTAACATCCTGAAACAAAATTTTTAAATTTACTATGTTAAAAATAAAACATTTCTACAACCTTATGAAAGTAAAAAGTGGTGATGTTTCCACAATCTTTCATTCTGCCTGATCCTATAGCGTTTGAGTCAACAGCTTTCTTTAAATTGACTTGAAAACGCAATGGAAAGTGTCGATACTCATTACTCAAAAACTTGTGAGCTTGCACTAGTACCTAGAAATATGTAACACCAAAATTAACTGCAACTTCCAAAAAAATGTTGATAACTGGCCGTTTGACGGCATTCTCATAATATGTGAATGCCATCAGTATTAAAAGAAGATAATATTTATATAAAACAGATGCAGAATTTAAAAAATTCTGAAAAATTTAATTTTCAAAAAATTCAATTCAAAAAATTTAGGTAACAGAAATTTAATTTATGTTTTATTATTTAAAATAAAACTTAGAAAGATAGTTTATCCCAATGATACAAGATAATTTACCTCCAGTTTATCTTCTACATTTACTTTTAGATTTAAACTGGCATTGTGGGCTGTTGTAGTTCGATTAAATTTGAATGCTTTAAGCCTATAAAAATTATAGAAATCTTCATCGTAATCATGTAGTTCTACTCGAACATCCTTCAATTTATAGCCATGTTGATGTAACTAAAGTCATAGGTTCATTAATAATTTTTAGTTCAAACAAATCACAAGATGCATTTGGCAATTTTATTGCTATTTGATTCATTTACATCTGCTTAAATTATATTACGTAATAATAGTAGAATTTTTAATACACAAATAATATAAATTTAAAAAATGTTGTAATAAAAAGTAAAATGGCACGTCACACATTAATTCAATATACGTCATACAATGTCGAAAAACATTCTTGCATAACCAATACACACGAAAAAAAATTAAGTTAAATCTATCACTAATTTTATTATTTGTTATTAAATTATATTATAAACATTTTAAATTATTTGGCTGTACTAAACTAGGTTCTATGCAATTTCAATTGTCGATATGCCACGTACAAGTTATAACTAACAGATTGACAGATTTTGAAATATTTTATAATTAAAACTTACCTTGGACAAAATACTATCATTGCAAAATACGCATGGAATAAAAAATATGCCTGCCCATAGTACAATTAAAATTTTCATTTTGCTTAGCAAAATTTCAACAACTACGTACAGAAGTTAAAATTATAATAAAGAATTTTCCCTGACAGATAATCATTATTTTTCTCAAATAGTAATAAATTTAATGCCTAATATCTATCAGGTGCATGTTATTGTTCCGCTTTGATATTTTTCAATAAAAGTTAATCATACTTTTGTAATACTATACCACCCGGCTAATGAAGCTTGGCGGATGAAATACAGAAATAAAATATGAGAGAGAATAATGTTTAATGAGAGAAAATGAGAAAGGTTTATACGCTTGGACCATTGGTTTACTGTGCTTTTTAAGGTCACAGATAAAAGCTACATTAGTCAATCTGTATAAACAAATATGAAGAATAATGTTGTAACAAAATAACAACTTAAAGTTGATGTGACTTTGAAGAATTAATAATCACAAAGAAGGCCAATAGATAAAAAGCAAAGAAGATGAAAAGATCCAAAGTAATCAATCTGGCTATTACAAGAACAGATGAAAAGAAGGCAAACACATTTGCAGAGAATCTTAGTAATACTTTCCAACCTTTCCCAAACAAATCCACAACAGATGATGAAAAAAAAGTTTTGCTCCATAACCACAACCTTCACTCAATACTCGAACTTGCTACAGAAAAATATACAGTAAACTTTCTATACTTATTTGGCAAATGTTCTAGGTGAGAAGGATAACCGGCATACTCTGCGAGTTCTTCCAGTCAGATGGTTGTCTCAGAATGGAAGTGTATTATACCTCCCGTTGTTTATAACTGTAGAATTTACATTAAGGAAGATGAAAGGTTGAATAAATGCAAAGTTCATCAAGGCAAAGGTAACAACAAACTTTATTTATATTAAAACATTTAATTATTGCAATAAACACGGTGCTAATACAGGAAATCCATTAAGCCATCCACTCCCATTACCAATTTGTGCTTCATTGGAATTAACTTGAATTTTTCAATTTTTACTTCTTTGGGTATTCCATTGGTATGTATATTTCAAGAAAAATAGACAACCAAGCTATTTCACTATTGAAATACAATATAGTTAGATTAACTTTATATTTACCATTGGGAATCAGTGGAGGAAAGCGAGTCTCGTCCAGAACAAAACTGCAAAAAAAATAAGTGACATCCTGAAAATTAAAAGCTTAAATTCACTTTGCTAGAAAAATAAAAATATTGTAAAGACCTTCAAAAAGTAAAAGGAGGTCAGATTTCCACAATTTTTGATGTTGCCTAATCCTATTGCGTTTGCTTCAAAGGTTTTCTGTAAATTGAGTTGAAAACGCAATGGAAAGTGTCGATACTCGTTACTCAAAAACTTTTGCGCTTGCACCAATACCTAAAAGTATACAATTTTGCTTTGAATATTAAACCGCTTTTATGCAGTAAATTTAGTTGCTGTAAATAATTTAATTTTTTGTAGAAATCTTACGAATGAAAGCGATGGAGGAAAGTTATGGAGACCTAAGATTTTAAAAAATCGAAACTTACCTCCAATTTATCTTTTACGTTTACTTTCATGTTTATGGTGGCATTGTGGGCTGTGGTAGTTCGATTGTATTTAAATGGTTTAATTGTGAATATATTATAGTAATTGCTATCGTAACTCTCTAATTGCATTCGAACATCTTTAACTTTGAAGATATTTTGATGAAACTAAAACATAGTCTATATAATGATGATTTTGCACACTGAAATTGCAACAGTGTGAATGTATTATATTTGAATGTATTTTCACGACAGCTATGCGTTTACAAGTTAAGAAAAATAAATAGAAAAATCTTGCGATGTGGCGTACAATTAGTAATTTGATTAAATTGTTTTAAAATTAAGTTACCTTGGACAGAATGCTGTCATTGGAAAATACATTATTATCTGAAACAAAAAGTATGAACCCCAAAAACAAGACTACAATTTTCATCGTAAACTAAAATATTGTGCAACAGTTGAGAACAAAAGTTAGAATTCAAGTAACAAAATTTCCATGACAGATAAACATTATTTAACTAAAGCCTTCAAAAATGTACATCCGACACTCGTCAAATAAATTAATATTATTCCAGTTTGAAATTTTTCAATAAAATTCGATTACCTTTCCATAAATAAACATAGTACATATTTTTTCTTATTCATAAAGGAAAAGTCTAGTTCATAATTAAGCCACCAATTGTATAATGAATCTATATAAATATCTTTTAAAATTTTCAGTTGAAACAGCATAATATAATAATTATAAAGCGTGAATAAGGATAATTAGAAGATTATCTAATAAAAAATAAAAAGTCACATTACCATTAGTAGTAAATCTGTATACTTAGTTACAAGAGTAATAAAGCTAAAACAATTTGTGGACAGTTTGCAAATTTTTTTATGTGTATATGGCACAGTTATCTTTCATAATTCACAAAAGGAATGGAAAAAATCGCAATCAGGGTTGATTAACTCTCGCCTGAATTTTAATAGTGAAAAATATCTTCAGAAAGGAATTCAAAAAAAGCTGTACAGAACATATAAATCGAATACGAAAGTTCTCCATTTTGCCTAACCAAAAAATACCTAAGTAAATTTTCAATTCTGATACAAAATCAAGTATAATAGATATTCCAAGTCGGAGAACTACTCCCTTTGAAATAACCTTTGACGGCGTAATTTTTATAATCAACTTTAGGTTTCCAACAATCCTAATAGTTTCTTTATAAATAAATCTGCTGTATTAGGTAAAGGAAAAAGCTTGTGGCGTTTTTCCCGATAGATGACATCAATTGTAAATAACTCGGGAAACACTTCAAGTGTTACTTTGAGTCTACAAACATCAAAATTAGTTGTTTGCGTTTAAAATTGAAGAAAAGTATTGAAGAATTGCTCAATATTGTGTAGTATTATTATGAGAAAGGAAAAAACGCTGCGCAGGCTTGTGAAAAATTTGTGTTGTGCACGGTGAAGGTACTTCATCTAAATCTGCTGCGCGGAAATGATTCACTCGCTTTCTGCTGGAAGGGAATCGTTCACCATGAGTTACTTCCAGTTGATCAGAAGATCAACTGGATTATCAGCTCTACTCTGGACAATTAGAGAGATTACGCCAGCCAATTGAAAGAAAACGGCCTGAATTGAATAATAGGCAAAGTGTTATCAACGCTCAGATTTCTGACATGACAGATTTTCTATTATTATAACACATCACCACAACAACGGCCAAAAATCTTCAATGCGCTTCTGATAAAAATAAAGTAGTCATACCGGGGGGTCTGGGGGCTGTGGAACACCCTCCAGTGCACCAGTAAGGGGAACCGGGACATTAAATGATTGAACATTAAGCAGAAGTTTATTTTACTTACTTATCCACCACAATTTCAGTGTGGCTGGGTCAACACGTAGGAAAACGTAAACCCGTAGGTTCAATTCCTGAAAAGTGGAGGAAACTTTTTCAAAATCACGAGGGGACTAAAATATTACATTACCATGGCAACTGCCAATATGGAGAAATATTTAATTTTTTGTTAGGAAATACTCGAATATTCCAATATCAGAAATGTTGAAAAATTATGCAGAAGCTTTAAGATATCACTTTAGTTTTGAAATTATATACATATATTATTAACCTTTGAAATTAATATTTGATTCAAAATTTTTAAAATTATAAGGTTAAATGAACAATAACATTTAACCTTATAATTTTAAAAATTGAATCAAACACTAGTTTTCTTAACAATTTTGAGATATATTGGGGGGTATTCCAGACTCCTGCTCCCCAGTCTGCTTTCACTTATGTTGTTGACAGAATCCTCATATTATTAAAATACTTCTGCAATACTCCTCAGTTGTTAGTATTGCTGAAATTTTTAACTCGCTTGTAATCAAAATAACTGCACGCACCGGGGGTCTGGGGTGTGGAACACCCTCCAGTGCACCAGTAACAGGCACCAGGACGTTAAATGTTTGAACATTTAGCAGAAGCTTTATGATGCCACTTTAATTTATTAAGAACAATGAGATAATTGGGGTTCGGTTCTTACAGAGAGTATTTCAAACTTTCTCCCCTTCCCCATGTCCTAAGACACTATCTAGCATTTCAAGGGAAGTTATACGCAAATTGTGGCTAATAAATTGTTCTCCTTACTGGTGCTGGTCCTCTTACATAGCATCCTGTGATTATCACTTGTTACGATCTGTGCAGAACTTTCTCAATGGAATTAAGCAAGTTATGTTAATAATAATGGGGCATATTTGGTTTAAATAAATTCATTTTTTACACTAGAATAAGACCACTTGAATTTTAATAAAAAAACGCCACGAACTTTTCCCTTGCCTAATATTCTATTTTCTAAAAATGATTTTAGATGGGGCGTGGGGACAAAAGCATTTCATCACAAAATTATAAAGAAAGCTTAAATTCGGAACAAATATTTTCTTTCCTTTTGACTTTTTATTTGTAACTCACTGTAAAATACTATCTTTTACCAACCTGAAAGAAACAGCCCGTGTTTTAAATCATTAAAATCAACCAAATCATATTTATTTTGCAATATAGTTCTAACAAATACTGTTTATGTACAACATTGACCGGCCTGTACAAAACTAGGGGTAAACCCATTAGGCCGGGTTTAGTCCAACAACAATTGAAAAATATAATTATACCATAACCAATTTGTGTTCCTTTTATTCAATAATTTCTTCTATTTTGGGTATTCAATTGGAGTATATATTTCAAGATAAAAATAATGCGTACATACTTCACGATTTAAATACAAAAAGATAATGTCCATTCTGTATTTACCATTGGGGATCAGTGGAGGAAAGCGAGTTTCATCAATAATAACATTGCAAATGTGGTAGGTGATGTCCTGAAACCAAGTGTTTAGATTTACTGTGCTATAAAATAAAAACATTTTTGCAACCTTCTGAAAGTAAAAAGTAGTAACATTGCCACAATTTTTGAAGTTGCCTAGTCCTATTGCGTTTGAATCAACAAGTTTTTTTAAATTGAGTTGAAATCGCATTGGAAAATGTCGATACTCGTTACTCAAAAACTTACGAGCTTGAACTAGTACCTAAAAGTATATTTTATAAAAATTTAACGTAATTGACAAGAAATTTTGAACACCGGCAGTTTCGTACGATGGATGGATGGAATGCACATAATATGATAGCTGATATGATTACATATGTAATTATCTAGTAATATTGTGTAATTATATCATTTAAATAAGAAGGAAAAAGTAATTTAAAAATAAATTGTACAGTTTAGAAGAATGAAAGTAATTAAAAGAGATAACATTTTTATAAAACAGATCCCGAATTAAAAAATTAGGTAGTAACAAAATGTAATTATTGATTACTAAATAATTGATTAAATAGGATATGGCATGTTTATCTCGACAGTTTGATTTCAATAAAAACAAAATTGAACCGATTTATTTAAAATAAAATTTAAAAAAATGGGTTAACCTAACACAAGATAATTTACCTCCAGTTTATCTTCTGAATCTACTTTCTGATTTACACTGATATTGTGGGCTGTCGTGGTTCGATTAAATTTGAATGCTTTAACTCTATAAAAATTATAGAAATTTTCGTCGTAACTAATTAGTTCCATTCGAACATCTTTCAATTTAAAGGCAGTTTGATGAAACTGAAATTATAAATTTATTAATAATTTAGTAGTTGAAACAAATCACAAAGAAACTTAAATACAAATTATGTAATTTTCAAAAATATGCAAATTAGTTACAAGCTATTAATAAAAGCAAGTTTTTTAGGATATTTTTAAAAGTAACTCTTTTACGTTTGATTATTACTTAAATAATTAAGTGCTGGGCAGGATTAACCAAGTTTTGCTTTAGCAGTATTGATTGGTTGTGAATTCAATTCTCATATTAAAGCCATTTGCAATAAAGCGTTGCGTATGCTACTCTACTACTTTTTAGTAAATTTAAAGCTTTTCCTGTTTGGTCCTCGCACTACGATATTTGCATCATGAAATTGGAAGCAATACAGAGAAAATTCTTAAAATTTTTTGATAGGTTGTATAGAAGATATTTCTAACGAATGACGTAGTATGTGCATTTTGCAGAGTATTACTCTTGCATGTATTTTTATATATTTTTAAATATTTTGCTGTACTAAATTAGATCCTATGCAATTTACATGACCGATAGGCCACGTAAGAATTATTAACAGATTTTATGGCGTGACACAATTGAAATACTTTATAATTAAAACTTACCTTGGACAAAATGCTATCATTGCAAAATACGCCTGGAAGAAAAACTATGAGAGCCAATAACAAAATCAAAATTTTCATTGTGCTAAGCAATTTGCAACAACTACGTACAGAAGTTAAATTACAATAAAGAAATTTTCATGGCATATAATCATTATTTTCCTCAAATAATAATAATAATAAATGCTAATATATCCATCAGGTACATAAATATATGTTATTATATAGCCCCGCTAATGTAGCTTGGCAAATGTAATGTAAAAAAAAATTAAACAGTAATGTTTAAAGAGAGAAACATGAGAAAACTTTATATGATTGGATCATTACTTTCAGGATATCATAAAATTGTGGAAACCTCACCACTTTTTACTTTCATAAGGTTGTAAAAATGTTTTATTTTTTAACATAGTAAATTTAAAAATTTCGCTTCAGGACATCACTTACTACGTTTGTAATTTTGTTATTTATGAAACTCGCTTTTCTCCATTGATCCCCAATGGTAAATACAGAATTGATCTTATCTTTTTGTATTTAAATCGTGAAATATCTACGCTTCATGTTTATCTTGAAGTATATACGCCAATCGAATACCCAAAGTAGAAAAAATTGAATAAATAAAACACAAATTGGTTATGTAATTTCTGTGTTTTAATTTTTGTCAAACTATACTGCCATAAGGCCGATTAATGTATACGTATGCACGGTGTTAAAAAATGAATATTAGGATTTGGTTGATTTTTTCTATAAACTAATTCCTTTTGTCCTCTTCCTGTAGATGAACTCTGATCAAATCATGAGCACACATTTCTAGCTTTTTATAATCATTGTGTCCAGAAGCTAAAAACTTACCATTAAAAAACCGTACTTGTCGTACCTACGTCGATTAAAATTGTCTCAATAAATAAGCTAAAAATTTAATGATTCTTTGAGTATATTAACCCAAAAATATGAACTAAAAGTATTATATCTAATGATATCGTAATTAATTTAAATTTCAAAAAATTAAAAGCAAGGGCATCAATCAGATAATAGTTATAAACAAATACGACTCAATATAAACTTGCATTTGCACAATCAATTTTACAAAAAAATTTTTATTTCATTATTCTATCGTATCATCAAATTAATGTAAATTATTGCAGACACAATTTAACTTGTATTTCATGTATAATCCTTAAAATATGATGAAACCTATAAATTGTACTAATTTAAAGCAAACTTAATTTATTGAATATTTTAACCAATTTCGCACTTAGGAGTTATCAACAACAAATAAAGAGAGTTTACCATAATCTTCAAATCTAAATACTTAATTTCACAGTTTAGGTTCAGCAGTAAAAGAACAAACTGAGATTACTTCAGAAATATTCTAGAACAACAAACGAACCCAAAAAGTACTATTTAAAATAGACAAACAGACAAAGGATAACCGACATACTCCGCTGGTTCTTCTAGTGCGATGGATGTCTCAGAATGTAGAAGGAATTTATTTCTCCCGCAACTCTAGACTTTACATTACAGGAGGTGACAGGTTGAATAGATACAAAGCTTATCAAGACAAAGGTGACAAAAAACTTTATTTATATTAAAATATTTACAATATAATTATTGTAATATACACCGTGCTGATACCAGGAAAACCATTAAACCGTCCATTCCCATCACCAATTTGTAGGTCACCGGGCGTTAATTTTGATTATTTAATTTTTACTTCTTTGGATATTCTACCGGTATGTATATTTCAAGAAAAATAGACAACCAAGCTATTTCATCATTGAAATACAATAAAGTTAGATCGACTTTATATTTACCATTGGGAATTAGTGGAGGAAAGCGAGTCTCGTCCGTAATGAAATTGCAAAAGAAATAAGTGACATCCTGAAAAACAAAAGTTTAAATTTACTTTTTTAAAACATTAAAACATTTTTAATACCTTCAAAAGGTAAAACGTGGTGAGGTTTCCACAATTTTTTATGCTGCCTAGTCCTATTGCGTTTGCTTCAACAGTTTTCTTTAAATTGAGTTGAAAACGCATTGGAAAGTGTCGATACTCGTTACTCAAAAACTTGTGACCTTGTACTAATACCTAAAAGTATATAATTTTGGTTTAAATGTGCATTAAAGTTAGTTTTCGTAAATTGTTTAGTTTTGCATCGATATTAATTGAGATAAAATTATGGAATACTGACTCAAAAAATAATCTGATGTTTTTTTTCAAAACCGAGAGGTTATGATTAACTTACCTCCAATTTATCTTTCACAGTTACTTTCATATTTACAGTGCCATTATGTGCTGTGGTAGTTCGATTATATTTAAATGCTTTAATTGTAAATATATTATAGTAATTGCTATCGTAACTATTTAATTGTATGCGAAGATCTTTCACTTTGTAGGTATTTTGATGAAACTAAAATAAATACAATTTATTAGTGTAATGAACCTCGACACCTCCGGGTAAAAGAGGGTTTTGATTATAAATAAATAAAATTAGTGTAATGATCGAAGAAAACCTGCACAAGGGACGTAAAGTGGTGGTTCACTGTACATCTTATTTAAATACGAATATTTAAATAAAATCCTTAACTTTGGCAGATTAATTATTGCAAGTTAAACGGTATTTTCTCTATAATCAAACTCCTAACACACACATGGGAAAGAAAATCACCAAACTGATACGACACCCAGACATCTATCATTCGAAAGAAAAAATTAGTAAAAAGACTATAGATGTTGCTGCCATCGTCGTTGATGAATTTTTGTACTCACCAAATCTTCATATCAATCTTTAATGTAATCAAAATTTAAGATTTACGTCTATTTACGTGAGTAAAAGCAAAATTTGATAAATTTTCTGACGTGGCAAATAATTAGTAATTTGATCAAATTATTTTAAATTTTAAAGTTACCTTGGACAAAATGTTGTCATTGCCGAATATATTATCTGAAAGATAAAATGTGAGCCCCAAGAGTAAGACTACAATTTTCATCGTAAAGTATAATATTATGCAACAGTGGAGTACAAAAGTTAAAACTAAAGTAATATGACGGATAGTCATTATTACAACCGTAAAAAATATCCATTAGGCAACAAAACTCCATTAGGTAAATTTTTTACAGTTCCGGTTTTATAATTTTGCAATAAAAGTGAATTTTTTTTATATTATTTTATGTAAATAAGTATTAAAAAAAATAATACTCGGTATTCAAAAAAAAACAAAATATAACCATTTACCAGACCAAAAATCAGAATGAGCTGAAATCCGCTTACCTCCATTACTCGATGCCACAGCTCGATGCACTGTAATTTTTGTTTATTATTTTGATTTAAATGCAAACTTCTTACATAGTTACATCCACTTAATATTTGACATTGGGAATCAGTGGGGAAAAACGAATTTCATCAAACTTTACTCTCGGAAGCGGGAAACGTCAAAGCCAGGTTTGTTTTTTGAGCGGAGAGGCTTACGATTTTGAAAACCTTATTCTTTACTCCCCGGCAGGTAAAATATAAAAATACTCAATACTCTCATACTCAATTTTTCCCATTATTATTAGAACTCGACCAGCTGAAAAAAGCAATCAGGAAGCTCAATAGAATGATTTCGTATTATAATTCTAAGGAAAAATTTGTCAACTATAAAATGAATTTTCTCGGTAATTAATTAATATTTTAAGTTTGTAGTACTTTTGACTCATTTTATTATCATCTCATTTAAATAAAAATTGGCAAAAATCTCTAAATACGTAAATAAATTAAAAATCTGCATAATTTTTCAATATTATTTTTAAAATTTACAACCCACCCGCGAATAAGGAGAAAACCTATCCAAGCAGCGCATTATTCACCCGCCAAGTGAAGAGGGAATCTGTTGCTAAACAACTAAAGTATTTTCACCAGGTTCACACGTACCAGCCAGATCCAATTTAGTGTTTAACCAGGAAGCAGTCGCCTTCCAAATCTCCCAGCTACACTAGGGCCCATGGCTCGATTTCCAAAACGTCAAATTGGATCGCGCTCGGGAATATTTTTAAAATTGTAGCAAAGTGGTATGTTTCATCTCTTCGGCAATTATATTATAAATATAAAATACGTAAAATTACTTTTAGCTTTAAAAATTTACTTTACATCATATTTTTGCTATAGTACTTCTTATGGTCATAAGTTAAAGTTCTATGTAACTTTTTTTATCTAACATTTACCACCACAGGACAACGCACACGATAAAAGTATATTTGATACTCTTGGGCTATTACTATACCGAAAAGACTGTTTTTCCTGTCGAGGAAGAAAACATGTAGTTTAAACAAGGAAAAATCAAACTAATTTTTAAGCATTTAAATAATAGTTATATTTAAAATATAACTAAAATACACATAGTGCAAATACCGTATCCACCTATTTGGAACACCGAAAGTAGTTTGTGCATTTTTGGAACAGACTTTTTTATAAATATAAATTTTATTTCTTGGGGTATTCTATTGGTGTATATATTTCAAGAAAAATCCACATCGTAGATATTACATTATCCAGATACAAGAAATTTACTTCCACTTTAAACATACCATTGGGAATCAGTGGAGGAAAGCGAGTCTCATCAATAACAAAATTGCAAATGTGATATGTGATGTCCTAAAAAGAAAAGCTAAATTTATTTACCTTGCTAACAAGTAAAATATGTATGCTGAAAACCTTGTTGAAGTAAAAAGTAGTAACGTTGCCACAATTTTTGGCGTTGGCTAATCCTAATGCGTTTGCCTCAACTGTTTTCCTGAAATTGACTTGAAAACGTATCGGAAAGTATCGATACTCGTTACTCAAAAACTTGTACGCTTGCACTAGTAGCTAAAAATGTAAGAATTTATTGCTTTCGGCAGACCACTTATGTGATTTTGCTTATATAAAACTAAATTTCATAATTTAGTAGTAGCTAATTTACCTCTATTTTGTCTTTGACATCAATTTTAAAATTTGCAGTAACATTATGGGCCGTGGTAGTACGATTGTATTTAAAGGCTTTAATTGTATAAGAATTGAAGTAATTTTCATCGTAACTCATTAATTGCACTCGAGTATTTTTTATTTTGAAGCTATTTTGATGAAACTAAAATACAGAATATTAGTAAGGTTTTTTAGTAATAAAACAAAATTGATAACAAAAAATGTAAAAAATATATAACTAATAAAAATTAACTTGGAAATCTTTTTGAAGCTGACTTATAGTGACATGACAGGGGTGTATAGATATCGTTTAAAACTAACTTCAGAGCGGCACAAACTCTGATGCCTTAGTTAGAAATTTTTGAAAAGTTGGCCGTGCCTTTAATTTTTCCCAAAATATAGATTTTTGGCATTTTTTTTTTTATGTTTCAAATTTATCTTATAGGACTAATTTCAAAACGTCGTTAAACGTAGTTGCTTAATATTTCACCCCGTCATCATACGAGTACAATGTGAATTTTATATTTGTTTTTCCAAAAATAATATAGTGCTTGAGAACTTTTAAACATTTTTGTAACCTAATTTTTGGTTCTGCGTATTATTTACCCATACCTGTAATTTTTTGCGTTTTTACTTTTATACCCATGTATTTTGAAGATGTAATCTGTATATTAACATGTTTAACACATAATTTTGACTTCACGAGTTAATATTAGGAGTTGTTAATGTTCAATTGCAATGCAAATATTCATTTTGGGCATTTGAGGAGAAAATCATATAAAACAATTTTTGTAAAATAAAAGAAAGTTGCAGTATTTGATCAACTGTAATATTCTAAATATCAGAACTTAATCTAATGCTATCTTCCACCACAATGTTGTGAAGCGATTCTAATGATCGTTTTTTAAATATAGAAATAATATTAATTTGAAGAAAATTCAATAAAAAGTAAAATGACACGTCATATAATGTAAGATAACACTAACACAACCAACACACACACACATCATATAATATATTATTATATAAAATATATAAAATGTATGTACGATATGAAAGAAGTTAAGTCTATGACTAAGTTTATAAAATTATTAATTTACATAATCATAAATATTATTTTAATGAACTAAATTGTTGAATAACAGATTGACAGATTTCATGATATGACTCAATTGAAATATTTTATAATAATTAAAACTTACCTTGGATAAAATGCTATCATTGCAAAATATGCCTGAAATAAAAAATATGAGCGGCAATAACAAAATCAATATTTTCATTTTGCTTAACAACATTACAACGACCATGTTGTGCAAAAGTTAAAATTATAATATAAAAATATCCAAGATAGGCAGTAATGATTTTCCACAAATAAGATTGTTCCGGTTTAAAAATTTTCAAAAAAACGTTAAGTATTATATTTTTGATTTATACAAGCCAGGTAATGTAGCGTATCAGATGAAATACGCAAATTGAAGCACGAAACAGAGTAATGTTTAACGAGAGAAAATGAGAAAGGTTTATATGGTTGAATCATTATTATGGACATTTTAAGGTCACAGCTAAAGCTACATTAGTCGATCTGTATAAACAAATATGAAAAATAATAATATAGCAAAATCTGAATTAAAAATTAATCTGTAATAATCCCAACAAAAAATAATAATTATTATTGCATTACTGTGAAGTGTTAAGTTCAAAAAAATTAAAGTTTAATGCAATTGAATGGTTTGGTAGCATGCACTACCGACATACATATACAGCGGAATATTAGCAATTTTACTTTATCATATGTAATATAAAAACTATTGTTTTCGTGCAGAAAAAATTGTGATTTTGATGGATTTACACTTTTGAGGTCCCTGAGTTAAATAAGACCATTTCAAAAATGTCTGTGTGTGTATCTGTGGTAAAATTTGTGTGCGACCTACAGCAAAACTGATAGGAATTTTTAAACAAAATTTTGGATTTTGTATCCTTAAGACTTAGAACTGATTAGTTGGAAACTATTTCTTTAATTTTTTAAATTTTATTATTTAATATTAGTTTTAATTAATATTTCGAATACTAATAGAAATTTCAAAATCAAATTTAGGATTTCGCAAACTTATGTATACCGAGATTTAGTTCTGATTAAATTTTAGTTACAATTAGTTTCTGAAAACTATTGTTTTCTATTATTTTAAATTTTATTATTCAATAGATGAGAAGGTGCAAATATGGAATACCATTTTGTTTGGTATATAAAAAAATTTTTTTTAGCAAATAGAATTAAACCAAATTTAGGTAAAAGTTACTTCAGACAATTAGACACCATAATCTAAAAGCAAATGTGTAATTAACTAAAACATTTTTACAAAAAAAAAGTTTGAAAAAAAAATTACAAAATGCCCACCTAAGAAAAGGTGGTGCAAATATGGAATACATTAAATATCTAAGAAATAATTAAATAACTTATTGTTCCTAAAAACTTAAACTAACTATAAGGGTTAGATTAACATATTACTTGCACCAGTCGCAAATATACTCGTATTTTTCGGCGCTTGCACACTCATTATGAGCGTATTATGAGCATGGTGGTATGGAATACTGGTATTCCATATTACCGACAACCAATGTCATCAATATTTTAGGCTAGATCTACCCTATCATAACAAAAAACTAAACAAATACAACGTTATCTTAAACTTTAGTTTATATACAATGGCATCGTAACAAATATTTAAATAAAAAAGTGCAAATAAAAAATTAGGCTTGCATATTCACTTACGTGTTAAAATTATCAATGTACGAAATTCACATGTACACATGTGGTAAACTAAAATCATACTAAAACGGTACGGGTGGATCGCCTCCAATAAAGATGGCAAGCGTTCACAAATTTAGCCGATTTTCGACCGAGGACCTTACTTGGTTTAGTCAAAACCGATGTATTCCATATTACAAGCATATTTCCCTATTTGCACCTTCTCCTCTATTAATCTATATTTAATATTTTAAAACTGACAAGAGTTTCAAAACGAAATTTGATATTTCGTATCTTTAATGTAGGAGTTAGAGCTAATTAAACTTTGGTTAAAATTGGTTCATAAAACAACTTTTTAATCTATTTAATTAATATTAGTATTTTCAAAATATTTCAAAACTAATAAGAATTTTAAAATTAAATTTGGAATTTTGTATCTTTGTATTGAGATTTAGAGCTGATTAAATTTTGGGTCAAATTCGTTAATGGAAATCATTTTTTCTTTTATTAATAAAATTATTTTTTATTATTTAGTAAAAGTATGATAAAGTCATGGGCCATGGCCACCTCAATTTTTATAATTTTCTCAACATCGAGTAAAGATACCCTAAACCTACCATCAAGTTTGTTATATTTGTATGCACAATCAAAACGAAGTAAAAAATATAAAACTTAAGTTAAATATAGACAAAGCAGTTGGCAGAAGTATATTCTACCTTCTTGGGCTATTACTACACCAAAACGCCGTTTTCCAGTTCCAAGAGTCTCCGAGAGTTGTGTACCTACCTAGCTGCCGGAAATGATCTTCTCTTGCTACAGCAGTAATTGATTCAATCAATACTACTGCAGAAGATTCTCCGGGATTCACGTTTTTTTATGGTATCATTATTTTGTACTCCAACTGGTGCGTCTTAAAGGCTGCATAATCAGTGTCAGTTTTAGAGTACTTTGTCTTGATATCAAGCTTTCTGGTCGTTTTTCTCCGCTAATCGAGTTTGAATAATAATGGAAAAAATAATTATTACGCACAATTTTGATTTCTTTTAATACAGGCTGGTTTTGCCTTATTATTACAATTTCCGTTGTTGCAGTGGTTAAAGGTGTAAAATCAAACAAACTTCCAAACAAAAAATCAATTATTTAATATTTATTATTAAAAGATCTGAAATATAACTCAAAGACACACTGAGGAAAAACATTAACAACCAATTGGATTACTATACTACAAATAAGCCATTAACCCGGTGTAGTTTTTAAAAATCTTGCTGGAGCCAAATGCAATGCAGTTGTGCTGCATTATAATATGTAGGTACATAATATAATTTTACTTCTTTGGGTAAGGTATTGGAATGTATATTTCAAGGAAAATATAGTGTACAGCTATTTCTTCATTTAAATACAAAAAGGTGGCTTCTACTCTATACTTTCCATTGGGAATCAGAGGAGGAAATCGAGTTTCGTCAAAAAGTACATCGCAAGCGTGATATGTAACATTCTGAAAAAAAAATCGCTTTACTTTTTTAACAAATTAAGAAAACGTTTCTAAAACCTTATAAAAGAAAATAGTGGTCATATTGCCACAATTCTTCATGTTGCCAAGGCCTAACGCGTTTGCTTCAAATGCTTTCTTGAAATTGACTTGACAGCGCAACGGAAAGTGTCGATACTCGTTACTCAAAAACTTATTCGCTTGAATTAGTATCTAAAATTTTGCTTGGATGTAAAAGTAATATATACTATAAGGTATATAATAGTTATTTATCCAATAGTTAATTATAAAAAAGCGGTAGTAGCTGATTTACCTCTATTTTATCTTCCACATTTTCTTTAAAATTTACAGTAATATTATGAGCCGTGGTAGTGCGATTGTATTTAAATGCATTAACTGAATAAAAGTTGAAGTGACTTTTATTATAACTAATTAATTGTAATCGAACATCTTTTATTTTGAAGCTATTTTGATGGCACTGAAATGCAATATATTAGTAAGGTTTTAAGACAATCAAATTGCAAGAGATGTTAATAATAAATTAAAAACTATAAAAATAATTAATAAAAATGTTAAATCTAGGTCTAAGGTGATTAATAATTAACTTTTTCATTGCATAATTCACTTTACGGGCTCGTGAGCTAACATTTTCCACTCGTGACTTATTTGCAGTAAAACATACTAGTAACATAAATTAATATTATATAAAACGAGTATATGTACTTTTTTGTCTTCTTACTGTCGTGCCAATAAAAAAAAAAAAAAAATAGTAAATTTATAGTTCTTAATACGTCTACATAGTCGTGAAAACGCTTTGTTCTGAATTTGGCAATTTTGTTATTACTTGATTGATTTTGTATCTAATTAAATTAAATTACGTAGTATTTACAAGTACCATAACAATTAATGTTAAAAAGCGATTAGAGTAATGTTTTTAAATGTACAAATAATATAAATTTGGAAAAAAATTCAACAAAAAGTAAAATGACACGTCATATACAATATGTTGAATAACACTTGTACAATCAACGCACACAGATAATATATTATATGTAATATATTATAAAATATATCACTAATTTTTATAAAATTACTAATTTACATAATCATAAATATTATTTTGCTGTACATACATTTTTTGTGACTGATACGCCACGTATGAGCAACAGATTGACAGATTTTCTGACATGGTACGACTGAAATATTTTATAATTAAAACTTACCTTGGACAAAATGCTATCATTGCAAAATACGCCTGGCATAAAAAATATGAACGCCAATAACAAAATCAAAATTTTCATTTTGCTTTGCAAAATTGCAACAACCATCTGCAAAAGTTAAAATCACAATAATGCAATTTCCATGACAGACGTTCATTATTATACTAAAAACCTTCAAAAATAAATATCCAATATCAATCAGGTACATGTTATTGTTCCGGTTTGATATTATTCAATAAAAGTTGATTACATTTTTATATTGCACCAAAAATGAAAACAATCGGACGTTAACGTAAAAAAATGTTGCACAAGTTAATTCCTTTAGCTGAAAGATATTTGTGCCCCCCCGTTCAAGTTTGATCTACATTGTTTAACTAATTATTATGCTCACTTTGGACTTATTCAAGAAAAGTTCAATTCCCACTTTCTTGCTGAAAATTTGATGAGTGAAATTATGCATGAAACTATGCATGGAATCTAATCACCAAAAAATATTACGTCATCATGACAACAGTTAAGCAAATATACTAAAATTTTCAAATTACTTCGGTGAATTGCAGTTAGTTGTATACTCCGGGGGGTCTGGGCGGTGTGGAGCACCCCCCAGGTACCCTTAAGTAGCATCAACCGATTTATACCGCATTACTTATTTTACTTTAGTGTGTGGGTGCTCCACACCCCCCAGACCCCCCGAATTACCCGTTACGCGAACACCTTCCAGCGTCCAGATATTGAAAGGCAGAACATTAAATGTTTACAAATAATGCAGCAGCTCTATGATACAGCTTCAGTTTTCTGGGCAATAACAAATACTGGAAGACACTTCATAAGCTTCCCCCCCCCTCGCGAGCTCTAACTTGAGTTTTATCTTATTTCAAATAGTTTCTCTATTAATCATTTAACGCTGACAGCAAAGTTCGCACAGGGTTCCTACTGAATTTTCAAATTAAATTTTCTAACTTTTTCAGATATTCCAGATGATTAGACCCCTTCCCCAAATTTATAAAGCTGATGGGTGAAAATGAAAAATAAAATCATCAAAACAAAATTGTAAAAATTAAATACAAAAAATAATTTGATATTTTGCAAAACTGCAGGATTTTTATTTAAAAGAATTTAAATGTTAGGAACGATGACATATAATATACTGGGGAGATTTCGTACTCCCTCTCGATCCCTACCTTGAATTATTGTATGTTGTTTTAAACAGTTTCTCTATTAATCAGTTAACGCAAAAATTAGAAGTTCGCACAGGGTTCTCACTGAATTTTCTAAATCAAATTCCCCAACTTTCCCAGATATTCCCATATTCCAGATATTATTATCATTAAAACTTATGATAACTTTCTCTGACCTTTTTGGAACCACGTTCATTTATTCATAATTTGGAATTTTATAATTGTTTTTAAAGGTTAAAAAATTTTCCTGATTCAAAGTAGATTTAATCAAAATTCCCTAAACTTTCCATGACTAACTTTATACAATTCTAAATTCCCTGATTTTTCCAGGTATACTAGACAAGTAGAAACCCATTTGCAAATATATTAAGATAAAGGCTGAATAGTAGAAAAATTAAAAAATTGAAAAAATAATACAACAAAGAAAATAATTCAATATTTGAAAGAGCAAGAATGGAGAAGAATTTAAATCTTGTATATAATGGCATATATGCGGGGGGTACTGTATAACCGCCTCTCCCTCCCCACCAACACTACCTTGAAATTTATAATTTTATGGTTTTTCATAAAATTTATCTATGAATCACTTAGTAGTGAAGGCCACAAGTTTGAAAATTTTATTATTACAATTTGGGGCAAAGTTGGGGGTTTTCCTAGCCCTCGAACCTCTCCCCTCTTCTATAACTGTATGTTGTCCAACTTATGAAAAAAATTTTGTTATTAAAAATGTCACGTTTCCATAGCAACAGCCAAGCGGATATGATAAACTTTTCAATTCACTTCTATTATATTTTAATAGACTGCATAGACCGGGGGGTCTGGGGGGTGTGGAACACCCTCCAGTGCAACGGTATCTGGATGCAAAACATTAACCAATAAAAATGCTTTCACATGCTTGCTAATTACAAATTATGCAGCAGCATTTTAGTTTTTTTTTAAGAATGTTAACATTTACTGAAGGTATTTCGTACTCCGCCTTCATCACTATTTTTCATTTTATGTTGTTTTAAAAATTTCCTGTAAAACATAAAATAATAAAAAGAAAGTAATTTAATATTTTGTAAAAGTGCAGGATTTTTATGTAAAAACATTTAAATATATACGAGGGGGGAAGTATGCAATACCCGAAATAAATAGCCGATCCCTAGCTTTTATCTTCTTTTTTAAAAGGTCTTTTAGAAAGGGCATAAATTCATAAACATAGCTATTACAATTAGGGGTATGTTTAGGGAGTATTCCAAAGCCCTCAGACCTCTCAGTCTCCAAAACTATGTTTTTAAATTTATGAAAAAAGTTCTGTTATTAAAAATGTTATCATATAAATATGTTACCATAGCAACGGGCAAGCAGATATGATCAACTTTTCAATTCACTTCTAATAAATAATAAACAGCATAAACCGGAGGGTCTGGGGGTGAAATACCCTCCAGTGCCTCTCTATTAAAAGCCAAACAATTAATGTTTACAAATTATGAATTTTAGTATTTTATTAGAATTTTATTATAAGTTTTATAATAGAATTCGAGTTTTCTTCGAAACACTCCTAGCACTGAAGGGTGTTCTACATCCCCCAGATTCCCCGGTCACTTGTACCATGTTTTCTAGTTTGGGCATTTGGAATTCGATACTTTAATTCGAATTATTACATTTAGGTTAGTAAATTATTTTAATTCGCATTTTAAATATTTTTTTAATTTTCGATTTTTCAATTTACTTCTGATAAAAGATAAAATGCATGGACCTCCCCCCTCCCAGTGTCGCAATACCGGAAGACAGAACATTAAATGTTTGCAACTTATGCAACAGCTCTATGATATACATAGCTTTAGTTTTCTTTGCAACAATGACACAATATACTGGAGTCTACTTCATCCCCCCCACCCCAATCGCTACTTTGAATTTTATGTTACTTTAAACAGTTTCTCTATTAATTACTTTGAGAAAGTAAGAAAATAAAAAAAATATTTTAAGTTTTTATTTTATAACTAAACAATTATTAAAATTATTATTAAAAATACATTAGCTGCTTTTGCAGGTTTAGTTAAATTCAATAATTTTAAAAATAAATTAACGTTAGTTTTCTTTGTCTTTGGCTGGTCGCTGGTTGTACGTCAATAAGCTGTACTGTATAAATTGTTACTGAAATAGTAAAGGTATCTGGTGGATTCTAGACCATCTTTTTCTTTATAACAATTGAATACATATTTCTGTTGACGTTATTTTTGGTTCATTTACATATTATTAGTACGTAAAGGGTAAGCGCAAATCAGGATTAGCCATAGTAAAAAGCAACCAATTATGGGTATTTGGTCTAAATCGTAGAATTTTTCCGGTTGTAAAATGTTTTATGTTCAACTCGAAAATAATCATAAATTATAATATGGTCTCGACGATCGACAAAACACCTGTTGACAAACACATTTCTGGAATCAACAATAGTATTTTCGATACTTTTGGGATATAACTACTGAAAATACAAATTTTACTAATTTTCAAACCAAAAATCACTAATATATTTTTTCAAGATTTAAAATATAACTCAAAGACACACTGTGCAAAAACATTAACAACAAATTAAAAAACTTCACCGCAAGTAAACCATTAAGCCAGTTTGGGCTTCATTGTACACTGATTTTCTTTTATAATGTTTACTTCTTTGGGTAAGGTATTGGTGTATATATTTCAAGGAAAATATAGTGCACAGCTATTTCTTGATTTAAATACAAAAAGGTGCTTTCTACTTTGTATTTTCCATTGGGAATCAATGGAGGAAAACGAGTTTCATCAAGAAGAAAATTGCAAGTATGATATGTGACCTCCTGAAAAAAAACTTTATGTTTATTTTCTTAAGAGATAATTCAACATTTCGACAACCTTATAAAAGTAAAAAAAGGTCATATTGCCACAATTTTTGATGTTGCCAATTCCTAATGCATTCGCATCAAATGCTTTCTTGAAATTTATTTGACAACGCAACGGAAAATGTCGATATTCATTACTCAAAAATTTATACGCCTGAATTAGCACCTGAAAAGGTAAAATTTTAACTTGGATGTAATTGATATAATAAATTATATTTAAAATTGTTGGAATTAAAAGGTTAAATAGAGCAAATAAACAGCTGACTACATAGTTGCCCTAATGCATCGAATTGTAGTTTTGGAAACTGCCGCTATTCGCAGCGATCAATTTTTGCAATTGACGATTGCGTTGGTATTTGAACATTCAACTAATGTAAAAATGCATGTAACATTTTTTGAAAGTGTTTTTGAAAGAAATTTTAAAGCATTGTAAAATTAAATATTGAAGTAACGTTTAAATTTATGGATGGTTTTAAATAGACAAAAAAATTCATCGATAGTTTAAATTGCAACAAAAAATTTCAAGCAAAGTTTTAATTTCTTGTATTAAATTGTTTGTTATTATAAAACGATGCACAATTAAACTTTTGTAATAAAAAGTAAAGGTTTCACTGAAATGACAAATTATATTTTCACTAACCTGGGATAACAGTCAATGTCTGTTAAATAATTTGACTGATTTGATTACTTAATAATGATAATTACCAACATAAATATCCAAAGGCAGCTGATCGAAGTTACAGTGCCTACATAAATATACCTTACGTGATAGAGTAGTAATTTATTTACCTCTATTTTGTCTTCCATATTTACTTTCATATTTACAGTAAGATTATGGGCCGTTGTAGTGCGATTGTATTTAAATGCTGTAAGTGAATAAAAGTTGAAGTAATTTTCATCGTAACTCATTAATTGTATTCGGACATCCCTTATTTTGAATCCATTTTGATGACACTAAAATTCAGTATAATATAATTTCTTAGTCTAATCAAAGTAAAAAAGATGTAAATCCTACAAAGTAAGTAGAAAAACGGAAAACTATAAAAATAAAAATATAATATTTAAGTAAAATTTTAAATATTAACAAGCTAACTGAACAATAACAAAGTTATTTGTGAATAATTCCAATAGTAATTATAAAAATTGTTTTTAAATATACAAAAATTATAAATTTAAAAAATCTGGTAATAAAAAGTTAAACAACATGTCATACTTGGTCAGATCACAATTGCATAACCAACACACAAAAATTAAATTAAATCTATAACTAAATTTATATTAATTTACATAATTATAATTATTACTTGAAATTATTTTGCTGTATTCGATTAGGTTCAAATAATTTCCATAACCTTATATGCTACGTATGAGTCGTTACAGATTGACAGATTTTATGACGTGACACAATTAAAATATGTTATAATCAAAACTTACCTTGGACAAAATACTATCATTGCAAACTAGCCCCGAAATAAAAAATATGAGCGCCAATAACAAAATCAAAATCTTCATTTTGCTTAGCAAACTGGCAACTACTAACAGAAGATAAAATTACAATAAAGAAATTTCCATTATACAGATAGTCATTATTTTGTTCAAATAATATTGTTCCGGTTTATTATTTTTCAATAAAATTGAATTATGTTTTCGTATTACATAATATAGGCCAGCTAATGTAGCTTGACAGATAAAATACGCAATTGAAACATAAACGTGAAACATAGAGAAAATGAGTGGAAAGGTTTATATGATTGAACCATTAGTTTCCTGCTCATTTTAAGGTCACATTAGTCGATCTGTATAAACAAATATGAAGAATAATAGTATAACAAAATAAGATTTAAAAAGTTAATCTGTATTTGAAAATTAATAATCTCAACAAAAAATAAAAATAATAATTGCATTACTGTGAAGCATTAAGTTCAACAAAATTAACGTTTAATGCACTAAGATTTTGTGGTAGCAGTACTACCCACATGCACAGCGGAATTTTAGAAACTTTTTAACATTTTTTTTCAAAACTCTCGGAGGACTCGAATATTATTTGATTGGCAGCTGGTCAAATTCTTTGCATAACCAAGTTATTGCTTGGCTCTGGCAGAAAGCTCCTAGGCTTTTGTTGAGGGGAATTTTTCTTTAGTTTGTAAATTAATTGTTATATGGTAAATTATGGTCATCGACAAGCATCTTTCGTAGTATTTATACATTTTTCATTCTAACATTATAATTATACAAGGACAATTCAGTAAAAGAATTTAAACAAATTTAAATTATTAAAAAATTTAGTTTAATTTTCAATGCTACAAAAACCATCAACTTGGTTACTCGATAACAAATGAGTAATTAACGCTCGATCAGAACCTAAAAGGTCATTCTTTTTTACTTACATTTATCATATGTACAGATCAGTTATTTTATCTATTCTTATAGTTTTATTTACTTACTCTTTATTTTTTTTGGTTTTTGTAGCCTTGAAAATAGGTGGCTCGAAACGTCGGGCAATTTTAAATTGTTTCAATAGACCTATTAACTCAACGATATTTCTTTAGTATACTATTTAAAAAGTTCAACTATTTTTCGTTCTCAATATTATTTCTTTATTTTGAGAAAAATTATTAATACGAAAAAATTTTAGGTTTTCTTAAAATATAGGCTGCTTTAGCCTTATTATAATAATTTCGCTGATGCGTTGGTTAAAGGTGTAAAATCAAACAATCTTTCGAACAAAAAATCAATCATTTAATATTTATAATAATTAAAAGATATGAAATATAACTCAAACACACTGTGCAAATTCAAGTAAACCATTAAGTCACTTTATGCTTCATTGTGCACTGACTTATGTATATAATTTTTACTTCTTTGGGTAAGGTATTGGTACGTATATTTCAAGAAAAATATAGTGCACAGCTATTTCTTGATTTAAATACAAAAAAGTGGCTTCTACTTTGTATTTTCCATTGGGAATCAGTGGAGGAAAGCGAGTTTCATCAAGCAGGAAATTGCAAAAGTGATAGGTGATGTTCTGAAAAGAAAAAGTAAATGTTTGCTTTGCAAATAAATAAATTTAAAATTTTCAAAACCTTATAAAAGTAAGCATCGGTAACATTGCCACATTTTTTTATTTTGCCGAATCCTAGCGCGTTCGCATCAAATGCTTTCTTGAAATTAATTTCACAACGCAACGGAAAGTGTCGATACTCATTACTCAAAAACTTATAAGCTTGAATTAGTACCTGAAAATGTCAAATTTTAACTTAGATGTAATTGATTTTGTAACAATAGATTGAAATAATGTTAGACGACGATGTGATGATCAAGCAGGTGAACAATTTCAAGTGCTTGGGAGCTGTAATGGATAAGCACGGATTGGCGGATATGGAAATAAAAAATAGAATCCAAGAAGGAAGAAAGATTGTGGGATGTATGTATGGTATATGGTGGGATGGAAATATTTTGAAGAACAATAAAAAGCGGATAGAAAAGATATTGGTAGCCAGTTATGTACTTGGGTGGTAAAAGAAGCAATGAAAAAGAAACTCAAAGCGGTGGAAATGAACTATCTGCGTCGCAGTGCCGGAATATCAAAGTTGCAGAGAATCCCTAATAAAACCCTAACAAAAACGATAGTAGAAAGAATAGAACCAAAAGGTCTTAAGGCGGTTTGGATATCTTTTAAGAAAGAACCACGGCTGCTGACTAAAAAAAATATTTAAATGAAAACCTTGCGAAAGGAAAAAATGAGGAAAACAAAAAATCGTGGAATGAAGGAATACGGAACACGATGAAAAGCAGAAACCTCCATGAAGACGATGTATGCAACAGAAATGCTTAACGAAAGGCACGGATACACAGTTTTTAGCTGTAGCGTGATATGCTTTGCAATATATGTTATCTTGCAATGTACTTTGCAATGTATCTCATGCAATCCTAAAAAATTATAATAATAATAATGTAATGGATATCTACTTTATGATATCAATTTTGGTGAGTTGTAAGCTATTATGTGCATAGTCAGAAATCTTTTAATTACGCAAATGCTGTTTACAGAATAGGAAGATCACCAACACTTACGTGCCAAAATCGGGCTTCTGAAACTTATGATAATTGAAATACTATAATAATCATAAAGTTTTAAGATATTTTTTGTATTAAAGCTACAGTTTATGTCCCCGACTACGGCATTTTAAATGTTGATGAGCTGAAATGTCTGCATTCTAAGCCCTTTTTTGGCAGTCAAGTACATAAAATATGTGTGACACTGTTAGAGTGCCTACATGAAAATAACTTTTATGGCGTAGCAGGAGTTATTTACCTCTACTTTATCTTCCACGTTTACTTTAAAATTTATAGTAACATTATGGACCGTGGTGGTGCGATTATACTTAAATGCTTTAAGCGTATAATCATTAATGTAATTATTATCGTAACTAATTAATTGAATTCGGACATCTCTTATTTTGAATTGGTTTTGATGACACTAAAATTCAGTATATTAGAAATTTCTTAGTACAATAAAATTGCAAGAGTTGTTTATGTGAAGTAAATAAAATATTCAGAAATATAAAAATAAAATATTTATAAAAATCTAATTATTGTAAAGTTAGAGTAAAGTTTGATTAACCGTGTTTCAAAAATTACCTTAATTTAAGTTTCCGTTAAATTTCGTGCTTAATAAATAAATATAACAAATAATAAATAGATTTACTTATGGAGTATCACATAAAATGCAAATTGAGATTTATTTTTACACACATAAAGATGTGATATTGACGTGATCAATTTTGTGACTTTTTTAAAACTAAAAAGTTACCTTCGAGAGAATACTGTCGTTACAAAATATAATATATGGAATAAGAAATATAAACACCAATAAGAAAACCAAAATCTTCATTTTGGTTAAAAGTACAACCATTACATACAGAAATTACAAACGAGTAATAAATTTCCTAGTCATGTTAACTAACAACCTTCTGAAATATACATACTATAATGATGTTGTATATTGTTCCGGTTTGATATTCTCCAACAAATGCTTAACTATTCTTTTTGTGAATAATGTAAACAAGCAAAAAATATTCATTGTTAGTAATTTGTTATTAAGTAGTAAAAGTATCAAGCGGATTCTGAACCCTCTTTTTATTTTTAGTATTATTTTTATTTATTCATAATTATTCTTAACTCAAGTAGAATAAGAGGGAAAGTAAATTAAAGTGGTGTAATGCAGCCTCGATGTAAGATTGAATGTGCTTATTCGCCGTTATTTTGTAAAATTTAAGGTTCCCGGTCGCAAGCGTGTTATAACAAAAAATACTATATTTAAAATTTCACAATTGTGCATTATTTCTGCACAATTTACGTATAGATTGGCGCTAAACATTGTGTAAAAAAATGCAATCTTTTATGTCAAGGATTTTGTTCAGGTAAACAACCCAATTGTGCAATGTTGTATACCACCCCCCAAGTAATAATTTCAAAATTCTTGACCACTTGTAAAGTATTGCAAATAATAAAAATAAAAAATAATTCCGGCTATAAAAATAGCCGGAACAGGCTACATAAGCCTAATCCGTGAAGCGCAGAAGAAGAAAAATAAATTTTTAAAATTTAAATGTCTCGTACATGTAAACAATAATAATAAATTTTTATAAACGTATTTTAGAAACTTTGGAAAACCAAATTCATTTCGAACTTTTTCGAAGTATATTTTATATTTTTCACAAAATTTTACTTAGAAACATTTGATTTAATTATAAAGAAATAAAATAATAGATAATTAAAATATTGAATTTGATATTTTAATAATAATTATAACGCAAAGTTCATGGTAAACGATTCTGGAAAATTTTGACTAACAATAGTTTAAACATAAGCTGACACGAAGTTTATTATTTATAGTACTATCGTTGTACTATGCAGTCTATCCATGCAGTTTACATTTAAATTAGCACAACTACATAACTTGATACGATCATTTATTTATTTTATATTTTATTTTTATTCAAAATTAAATTTTAAATTCATCTTATTATATCTTTTATAACTGTGATTAATATAATAGATTTAATCGAATTATAGATTCAAATTTAAAATGACCAATAAACAAATTTTCAACGTAATCAAAAATAAATTTTTCAAAATTTAATAACTGCACAATTTTTTTTACTAATAAGTTTCAATAACCTGATCACAACAAAAATAAAGCAAACAAAAAAATTATACTAAATAAACCGAACATTAATAATTTAAATATTAAAGTTCATCAAAATTCGTTTTACACTAATTATTCCATCACAAATTCGAATATTCGACACTAATCGAACACCTACGGTGTCTTACAATTCCAATAATTTTGGAAACCGAATAAAATAAAGATTTTTGTAAACCATAATGTAAGAAATTATCATGTAACAATCTAACTTGAGAGTTGTAAACGCTTGTAAAAAAACTTTTAAAATTCCAGAAGACTAATCAAACAGACCAATATTAAAATAGTTTATTTCCACAAATGATTTTGAATCACCTGATACCTAGTAAACATTAATTTTGCAATTTCTACATATAAATTTAAATGAAAAAATATAACTTCAAAATTCAACGATCCTTTTAAAACCGAACCTTTAAATTTAGAAGAAAAGTAAATTTTAAAATAAGAAAATTCGTATTGTAATGTATGTAAATATAGTTCAAAATCATAATAAAATGAAAACTATTATTAATGATCAAATAACTTTAATGCAATCTGTCATAACAAAATTTAATCAAACCGCAACGAATCTTGTCAACAATCAAAAATTATTAGAACTCAAACTAAATAAATTTCAAGGGTTTATAAATACTACCGAAATTAAAAACGTAGAACATCGTCAACTTGAACTCATGATGACCACAATTAGAGAACTAATAACAACTTTACAAATAGTCCATAATTTAATAAATAATTTAGAAATAGCAAAAATTAATACTTTTCATAATTACATAATCAAGCCAATCAATCTTTTAGAAGAAATCAAATTTATAAATAACCAAACAGAAAATACGCGATTACCATTTGAACCCATTTTAGAAAATATTTATTATTTGAGGAAATTATAAAGGTCAAAAGTTACATAAAAGATAATCAAATAATATTTTTACTTGATATTCCAATTGTTGAAAAGGAAAAATAAGACTATTTAAAGCTTTCCCTATACCAATCCTTACTACCGAAAACAATTTTAAAATTATCCTACCCAGTTCAAAATGAAGTACAAAAGAATGAAGACAGCTCATGTGAAGTACAAATCCTAAAGTTTTCGGAAAGTACAGCAAATTGTAAGCAAGAAAATGTTAAATTAAACAATTACCGCGGATACATGCGGTCGTTAGTTCGAACTAACCTTAGTTCGATCTAAATTTATTTTGCTTTTAATTTTATTGCACAGGTGTATACATGTTTTTTTTAGTTCAAACTGAAAGCAATGACATAGCTTGATCTAACTAAGGTAGATCCAGCGGATTAGGTCGCTTTATCTAAGTGTACACATCTAAGGACTAGCCAGGTCGAGCTGACTTAGTTCGAACTAACGACCGCATGTATCCGCGGTAAATATCAAAATTCAAAAAATTGAAAATGGAAATTAGATAGTAATAACACCAAAACAGTTATTGGTTCATCAATAATGCCAAGAAGAAAAACAAAACGTCCGTCCCCTCAAAAGGAACTTATCTAATACAAATCCCAAGATTCTGTGAATTACAAATCAATAACATTAAACTACGAAGTTTTAAAAATCAAAACAAACTTTTAAATTCTTTCAAAATTCCAAACTTAAAAATCTCAACGGTAAAAAACACAAGTGACAATTTCAAAGTGATGCTATTAGAAATATCTAAATTGGATCTGAGTGAAATCGGTAAGTGATACATTTTAATAAAACGAGTGTTTGAACAATATAAGTTTATTTAATCATTTTATTATTAGTAATGTATAAAATTTATATTTTTGTAAAAAAATTGTAGAAATTTTCGACCTCAAAACCAAAATTACAAACCCATACAAGAAGTCTAAAGGTTAGAAGAAACCAATTTGGATCATCATCATTTCCTTCATGGGTTAGGTCGTTGAACTGTTCCAGCCCATCTCTTTCTCGGTCTTTCTACATCTCTGCGTCCTTGAGGTTGGTATTTATAGATATTTAGGGGGATTCTATAGTTTTCCATTCTCTAGAGGTGTTCTCAATTTGGATATGCCTGAAAAATTAGTCACCCAAAAGCTCTAATTTTCCAAACTTCGGTGGGAGGAGTTATATTTTGTAATTATTACGGATATAGTGTAAAGTAATTTTCTATTTAAATTAAATAAGAAACGATGCAAAGTGCAATTCTGTATTTCTACAAGATTTATTGCCATCGTGGTATTATTCAGCAAACAGTTAAAGGAAATATAGAAATGCATATTCGACATCTTTAATATTATATAGAGTAACCATTTTATAGCATAAATAGTTATTTTATAAAATAAAAAATTTTTTAATAAAAATTTAGAATTATTTGCAAAATTTTAAAAGTTTAAAATTATAAAAATAAATTACTTTTGGGTGCCTCTGTATCTACCTCAAAATTTTGCGATATCTGTTCCGTTAGAGCGAAAACCTTAATTGTTGTGAACCAGATACTGTCTAAACTAAATGATCAAAACTCGTACGACCAATTAACAAAATTTCATCCCGTTGTTCTCATTTTTTCGTGCTCTCTTTTGTCAATGTTCTGTTTTTCATTGTTCCGTTTCTTCATATTCTGTTCTATCATGTTCTGTTCTATAAAATCACAAAAAGGCTAAACATTTAAAATTTGTTAGAAATAATTAATTAAAATTAATAAAGTTAATTAGAATATGTTAGAAATTCCAGCAAAATGTACTACAATTTTATTGATGGTTTGAATATAATATGAAATGTTCCAAGTTTTAATAGAATTGCGAAATTTGGAATGTATAAAAAAAGTAAATAAATTGTATTTAAAGATTGCACAATTTGAGAATTCTAAAGTTTAAACACAATTTCCCAGGTATAAAAATTTGCATTTCTTCTACAACCGCTGGATTACAACTTAGGTTTAAAAAATGCACAATATTATTAAGTGCACAACGTTGGGGATTGTAAGTTCCACCGGTGGGTCAAATCTTTTAATCTGACATGTAAGTTCCACCGATCAGTTTTGGTCCCCTTTTCTGACATGTAAGTTCCACCGATGGTCAACTAAAGTTGTGGGGTCAAGGGGATAAGAGTTAAGTACGTATTTTTAATTAAGCTGAATTTATTTTTATGTTGGTATATAATATTATCTACAAATAGTAGATAACTACTATTTACTACTAACGCGTGTGAATCTTTTCACAACATTTTTAATACACAGTTTTATACTGCCCACCCCCCAATATATACTTTTTTAGAAAAATTAAAAGAAGTACAAACAGAAACTTATATCAAACTCAACAGTATTCACGTTACAAAACATGGCAATAGTCATACTGTGCAGAAAAGTAAACGGTTGGAGTATTTACTTCAATCATATTCTTCCAAAACAATTACTAGATTTGATTTAGTAAAAAGTATCTCCAACCGTTTCTCTGAAATTGTTGAAGAATGAAGAATTTTATGGTGGGTGGGCACTCTCTAATTAAATATATGTGTGTTATATTTACAATATTTTCAATAATCTTAGGATAATTTTATCGGGGAGGTTTGATGCGAATAGGTGAAATCTGCGCGAGAAGGTGGATCGGGCTGTAGGTTAGAGTTTGGTTTTTATAGTTTTTTAGAGTTGATGCAAATGGGTGAAATGTGCGCAAGAAGGTGGATCTGTGTGTCGGTGGAATATCAAATAAATATTAAGTTGTAAACCGCACTATAGCAGAAACTTGTAAGTAGACCGCCAAGGGTCAACCGCTAGAGGAAATCGTGTACAATTAACTTCACACTTCACGTACTTCATCATAATTCTCCATACTTCTTACAGAAGAGACTTACAGAAATACCAAAATTTGAGCACTGGAGGGTGTTCCACACCCCAGACCCCCGGATTGAGTAGATTATTTTATCAGAAATAAACTAAAGATCTCCGTTGCAGAGGCACTAGAGGGTGTTTCCTCCCCCACTCCCCGGATCAAGTAGTTTATTTTTATCAGAAGTAAACTGAACTCTCCTGTTGCAGAGATCTACCTCCCAGGAGTACGGAATTTATAATTAATTGTCAGATTACGAATTAAACACATTTACTTGGCTATAGCTAATTTTAATAAACTTGAGGTATGCTTAAATATTTAATTCACTTTTAATAAAAATAAATTATTTAAACTGGGGTCTGGGGTGTGGAACACCCTCCAGTGCATCTGCAATGGGAGATCTTCAGTTTACTTCGATAAAAAGTAAACTACTCGGTCTGGGGTTCTGCATGTTCTGCAATGTTCTTCATTCCAAAATTTGTGCATTGGAAGGTGTTCTACACCTCCTCCCGGTACTTCATGTACTTCATTTGATGTATACAAAAACTTTACCAGCGGTTAACCCTCGTAGACCGCATACTATAGCGGCACCATTTAATAGGGAGGGGTCCTGTAATCAGTTTTGCTTGGCGCAAACCACCATAATTGCGAATCCACCCTAAAATCTAAAATTAACATCTAAAAGCAGAACAATTTTAATTACATTCCTACAATTTTTATTACAGACCTGTCTTTTCATTTATTTATAATTTTTATTACAGACTTGTCTTTTTATCTGATTATAATCCAATGTAAGTACTTTGAGTACTGGTAGCTACCACCGGTGGAACTTACATGTTTTGCCCAGCTACATTTTCACCGTGACCGGGACCGGTGGAATTTAGATGTCGACCTCGGTAGGAATTAGAGGATTATAGACATCGTAGAGCTACAATCGACGTTATGTAGAAAGCCCTTGAGCACCTATGTTAAAAATAAAACTATTAAAAATCTACCGACGGTCATATAATTTCCGAAATTAACTATTTTATGACACTTAGTAAGTAGCAATAACAATACTCACCTACCCGGATCCACCTATTTCGCGAAAGATCACACCGTTTTAGCAAAGATCCACTTTCGCGAAAGATCCACCTTTTGGTAATCAATTTCGTGAAAATCCACCTAACCTACCGACGGATCCACTTTTTAGCGAAAGATCCACCTTTTGGTATGTAACTCTAGAAAAATACAAAACTAACTCTAACCTACCGACGGATCCACCTTTTTACGAAAGATTCACCTTTTGGTATGCAACCTAGAAAAGTAGCAATAACGAACTCTAACCTACATACCGATCCACCAATTCGCCCCGCAGGTCAAGTTGATCAAGTTGGCAAAAGCTGCTAAACCGACAATAATTGTGTTTTAATTTTATAATATGTTTTCGGATGCAGTAAAATATAACTTCGCGAACATCTAACCTAATTAAAATAACAGACATATTTCGAATATATTATAAATTAAGTAAAATAAGTACTTTCAAGCTTTAATGGGATACTTAACAGCTTTAAGGCTTAAATTTAAAGATTAAATTTTTGACCATAACCGAACCCGGTGCAATCTACATGTCGGATTAGGACGACCCTTTGACCATCGGTGCAGTCTACAATCGCCCGTCCCAACGTTGGGTGGAAAGGCGGTGTCCGATTCCACCGATGGTCAAGGGTTTTTATAATCCCACATGACGATTCCACCGCTGCCATCGGGCAGGTAGACTGGTCAGAAATGTAATCTTTAATTTTAAACCTATAAGCCCGTAAGTTCTTAAGTAGATAAGATATATACAGGGTGGCGTATGAATTGTAGGAGTGGATCAAAACTTATTAGAGAAACCATAAAAAGTAGCGATTTTTTCCACAATGCCACTTTCGACCTAATTAAAATTCTATTTTTTCAGAGTTTATACCAAATATAGGTGGAATGTGCACGAAAAGGTAGATTGGGCTGTAGGTTACAGTTGGTTTTTAAAATTTTTTTTGAATTTGAAATGAAATAGGTGGAATCTGCACCAACCTAAGAAATTAGCGGTTAATTATTGAACAAGCATTATTGGGTAGAGTTAAGATTCCCGGAATCGTAAATACACTTTTCCCTATAGAAATGGCTATTAAAAACGAAAGAACACAAAAATACAAGCTCTCTAAGGTGAGGATCAATCTTGTCGGAGTTGTAATAAGGCCACAATTTAATTTTGAAAATTGCAATTTTCCCATAAGAAATACATGTAGGTGTATTATTGCGTAATATTGCGCAATAATTTTATGCATTTTCATGACCGTCCGTGCAGATTTATACTAGCGGTTCTACCTTAAGGCGGGGCCAACTAGAGCAGCGTTAGAAACGAGTCAGTCGCTCCCTAAGATCTGCTGCGTCAACTTTCAAACTTTTCGAGTTGGAGCCGCTTAAGGATATTTTTAATGAGTTTAGCACGTGTCAAAACCGCTCAAAGCGCCGTCCGAGCCCCGGAGGGCGAGGCGATGCGAGTAGGTTTTGACAGTGCAACCACCTCAGAAACAAATTCACGCAAAAAGTTACTCATATTAATGATCATGCATAATACTTGTATTATTTCTTATACATTAATCCTACTAATACCCTATAAGCTGACCCTGACCCTCATCGGTGGAATCGTCTACTGCTCAACTTGACCATTTTGGGATAGGATTAACTTTGACCATCCATCGGTGGAATCCGGTGCCGGTAGAAATATCGCAAACATTTCGTGCAGATAAAATATTTTCTGGGCTAGCAGAATAATGATTGTTTATAATGATTATAGCAGTTGGTGCGATTTCCGGACATTTTCACTCTAAAATATTTAACTACTCCAACTTCCATGATCTTGACGATGGAGAAAGCATCTATTGGGAACAAACACATTTCGAAAATCGACAAAGTATTTTCGATGCTCTTGCGATAATTACTGAAAATAAAATTTTATACCGATGAAGAAAGCACAAGTCAAATTTGAAGGAAGTTTGAAGTAAAACTAATTTTGAAACAAAAATCACAAAATGAATTTATAATTGCTTTTCGTAAGGTATTGGGGATTAGACAATATAGTGCAGTATTCGATTTAAATACAAAAAGGTTCCTTCCACTTTATATTTACCATTTGGGATCAGTGGAGGAAAGCGAGTTTCATCAAAAACAAAATTGCAAAAGTGATATGTGACGTCCTAAAAAGAAAAAGTTTATGTTTTCTTTGTGAATAAACAAATTTAAAATTTTCAAAACCTTATTAAAGTAAAAAGTAGTCATATTGCCACAATTTTTTATATTGGCAATTCCTAGCGCGTTCGCATCAAATGCTTTCTGGAAATTGACCTGACAACGTAACGGAAAGTGTCGATACTCATTACTCAAAACTTGTACGCTTGAATTAGTTTCTAAAATATAAAATTTTAGCTTGATGTAAAATACATTGTTATTGGCTTAAATAAAGTATGTGCAGGTATATCCAAATGATAATACAGTGGTTTTAGACTTTTAAATCTTATAGATAATATTATAACAATATGCAGTTATTTACCCAATATAAAATAATACCATCGCACGAGTGCATAATATTATTGAATCTGACATAATTGTTTCCTTGGTATGATGGCATAGTAGTTCAATATCAATTGTGTAACACCTGTACTCACTATTACAAGGTTAACTGCCATTAACATTAATGATTATATAAAATAAATGACCATTAACGCAAAATTTTTAAATTCCGGTTGAAGGTTTTAAAATAGCTTTCACTGAAATAACAATTATATTTACAATAACCAAAGGTAACCGTCAAATGATTATTACTAGCCTGGTATATTATTATTAGTTAACAATTACCTACATACATATATAATATATATAATAACCAAAACAGATGATCGAAGTTACAGTGTCTACATAATGTCATGTTATCAACTTAAAAACTAGAATAAATAACCTTAATAAAGAAAATTGCATCTTCGGATGAAAACCAGTAACCTCGGTAGATAAAGTTGTATCCTCGGATGGAAAATTTGTGTAACGGTTTGATAATATTTGGCATGTAGCAGTTGTAATAGGTTCATGGAATGCCATTAGAGCCATTTAAAATACAAAACTTCATTTTATAAGCTGTCGGAGCAGTTAGCATTCTAAAAGTTAAATTTCATTCTACGGGTAGCACAGATTAAAGTTGGAATTGTTTTGCATATTAAATAGTAGCGTACACATTTCTTGGTACTTTTGCACATGAATCCAAAATCTAAAAGATTAAAATAATGCCAATATGAGCAAAGAAAATTTCATCCTACGGGGAAAACCCAAAAGAGAGATTTAGGTAATATAAAAAATTGTAGTTGGATCATGAGGCATACCAAAAGAAGCGTATTAATTTGTAGAACGATTTGCAATCCAAGTGAGGATGGTAGCTTACAAATTGAATCTTCACCATTGTAAAATGTGAAATTTTAACCTACAAATATGTCAGAATTTTAGATTTAGTGATTAAATTGTTATTAGGCTAAGGATTTGAGTAAGATTAGTGTTGAAGGAAGAGGAATTAAAAACTAAGTGTTATGCAAGTGGTTAGGATAGACAAAGTGTGTGAAAATTAACATGGGGTGCAAAGAAAGAATTCGTACTTTGACGTTCGATTATGGAACGACCAGTGTAGTTAGAATTTTTCTAACAATTTTGTTGGAAACGGCTTTGAAGTCTTTAATTTTCGTGAAAGTCTCATGGACATCCGTTTGATAAGATTCCCAGCCAATCGCATTCGAGCATTTGTGGAAAAACCGGGAATAAACAAATGAATTTTCCGAGTTTATGTGCCTCTCGATGCGAAAAATACGTTTAGTAGACCCATTTCACTCGTCCAGTGAACACGTATAAATTTTGGTTCCTGAAAAATTAAAAATATGAAAGTTAACCAATAAAAATAATTTTTCGACATGCATTGTACAATTACTAGTGACGCTATGGATGATTTAAATAATCAAAAGTGAATTCAAGAAAGTGCATCGGAGAAAAAGCAAATAAATAAAATTTTTCGTATTTACCTGCGTAAATGTTGAAGAAGAATTACAACGAGCTTTCGTTTTGGTACTACTGAACTCGAAGAGGGGACGATGACCTACTTAAAACAGCTGTTATTTTCGCAACGGTTAGTTTTTACCAACAAATTTTAATTTGAACCATAGAATTTTTGCACCATATTAGATTTAATTAGTTTAAGTAAATTTAATTCAAATGAGCACTTGTTTAGTTAGTTTTAAATTACAGACACATTTACAAGCACCCACACCTATAGTTTACAGTAAGATGTATCATCAAAGAAAGAATTCTTTGTAATCTAGCTACGTCGGTGACATCTATAATTTCATGTAAACATTTCAATCCAATACAAAGTTTAGTACAAAAGGTCAAGATTTGTAGCATTTTATTTGAAAATTTCAAAACAATTTTATTCATAATAACAGAGTCAAAGTGTAATCAAGATTCCAGCTCATCAAGACAAGTAAGTACATGCGAGGTAACAATTTTATCTACTATCTACTATTCAATTTTATCTATTATTACAACAATTTTTATCTTACATAAATAATTATTCAGCAAACAGTTTCATTACAATAATATAACTGTCAAGATCTACCAGTAATTAATTTACCTCAATTTTATCTTCCACTTTAATTAAAAATTTGCACGTAATGATTATGGGCCTTGATGGTGCGATTGTACTTAAACGCTGTAATTAATACAATGTTTGAATAATTTTCATGCAACTAATTACTAATTAAAACGAAACTTTATTTGTAAGCTTTAGCAATGGTTACTCTGTCATCAGACGTTTCTTACAAATAATGTTTCGTTTATTGTTCATTCAACCTTCTAATTTAAAAAATTTAAATCAAAGAAATTGTCACAATATTTCAATCTTGACAAGTTGTTACAACCTTATGACAACTTGCAATCTATTAGGTTTTCTTAACCTAAGTACATTGTTTTTCTACTGAATACTACCATTTTTTATATTGTCTTGCCAAACTCAACTAATTAAATGCTGGAGTACTTTTAAACGGGTAAAACGACGTAAGTTGTATTCTTGCAAAAGGAACCGAAATATACATATGTACAACAAATTCAGGAAACCGCTTTAAACAAATTTATATTATTAAGAATTGAGTTCTCAATATTATTTATTTAGTATGGTAAAATTATTAATACAAAAACTTTTAGTTTTTCTTTAAATATATGCTTTTTGGTCTAATTATTATACTAATTTTTGTAGTTGCGGTGATTGAAGGTGTAAAATGAAACAAACTTTCAAACAAAAATTAATCATTTAATATTTATAATTCAAAATATATATAACTCAATATAACACACTGTTCAAACACATTGACAACAAATTGGAATACTCATCGCAAATAAACCATTAACCAGTTTGTGCTTTATTTTGAACTCACTGATATAATTTTTACTTCTTGATAAGGTATTGGTGTATATACAATTTTAAGGAAAATATAATGCAATCATTGTCATTTTAAAAGTTCTTCGTCTTGTTATCGAGCTTCTTGGTTGCTTTTCTCAGCTAGTCAAGTTTGAAGGAATAATACTGGGGAAAATTATAAAACGCTCAATTTTGATTTTTTTAATTCAGGCTGTTTTGCCTAATTATTAACAAACAACTCAAATTTAAACAAAAATCTATTATTTAATATTTATAATTAAAAGATCTGATATATAACACACTGTGCAAAACCATTAAAACCAATTGGAATACTATACTGCAAGTAAGCCATTAACCCGGTGTAGTTTTAAAAATCTTGCTGCAGCCAATTTGTGCTTCATTGTAAACTGACTTATAACATGTAGGTATATAATTTTCACTTTTTGGGTAAGGTATTGGTACGTATATTTCAAGGAAAATATAGTGCATAGCTATTTCTTGATTTAGATACAAAAGGTGGCTTCTACCTTGTATTTTCCATTGGGAATCAGTGGAGGAAAACGAGTTTCATCAAGAAGAAAATTGCAAAAGTGATATGTGACGTCCTGAAAAGAAAAAGTAAATGTTTGCTTTGCAAATAAATAAATTTAAAATTTTCAAAACCTTATAAAAGTAAAAGGAAGTCATATTGCCACAATTTTTATGTTGCCAAATCCTAGCGCGTTCGCATAAAATGCTTTGTTAAAATTAATTTGACAACGCAACGGAAAGTGTCGATACTCATTACTCAAAAACTTATACGCTTGAATTAGTACCTGAAAATGTCAAATTTTAACTTGCCGATATGATGATTAAGCAGGTGAAGAATTTCAAGTGATTGGGAGCTGTAATGGATAAGCACGGATTGGCGGATAAGAAAATAAAAATAGAATCTAAGTAAGAAGAAAGATTGTGGAATGTATGATTAGTATATGGTTGGATGGAAATATTTCCAAGAACAATAAAAGTGGATAGAAAAGATATTGGCAGTCAGTTATGTGCTACGGATGTGAGGTATGGATGGTTAAAGAGGCAATGAAAAGAAACTCAAAGCGGTGGAAATGAACTACCTGCGCCGCAGTGCCGGAATATCAAAGTTGCAGAGAATCCTAATAAAGAGATTGAAGGCAAATGAGAGCACCAAAACGATAGTAGAAGGAATAGAACGAAAATGTCTTTTAAGAAAGTCCGTTTACCAAAGAAGCCTGGCGGAAAAAATGAGCAAAACAGTGATAATTGTAGAATAAAGGAATACGGAACACGATGAGAAGCAGAAACCTCCATGAAGACGATGTATGCAACAGAAATGCTTGACGAAAGGCACGAATACACAGTTTTAGCTGTACCGTGATCTGCATGTATGGTAATGTGTTTAACATATTATAATTGTTATTACTTACTTTGCAATATATTTCATTCAATCCGAAAAATTATAATAATAATAATAATGTAATGGATATCTACTTTATGATATCAATTTTGGTGGTTGTAAGCTATTACGTGCATAGTCAGAAATCTTTTAATTACGCAAATGTTGGTTACAGAAATGGAAAATCACCAACACTTACGTGCCAAAATCGGGTTTCTGAAACTTATGATAATTGAAATACTATAATAATCATAAAGTTTTAAGATATTTTTGTATTAGAGCAATGTCCCCTGACTACGGCATTTTAAATGTTGATGAGCTGAAATTCCTGCATTCTAAGCCCTCTTTTGGCAATCAGGTAAAATATGATACTGCTACAGTGCCTACATGAAAATAATTTTTATGGCGTAGCAAGAGTTATTTACCTCTACTTTATCTTCCACGTTTACTTTAAAATTTATAGTAACATTATGGACCGTGGTGGTGCGATTATACTTAAATGCTTTAAGCGTATAATCATTGATGTAATTATTATCGTAACTAATTAATTGAATTCGGACATCTCTTATTTTGAATTGGTTTTGATGACACTAAAATTCAGTAAATTAGTAATTTCTTAGTACAATGAAATTGCAAGAGTTGTTAATGTGAAGTAAATAAAATAATCAGAAATATAAAAATAAAATATTTATAAAAATTTAATTCTAAGGTTAGAGTAAAGTTTGATTAACCGTGTTTCAAAAATCACCTTAATTTAAGTTTCCGTTAAATTTCGTGCTTAATAAATAAATATAACAAATAATAAATATTTGATTCAAATTTTTAAAATTATAAGGTTAAATGAACAATAAAACAAAACATTATTAGTCACCAATTACAAAGATTGACTTCTTTACGAAATGATTTGCATCAAGAGGGAAAAAATGCGATGAACAGAAAAACCGACATCGAAGGTTTAAGTAATGTCTACAACCATCTACTCATCTAAGCTACAAATAACGTATTGGTTAAGTTTTTCCTATTTAATGAGTTCTTATGTAGGTTGTTCCTTAACCCGCGATTATCTTTCAAATTTTATGGATCAAGAAATCGTCTCAAATGACAATACGTTATATTCGTTTTCATGTAATTGCACTATTATTATTGAATTTCTGATGACAGCAGTAACCATTGCTGAAAGCTCACAAATAATGTTTCGTTTTATTGTTCATTTAACCTTATAATTTTAAAAATTTGAATCAAATATTAATTTCAAAGATTAATAATATATATAATTTCAAATAATAAATAGATTTACTTATGGAGTATCACATAAAATGCAAATTGAGTTTTCTCCTTACACGCATAAAGATGTGCTATTGACGTAATCAATTTTGTGACTTTTTAAAATTAAAAGTTACCTTCGAGAGAATACTGTCGTTACAGAATATATACGGAATAAGAAATATGAACGCCAATAAGAAAACCAAAACTTTCATTGTTGGTTAAAATTGCAACTATTAGATACAGAAATTACAATTGAGTAATAAATTTCACGTAGTGTTAACTAACAATCTTCTTCTGAAATATATATTATAATGATGTGGTATATTGTTATTGTTCCGGTTCGGTATTCTTCAACAAATGTATAACTATGGTTTTAGTGAATAAAACAAGCAAAAATATTCATTGTTAGAAATTTGCTATTAAAGTAGTAGCGGTATCAAGCAGATTCTGGACCACTTTTTATAACAGTTGAATACATCATCATAAATCCAAGATTTGATAAATATTTGCAATAGCGTGGGGCGGTTTAATATGTCGGTGACTTTTGAATAAAAATATTTAAAAAAAAACGTTTTATTTCTCAACATTGTTGCCATTTATCTCAATACACTAGTCCAGCGGTTTTCTAAAACAATGTTATCCCTTTCTAATAATACGATTTCGAAGTTCTCAAAATAGGCGTTTGTTTCAGTTTTACCTCTTTATTTGACCCAAATTTCTTACTGCCGCGCCATTTCTTTAGGTTTGGAAACAGAAAATAGTTGCAGGAGACTAAATCTGGAAAATATTCTGGATGAAGAAGCAATTCGTAACCTAATTCATAAAATTTTGCCATGGCAATGGTACACGTGTGCACTCGTGCATTATACTGGTAAAAAGCACTTTTTATACAAACGTAAAAAGACGACATTTATGCATCACTATCGATACGCGAAGTGCATCTTGTTTCAATATAACAAAAAGCTGTGGAAACCATTTTTCACGCGTTAAAAAACTTGCGATTCAGATACGAAAATTCGTTGCACACCATTCGCTAAATTTAAGGACGCTTTTAATGCGATTAGGTATTGTAGCTACTAATTTGAAGCAGACGTCTGGGGTAATTTTGCCCATTCTTGAAGAATTGCTTGTTTTAATTCTTCTTTTCAGGACTCTTCGGCAGCCACTCCAAAGGGAATCTTATTTTCCGTAAACCATACTATACGTATTCTCATACTGCACTTTTGATTTGGCAGGTAAAAATTTGAAGTTGCAACATTTGCAGTTTCTATTACCTCTGGTGGAGTATCACCTTCACTGGTGCAGTTCATCATTTCGTTGAAAAAAATGATGAAGTAGAATTATTATAAGTTTATAAATTTGTAAATAAATTAACAACAAACAATTGCGCGTTTACTAAGTTACAATTACAAAACCGATAATTTGATTTTGATATTTTTAAAATTTACTTCAATAAATCAATAGGGATGTTGCATGGTATCGAATTTAGTGATAACTCCTATTAATTCTTGAAAATAATATCAAATGACATTTATAACCGAAATAAAAATTTTTTATATGCGGTCTGCGCTGAGAAAATCAAATTAGAAATTCAAAAATAAATCGGTTAGCCGATTACGCCTCTGACGTTATACGCGTGTTCCCGAACGTTTTATGGAAATTTCACAACGTCGCAAGGACCTGACAGTTAAATATTTTACTTGTATCTGACAGTTGTAAATAATGTAACGTTTACCATTTAAATTGCATTTTTATTAATATATATTTATTTTAATATAAACTGTAGTCACAAGCAATTTATTATAAAAAATGGTTTATTCCGAGATTTCTGTGTTTTATTAAAATTCATTTTCAATTTTGACACAAACTATTTATAGGTTACATTATCAACACAACGGCATTTGTTGTGTTGCCAGTTGTTAAAAAATAGTTTGTGACGCCATTCGCGCTAAAAACCCGGTTTCAAAAATCATTTTGATCAATTCTTTTGAGAAAACTGAAGGTTTCCTGAACTTTTATCTATGCAGTGCTGTTTACCAGCACCCAAAGTTTATAAAAAAAATTTTTCAAAAATCATGCAACATCCCTATTCTATTAATTTATTTTTATACTTTCATTAAAAAGTTAGGTTTTAAGATCAAAATTGGTGTTAGAAGTGTCACTTTTTATTTTTATGCGTTGTCATGACACAGTGAAAAAGTAATAAACAATGAAAAAAGTAACTTTTAGTAGCAAGTAACAAAGAAAAGTAACTTTTTCATTGTACATAAAATTAATATTAGAATTATTTTCCTTGGTTACTTAAAATTAGCCAACTTATTAATATTTAACTTTAGTACATACCTTTAAATAAAATTAATTTTTAAATTATGCATATAATTTAAGTCTTTTTAATAAAAGTATAAAAATAGTGTGTACAATTCGTTATATTCGTATACAATAGTTATTTGTACAACTCGTGTTAGAAGTGATACTTTTTTCACGAATGTGAAAAAAGACACTTCTAACACGAATTTACTATTTTATACTTTTATTAAAAAGACTTAAATTATATGCATAATTTAAAAATTAATTTTATTTAAAGGTATGTACTTAAAGTTAAATATTAATAAGTTGGCTAATTTTAAGTAACCAAGAAAAGTGTTTATTTACGAAATTTGTCATTCTATAAGTTCAATTGTGTAAAATGAGTAATACCGACAGTGAAGATTCAGAAATTGCAGAAGAGGCTAGTTTGGCTATTGACAGTTTGTTACCAGTAAAGTCTAAAAGCAATATGAGTACGCATACTTTCTATTCAACGAATGGTGTACGAAAAAAGAAGTGCTGGAAAAATTTCTGAAAAGATACTGCTAGCGTATTTATCCGAAAAATCTAAATTGGTAAAATCGTCAACATTATGGTCAACGTATTCCATGTTAAAAGTACCATTAATGTAAAGCACAATATTGACATAACCAAATTTAGTAAACTGGTACCATTTTTGAAAAGAAAATCAGAAAATTATCGTCCAAAAAATCAAAACATTTACCAAAGAACAAGTTGATAGATTCCTAATAAACGCTGAAGACGAAACTTATTTACTAATGAAAGTAAGTTAAAATTCCACATTAATTATCAATTGAAATTCACACATTTTTTATGATTAGGTGATCTTAGTAATGGGCATATCAGGGGCATGCAGACGGGATGAATTGATGAAAATGACCATTGACAACATACAAGAACTTCAAAATTTATTAATAGTACAAGTTCCAGATACAAAAACAAAAACGGACAGAACTTTTGTAATAAATAATCAACAATTTCTTAAAATTTATCAAAATATAATGCACTTCGTCCACCGAATATTGAAACTCGTCGATTTTTTATAAATTATCAAAAGGGAAAATGTACTAAACAAAATGTTGGAATTAATAAAATTGGAGAGACACCATCGTTAATTGCTAAATATCTTAATTTACCTGATGTAAAATGTTACACTGGACATAGCTTTCGAAGAACATCAGCTACCATACTTGTGAATGCCGGAGCTGATATCACTAACCTCAAACGGCATGGAGGATGGAAGAGTACAAGTGTAGCTGAAGGGTATATTGCTGATTCAATTGAGAATAAAGTACAAATCGCAAATTTAATTTCACCGAATGAAATTTCAACCAGCTCGTGTAATTTACCAAGTACTTCTACCGAAAGCGGCATGGACAGTTTTACCCAAAATGGTAATGTTGTAGAGGAAACTAATTTCAAGGCAGTTTCTGAATCATCGACGATAAATATATCAAATTGTACAAATTGTTTATTCAAATTTCAAGTTGTTCCCAAATAATTCTAATATTAATTTTATGTGCAATGAAAAAGTTACTTTTTTCATCAGTTCAGTTCATCAGGATCAGTTTATAAGATGCTCGCGGGGTCATTTACATCGATTATCTTAAAAGGATAAAACGATCACCGCCACCAGAAAAAGTTACTTTTTTCATTGTTTATTACTTTTTTCATTTTCTTTTTTTGTGCCATGACAACGCATAAAATAAAAAAATGACACTTCTAACACCAATTTTGATCTTAAAACCTAACTTTTTAATAAAAGTATAAAATAACTATTTTGACGTTGTAAAAAATTTGTAAGTTGTAAAAAAAAACATTCTCAAGTGCCATTCAAAAACACTAATTTTGCACCCTTAATACAAAAATAACTATTTTCATTGCGTAATGCGGTTGCTTAACTTCAAATCGCTGTCGAATCTGTTCAACAGCTCTAAATAATATTTGGCGGTGATCGTTTTATCCTTTTAAGATAATCGATGTAAATGACCCCGCGTGCATCTTATAAACTGATCCTGATGAACTGAACTGATGAAAAAGATCCACCTTGGCCGTCTTGGGTGCACGTTCACCCGGAGAAGTCCACTGCTTTGACTGTTTCTTGTTGTGATTGTGATGGTGTGTTATGATGGATCTATGTTTTGACCACGGTTTATGTATTGTCCATCGCCAAACACTCCTTTGAAGTGGTCACACAGTTACGTTTATGGTCGAGTGTAAGCAATCATGGCACTCACCGCGGGCGGATAACTTTCATGTTTAAGTATTAAGTTAAGTATTAAGTTAATGTATGATTATGAAAAAGTTAAATTACATTTATCACTAATTTTATAAAATTATTAATGTACATAAACATAAATAATACTTTAAATTATTATGCTGTGCTAAATTAGGTCCAAGCAATTTTCATACCACGTATGAGTTATGAGTAACATATTGACAGATTTTATGACAGATTTTATGACAGATTTTATGACAGATTTTATGACATTTTATGAATGATGTGACACAGTTAAAATATTATTGAAATATATTAATAGAATTGCGAATTTTAGAATGTATAAAATAAGTAAATAAATTGGGTTTAAAAATTGCACAATTTGAAGATTCTAAAGTTTAGGCTTAAAGTTTAAACACAATTTCCCAGGTATAAAAATTTGCATTTCTTCTACAACCGCTGGATTACAACTTAGGTTTAAAAAATGCACAATATTATTAAGTGCACAACGTTGGGTGAAAATATCGCAAACAATTTTTTTCTCTGTAGATAACAATATTCTTCTGGGCTAGCAGAAAAATGATTGTTTATGGTGTTGTAGCAGTTGGTGCGATTTCTGACATTTTCACTCAAAAATATTCAACTTCCATGGTCTTGACGATGGAGAAAACATCTGTTGGCAACAAACACATTTCGAGAATCGACAAAAGTATGTTCGATGCTCTTGCAGTATAATTACTGAAAATAAAAATTTTTATCTCGGGGAAGGAAGCGCAAGTCCAAGATTTGAAGGAAGTTTGAAGTAAAACTAAAATTGAAACAAAAAATCACTCAATTAATATTTTTATTTGAAAGATTTGAAATATAACTCAAAGACACACTGTGCAAAAACATTAACCCATTGGAACACCTCACCGCAAGTAAACCATTAATCCAGTTGGTGTTTTATTGTAAACTCATGTAATATAATTTTTACTTCTTTGGGTAAGGAATTGGTATATATATTTCAAGGAAAATATAGTGCACAGCTATTTCTTGATTTAAATACAAAAAGGTTCCTTCCACTTTATATTTACCATTTGGGATCAGTGGAGGAAAGCGAGTTTCATCAAAAACAAAATTGCAAAAGTGATATGTGACGTCCTAAAAAGAAAAAGTTTATGTTTTCTTTGTGAATAAACAAATTTAAAATTTTCAAAACCTTATTAAAGTAAAAAGTAGTCATATTGCCACAATTTTTTATATTGGCAATTCCTAGCGCGTTCGCATCAAATGCTTTCTGGAAATTGACCTGACAACGTAACGGAAAGTGTCGATACTCATTACTCAAAAACTTGTACGCTTGAATTACTATCTGAAAATATATAATTTTAGCTTGGATGTAAAAGTACATTGTTATTGGCATAAATAAAGTATGTGCAGGTATATCTATCGACAAATGATAATGCAATATAAAATAATACCATCGCAAGAGTGTATAATATTATTGAATCTGACATAATTGCTTCCTTGGTATGATGGGATGGTAGTTCAATATTAATTGTGTAACACCTGTACACACTATTGCAAGCTTAATTGCCATTAACAATAATGATTATATAAAATAAATGGCCATTAACGCAAATTTTTAAATTGCGATTGAAGGTTTTAAAATATCTTTCGCTGAAATGACAATTATATTTCCAATAACCAAAGATAACCGTCGAATGATTATTACTAGTCTGTTAAATTATTTGTTCACAGTTACCTACATACATACATACATATAATAACCAAAGACAGCTGATCGAAGTTACAGTGCCTACATAAATATAACTGTCATGATCTAGCAGTAATTAATTTACCTCAATTTTATCTTCCACTTTTACTTTAAAACTTGCAGTAAGATTATGGGCCGTGGTGGTGCGATTGTATTTAAACGCTGTAATTGAATAAAAGTTGAAGTAATTTTCGTCGTAACTAATTAATTGCATTCGGACATCTCTTATTTTGAATTTATTTTGATGACACTAAAATTCAGTATAAGTTTTAGTTAGAACAAAATGCAGATAATAATATCAAGTTTAGATATTTGCATGTCCAGAATTTTGCAGTACTGGAAATGATTTACTTATTAGAATATAGCCTAAAAGGGAAACTGAAATTTTCCTTCCACAAATCATGATTTGCTGCTAATGAATTATAAGCAATATATCGATAAATTTAGTAACTATTTCAAAATTAAATGTTACCTTAGACAAAATGCTATCGTTACCAAATATAAGTAAAAAAGAAAATGTTAACGCCAGTAAGCAAAGCAAAACTTTCATTGTGGACTAAAAATTGTAACAGATAAACGCAAATAATAAAATTTTTATAAAACAAACATTTATATGTCAATAAAAACCATCAAATAATAATTATTTTCCTTCCGCGCTGCTAAATTATTATTGTTCCGGTTCAGTATTTTTTAACAAAGGCTAATTATCATTTTTGTCTGTAATGCAACGAGCTCGATTGTTGATGATTTATATTACATTAGCAGGTTAACCGGGGAGTCAATGACGTGGATCCTTACTTTTCGCTCACGATAAAGAGAATGCTTCGGATTACGATTTTATATAGAAAGATAATAGTGGAACAATCCATCTATTGCCTATTTCAGAATCTTGACTATCACGCCCCAAATTCAATTTCATCGTCGACAGTACCATAGATAATCATCAGTCGTGGTTTCAGATTTACTTATGGTTATCAATAGAAATTTTCGTGCTCTTTCCTTCTTTTATATGATTTTGGGTACGACACACTGCAATGTCCATGCATCATATTTCGCATAATGACCTTGAAACGACGCATAACCACGAATGGAAAATACATACTGGAACATTGTACCAAGTTTGCAAAAGTTTTGTAAATGTTGCATTTTTTGAAAGGTTCCCTAAATCAGAGAGCGTTGCAAATCGAGATTGATCATCAGCCGTGTTTAATAATTTTTCAAAAACTAAAATTTTTTGGAATAGTTATGAGTTTATTTCTTATGACTAGCCTGCTAGTCTTACTTTGAATTGTTCTGTTTTGCCTCTCTTTTTATTTAGTATACCAATAACAACCAATAACGCGACGATCATCCGGCATTTGTATGAATTCCCAAATTTTATTTTTCTTTCAAAATTCAAACACATTGCTAACATCCACTCATCCTACATTTATATGTTTTTAAAACTATATCATAACCAACAAAAATTGCGCGAATAGATTTCGAATCTAATTTTTTCCTTCTTTCGTTAAGTACCAACACAACATGTTGAACCAAATCACTTTAAATTATCAATATTGAACTTCATTATAATTATGATTCAATCATCAATATGATGGTCTACTACTTCAAGTCAATGAATCTAGTCATCATATTCGTAAACACATTCATTGTAATTATGAATGCAATCATCAATATAATGATCTACTACTTCAAATCAATGAATTTATTCATCATATTGATGAGCACGTTCACCATAATTATAAATGCAATCATAAATATGATGATCTACTACTTCAAATCAATGAATTTATTCATCATATTGAAGAACACTTTCAACGTAATTATGAATGCAATCATCAACATGATGATCAACTACTTCAAATCAATTAATTTATTCATAATATTGATAAACACTTTCATCATAATTAAAAAAAATTTTAAATAAGATAAAATTATTATTACATAATATTTAAAAATAAGAAAAACATTTAGTTCATCATATTGATGAACAAATCATCAATATGATGTACAAAGTCATCGATTAAATTTGATGGATGATGAATGATTCATCAATACTATGAATTTGAACTCATCAATTTATTTTCATCATAGTGATAAAACAATCATCAATATGACGTATAAATTCATTGATCAAGTCTTGGTGATGGTTCATCAAAATAATGAATTTAATTTCATCAATTTCTTTTTATCGTGGTGATGAAACAATCATCAATATAGATTTATCATCCATCAAACTTGATCGATGTTTTTGTACGTCATACTGATGATTGTTTCATCACTACGTTATAAAAAGGAATTGATGAAATCAAATTCATTATATTGATGAATCCAAGTTTTATTCATAAAACTTGATTGATGATTTTATACGTCATATTGATGATTTGTTCATCATTATGATGAATTTCATTTGATGAATGGTGTGAATAGAAACCTTTTTTTTCAGTGTTCGAGCAAGAAACTCATTTCCATAAGTGCAATAACTTAGCAAATATATTGTTGCTACCGCAGAGTGTGTTAATACGTTCAGTAAATGTTTAAATAAAATAAAGGATCATAGCAATATATAAATAAAATCTCTTACCATTTTTTTAATAAAATAAGTTACTTTAAAAAGCAAGCTTTCGCCCTTTTAACCCCTAAACCACAAAGTTTTCTTAAATTTGAGGTAGACTCATTAGTTCCACAGTATTCAGCTGCTTTTGTGCCAAACTTGACTGATTCACTATGTTTTGTTTTTTTATATGGCGAAAATACAATTCTTTTTTATTTTCATATAATTATCATTGGCAAAAAACATCGTGAAGAAGCATCGAAGTCATATCTCAGAACTATCCTTTCACCCTGTATAAGGATGTTGCTTTAAACGACAACTAACCTCACTTTTTACAAGAAAACTGAACAGGTAATTTTTTGGTACGATTTTTTTAACAAGTTCTATGTTGAACCTTTTTAGACAATATCATGTCGAACACATTTCCGTTGGACAAGGCCACAAAGCAAGTGGTGACGATTCGGTTGTATCGTGAGGTAAAAAATGTGGCCGATTTGAGAAAAAAACTCATCGAAGGAACATTAAAATGCTGTTTCGTGAAGCCTACCTTAATATTGGACCCCTTTCAAATCGTTGTGGCCGCTAACAAAGCTGCAGTGTCAGAAAAATTAAAAACCAGGACTGTGTATACTGAAATTTTGTTCAACTTATCACTTTCCTCCAAAATTACACAAAGTCTGGTCAAGTTTGGAATCCACGATGATGACAAAAATATCCTAATGGTTGTTGTGCACGATCCTGACGAAGAAGTCGATTTGTTTGGAGAAGTTGAAGGAGAAGAAGTCGAGTTGTCAAGTTTACCCCATTTGAATGATCTGGAGGATATTAAAAGGACCTACAAAGTGGGTGACTTGGACGTTCACAATTCGTCACTTTTAGACTTTGTCGTTAGTAAAATAGCAGTTAAAGAATTTTTATAAATTATCAACTAAAATAAAAAAAAAATTACTGGAATGGGTGGGGGAAGTTGATGTGTTTGTTTTCATTTTGAACGTTTGTATAAATTTTTTAACAATTTTTTGATTAAAAACTTGAGTTTTTCATCGGGTAGTTTTATTTAATATACATCGACTATGATTGACGACGAAGATCCTAAAGAATATCGGTGGGAGACTGGATACGAAAAAACATGGTGAGCTATAACCTCATTTTTTTCAAAAATATCGCAAAAAATTTGTTTTATTGCGTTATTCTACAATAAGGAACGCCGAATTTTGTTTGTGACTTTACAATGGTTTTAGGGGAGATTCTGACGGAAAACGACGATGGTCTTCTGGAACCGTCGGTGGCCGATATCATCCAAAAGGCCAAACAAAAGCGAAATGCACAAAAACAAAAGAACACCAAGTTGGGCATGATGAGGCATCTGTACATAATCATCGATTGTTCCGAGTCCATGTCCAATCAGGATCTGAAACCTACACGGTTACTTTGCACCGTTAAGTTGCTACAATTATTCATCGAGGAGTTTTTTGATCAAAACCCGATAAGTCAGATGGGATTAATAACGATTCAGAACAAAAGGGCTGAAAAATTGAGCGAGTTGACGGGCAATTCAAGAAAGCACATTAAAAGCCATTTCGAGTTTGAATCAGTCCTCTTTGATGGGCGAACCGTCTCTACAAAATGGAATCACGATGGCCTTAAAGTCTCTCAAAATGTTGCCCAGCCATGCCAGTCGTGAGATTTTAGTTTTAATGGGCAGCTTAACTACATGCGACCCTACCGAAATTAATTCAACAATTGAAGTGAGTTGTCAAAAAATAAGGTTTAGATTTCATCAAATTTTCTTTTTTAAGACCTTAAAAATGGAAGGAGTACGCTGTTCTATTATCGGTTTGGCAGCGGAAGTGCGAATTTGTAAGCAAATTGCACAGGAAACCGAAGGACCTACAATGTGATTTTGGATGATGCTCATTATAAAGATTTGATGTTTCAACATATTGAACCGCCCCCAGCTGCGACGTGTTTAGAATCCAGTCTCATTAAAATGGGTTTTCCACACCAAATGGTCACTAAAGACTCGGAAGAGCAGCTGACTATGTGCATGTGGTAAGAAAAGCTTTATGACAATTGTCAAACTTTTTGGTAATCGTTAATTTTTTTCCAGCCATATCGATAGTACAGACGAAGGAGCAAGCTAAACACAGGCGGGTACTACTGTCCACAGTGTTGCAGTAAATATTGTGAACTTCCAATAGAATGCCGTGTCTGTGGGTTAACTTTAGTGTCGGCACCCCATCTAGCTCGTTCTTACCACCACCTGTTCCCAGCTGCAACATACATGGAATTGGATTTTCAAGCCCAAGTTGCCATTTGTTACGCTTGTCAGAAAGTATTAAATGAATCTGACAAAAAGGTAATTACACATTTCAATTAAATCAAAAATGAGATAGATAATCAAGAGTGTTTTAGGTTTACTCTTGTCCGAAATGTAAACAAGTTTTTTGTATCGACTGTGAAATTTTCATTCACGACACATTACATACATGTCCTGGATGTGCACCAGCCCTTCATTATTTCAAGACAATAATAGTACGAATAGTAATTAAATGTTACATTAAATAATTAAGTTAATAAAATTTATTGAAAACGGTAGAATGAAAGTTGTTAAACTAAAAATCCTATAAGCAGACCTAGACATTTAACTTGGGGAAATAAATTATTTCGAAATTATATCGATATGTCCTTTCGTAAGATGAAGAAATCCGAGAAGATTTCAAAACTATTGAAATTGTCAAACTTGAGTTAAGAAGATCAAATCAAGTTAAATGTGGGCTGCAAATTTTTTGCAATACAATACAAACTTGTCCAGGATGGTCGACAAGCCCTTTATTATTTCAAAAACTAAACAGTACAAATAATTAATTGTTACATTTAAAATTTAAGTTAATAAATAGATACATTTTTATTATTATTAAAAGTTTGATGTGCGCACCCTTTCACTTCTTTTTCTTTTGTTCTAACGCCGTAATTTTTGCATTCAATTTCAAACTGATTTGTTAATTTCTTCTAAATTGCTGGCGAAACTTTCCTGCACGCCTTGCAACAGTTCCCTATTTCTTTCCACACCAACTGACATATTAGATTGCAAATTTTCCATTTGGGTTATAGTTCCGGTAAATTCGCTTGCTGTAAAAAATTGTGTAAGTGGTGGTTTTCAAAACAAAAATCGTTTTACCTTTCTTGTGGAAAGATTCTAAAGCCTTTAAACGTTTTATGGTTTCTGGCAATATTTTACAGATGCTGTCGTTCTTTTTTACAAGTTCGTATAGCTCTAAAATCTGGAAAATGGGTTAGAGGTAATTGAGGTGGTACAATTTAGCTTACCATCTTATCTTTTTCGGCGTCAACCTCGATGGCGTTCTTCTTTTCAATAATTGAATCTAATTTGTTCGAAAGTGCGGTAAGTCTACCTTCTATGTGGTCTAATTGGGCAGAATCTAGTAAACTAGCTGTTGCGCTCAAATATTGCGAGGTTTCTAGGAGGGTGTCTGAAAAATTTGACTCAATAAGTTTTAAGTTTGTTGGTTATTGAAATTTTAACGCTCAAGAAAGTTCTATCCTTTGAAAAGAGGTGACTATCCTGTTTATTGCTTAGCAACGCGTTTATGACAGTGGCGTATGTCATATGTTAACCACAAACTTGAAAGTAAGTGCATTTTAAAGGGTATCTAGACGAGCAAGCTTCATCGTCAACCAATTAACCTTCCCTAAGGTCAATCTGTTGGCGAACAATTTTACGAGGTTTTTACGAGAAAATTAAAATTTATGTTG